>JANAVB010016797.1:6284854-6405852 GCA_029216955.1 Iris pallida | reverse complement strand
AGGATCGAGAAGAGGAAAAGAGAACGAAAATCTAAAACCCTAACACGCCTCCACCTGCGCACCCCGACGACCTCTCCCACCTGGGCGCGGCGCCGCCGTCCGGCCAGGTCCGCACGGAGGAACAGCGCGCGCACAGAAGCCGCTGGGAAACAGGAGACAACAGTATCGACCCACGTTCGCGATGAGAATTCTTCCTCACACTCGACGTCGTCGCGAGCCATTTTCTCCGGTACAATCCTGACATAACCCCTTCCAGTTCCTTCAACTACTTGTTTAGATTCGCAACCTACCGACGAAAACGAGTTCCAAAAATCGTAAATATATCAATTTTGGACGATTATATGCTTCCTGATCACCTTTGTTTCGAGGCAATTCCCGATCAACTAGTAGTTATTTTTCAAAACTTTTTGAACAAAACTTTAGACAACATATAGAGATGAAGACCCTTATTGTAGATTTATTTTTCATCTAATATATGGAAAGATATTGATTTCAAAATCCTAGAAAAAACCCGTTTTCGAAAACTAAAAATTTGGAAAAATCCATCCGATACGACGTGCGTCCCGCCAATCTGGGCGACGTGGTCGCGAACCGAAAGCTTCGAAAGGTGCGTAATGGCTTCGTGGACGTGTGGACTTTGACGGAATTCAAATTGGTCGCGTGTGCGCGACGAATTTGATGCGTATCCGTCAAAATTCACCGTATCGACCACTTTGCACAAACTCCAATTACTTTATGCACGTTTGTCAGATCGAGACGAAACTTACGCCAACAGGACTGTATCATTTTTTTGGTCCTGCATGCCAAGTTTGATCCAATTCTAAGACAGTTGATCGGATCACCGTTTTGTGGGCCCTACGGTCCGATTCAACGGGCGATTTTGTGCACGGCCCGCCGAAATCCAACTTTGGACATACGGTTGGGTTCGTATCGGAAAATCGAATCCGTAGACATATAGTTTGACGACTTAGACCATTGACTCTGGCACATTTTTTGGTACAAAGCGGGTCCAACGACTGACATCATTTTCGCCCAAAATTACCATTTTGCCCCTGTGTAAATGTTGGCAATGACTGTTTCAGCTTTCGGAGACATTGTGGATTTTGGATTTTCTGGCGTACCAGTTGACGGTATATTGTTGGCTTTTCGTGCTACCACCAGGCAAGTATACCTTGCCTCCCTCTACAATTTATTTTCATACTTATAGTACACCTGTCTTAGTATGTCATCTTGAGTTACCTTAGGTGCTATAGATTTATGTGATACCATGTTTACTAGTTTATCGTCTTGCTTGTATATCAGTGTTTCATGACTTGATAGTGTAGTTATACCAGGCTTGTTTACGTCATGGATCATGCTAGAGTTGTCCTTACCTTTGTCATGACTGAGTTGTACCGTGTCTTCACCTGTGTCTTGACTAAGTCGTGTCTGTAAGTATGTGCGAGTGAACTGCTATTCCTTTATCTTTTCTATAACCTGCGAGTCCACACACGGGGCGAGGGTTGTCCTTTGCACCTGCGAGTCCACATACGAGGCGAGGCTGACTTGTCTTGAAACTGACCTGCGAGTCCACATTCGGGGCGAGGGTTGGTATCCATTGATCTACCAGCAGTTCATTTATGCATACTTGATCCCGTATCCGTGTTCATAGTTACCTGTCAGTAGCCACATGCCAGTCTCCTGTCTAGTTCATGTTTATACCCTAGTTATATTATTACATGATTAAACTGTTAGATAGGCATGTTTTATATATCTTTCTAGTCATCTGAGGACCTGATGATCTCTACAGGTTTAGCGACTGCATGGAGTTAGTTAGCATAGCAGGAAGGATGGTAGAGGATTGCGATGTATGATACAGGTATTTGCTTGTGATACTTCTTTATTATCTTCTCGTGCTTTATATTCAGTACCATGATATACTCTGCTTATTTATAGACTCATATCATTCTTGGAGTCTAATCGAACAGTATGCTAATGGGCTGCAGACCATAACCCATACTTGTTCATTCTTGTTTTACATTATTCTTGTGGATTGAGATATAGTTTAGATTAGACATGATACCATGCCCTGGACAGCTTATACGTACTCGAGTCGGGCAGGAGTCCGCTTGATACGTAGCTGGCTTGCTCACGAGCTCGCGTCCGAAAACCGGGTGCGGGTCGTGACAGTTTGAGGCCGTGCAGTCTTTAGGCAGGGATTACGAGGCTAGCATCCGACAAGCCCAAGACACCGATTTCCTGAACCCCAACAACCCCCTCAGCGCTCTGGCCGAGATCGAGACAGAACTCGCCCTCCCCCCGAAGGAAGCCTCAGGAACCTCTGCCCCCAGCATCCGCGAATCGACGTCAAAACCCACCGCAGTGACCAAAAGAGTCCCCAAAATCCCTCAAATCAAGAACAAAAAGAAACAAGCTCAAGCGCCCGCGGCTATGACCACCCGGTCAGCCACCAAACTCAACCCCACCCCCAATCACAAGTTTTCCAATGCTTAACATCCTAGCATGGAACGTTAGAGGTCTGGCTAATAAGCTATCATGAGGAGATTAATCACCCTAACCAAAATACACCGGATCGACATTATTGTGATCATCGAACCCAAAATTGCCCAGAGAAAACTCAAATCCATCCAACTTCAGCTTAGGTTCCTGAATGCCATTGCTAGGTGCCACAACATCTGGATCCTCTTCTTCGATGAATGCCTATTCGCTACCGTCCTCGACTCCGACCATGCGCTCTTCTGCTGGGTGGAACACCCCTCTCTTACCACCCGATCCCTTATTTCTGCTGTTCACGGCAGCTGCGACTTCTTCGAGCGTAAGCAGCTCTAGAACACCCTGATAGACACCCACAGCTCCCTCCACCATCCCCCGTGGCTCTGCCTTGGAGATTTCAAGACGATCTTGAGCATCGAGGAAAAATTGGGAGGTCGCCCCCCCACCAACCGGCCATGAACGACTTCAACTCCTTTACTTTCCAAGCTTACCTACACCCCTCCCATACTCCGGTAATTCCTTCACCTGGTGTAATATGCAAGAAGGTACCAGACGCCAATACTCTCGCCTAGACCGCACCTTCGTCAACAACCGATGGGATGACATGAATCTCATATCCAACCTCTCCTACCTTAACTCCACAGAATTCGACCACTCCCCTCTCCTCATTGAGGTCAGCAACAACTCCAACCCTATTAAAAAATCTTTCAGATTCCTAGACTTATGGAGACATCACCCTCAATTCCAGAACATCGTAGCTTCCGTCTGGAACTCGACGTACAACACTGAACCCCTCATTAGAGTGGCCGCGAGACTCAAGGCTACCAGAGGCGCCCTTGCGGCCTGGAGCAAAACCGCTTCTGGCAACATCTTTCAAGAGGTCAAGGCCGCAAAAGACGGTGTCACTCACGCAGAGATGCAGTACACTATGGTGAACTCTCCCGAGTCCCGCGCTACGCTTAACTTAACCAGGAAGATCCTCAAATCTTGCTTAAATGTGGAGACGAAATTTTGGAAACAGAAAACCAGGTTGATCTGGGATATCGAAGGCGACAGACACTCTGCCTTCTTTCACGCCTGCGTTAGGGGGAGGAGGCACCAACTAACCCTTCATCACTTCTCCGATGATAACGGCACCCTTCTCAAAGACCAGCGGAGCATCCAGACGGCCGCCGCCAATTTCTACTCCAAATTATTCACAAAAGAAATCGTCGATAAGGATGAGGGATTTCTGGCCAAGGTCCCTCTCCTTATTGAAGAGCATAACAACGAGTGGCTATTAATCCCCCCATCGGTGGATGAGGTTAAGTCGGCGGTATGGGCCCTCGAAGAACATAGTGCTCCAGGCCCAGACGGATTCACAGGGGTGTTCTTTCGGTCCTATTGGGAGATCATCAAGACTGACGTGCTCGACATCGCCACCGCTTTCCTTCAAGGCGCTTATTATCCGAAATTATTATCGCGAGCCAACCTCATCTTAATCCTAAAAAAAGAGAACCCAGAGATCTTTAAAGATCTCAGACCTATCAGCTTATGTACATTCATCAACAAAATCATTTCCAAGATCATCGCCAACTGCATGTCCCATATCGTCCCCAAGATTATCTCCGAGGAACAAAGCGGTTTTGTCCCAGGCCGGAATATCACTGACAATATTCTTCTAGCTCAAAAATGATCACATACATGAAATTCCTGTCTAGGGGGGACAGCGTCGCCATCAAGCTTGATATGGAAAAGGCTTACGACCGCCTGGACTGGCAATTTATGATATGGGCTCTTAGGGCCTTCGGGTTTCGAAACCTGGATAGATATTATATTCAGATCCATGAGCAACTTTTGGTTCTCCACTGTCATCAATGGGCAGGCGGACGGCTTCTTCAAATCTAGCCGAGGCATTCGCCAAGGAGACCCCCTATCCTCCACCATCTTCATCATTGCAGCCAAAGCCCTCAGCAAAAACCTTAACAGCATGGCCAAAATCCCTAGATTCTACTACTTTTGTACCACCACCGGATGTCCTCTTATCACTTATCTGGCATATGTCGACGATATCCTCATATTCTCCTCCGGTGACGTCGATTCTGTGGAGGTGGTCAGTAGAACACTTGAGAAATACACCAGATATTCCGGACAACAAATCAACCGCGACAAAAGTGTCATCTACACCCACCACAAAGCCGATAGGAGCCACTCAGCCTCTCTCACCAATCTCACCTCCTTCTCCATAGCTTACCCTCCGTTCATCTACCTGGGCTGCCCACTAGTTTATGGCAGATCTAATGCGAGCATCTTCGCCGGGCTTATTAACAAGGCAAGGAATAAGATCGAGGGATGGCACAACGTGACCCTATCTCCAGGCGGTAAGATATCCTCATCAAGCTCGTTCTGTCCTCCATCCCAATCTACACCCTGGTCGTCTGCTCCCCGCTTTCTAAAGTTCTATCATCTTTAGAGGCCCTCTTCGCTAAGTTCTTCTGGGGCCATCAAGACGATAAGGACAAGCACCACTGGGCCAGCTGGTACACGATGGCCAAACCAACGGACGAGGGGGGTTTCGGCTTCATCAAATTATCACACATTATGGACGCTTGCTCGATGAAATTGTTGTGGAAGTTGAGAATACAAAACTCTCTCTTGACGCAGTTCATGAAAGCCAGATACTTCAAACATTCTCACCCTGCGAGGGCCGTAGCCAACAATCTCTCCTCCTCATCCTGGCACCGTATTCTTTACGGCCGCCAGCTTGCCGAAGCTCTCATCCACATGCGGCTTGGCAACGGTAGCTCGTCGCCTTGTCATGAGCGGTGGATCGGTAACACGGTCTACCAACTGTCTCCGAATGCCCCTAACAACTGCAAGATTCATGATCTTTGGGACCCCGCTTCGGGTTGGAGATAGGCCAGGATCAGAGAGTGAATCGGGCGAGGATCAGAGAGTGAATCTGCAAGATTCGTGATCTTTGGGACCCCGCTTCGGGTTGGAGATAGGCGAGGATCAGAGAGTGAATCGGGCCGGAGGCAACAACCGAGTTAGCCGTTGCGAACGTTCGGATCAATGATCTCCCGGACGCGCTGATCTAGGTCCCAACCGTCGGAGGATCATTCACTATGGCCTCCACTACAAAATAATGGTAATTTAGCGACTAACCTGACGACTAACATGAATTACAATCGTAAATACGTCGTCAGTTAGTTGCCCGTAGTTGCTAAAGAAGCTACTAACTTAGCAGTCGCTATTTTTCGTCGCTATTTCAGTCGGAAGTTAGTCGCTATAGCGACTAACTAGCGACTAAAATTGATCAGCGACGATGCATTTAGCGACGAATTTTTTAGTCGTGGGTTAGTCGCTAATTTGCTTTAGCGACTGAAATGTCTGTTTTAGCGACTGAAATTTTAGTCGCTATTTAGCTATTTTTTTGTAGTGTAGCTCAGCCAGGCGAGAAGTGGGGGGCGGCGGCGTGTCGTCCCCATTGATCGCTCTATATTGGAAATCATGCATCCCCAACAAGTGGTATTTTCTCATCTGGAGAGCTCAACGTAGAAAGCTCCCGACTGACGACTCTCTAACGACCATAGGCTTCAGCCTTGCCTCAAGATATCACTGCTGCACCTATCACAACTCAGAAACAGCTGAGAATATCCTGCTTTCTGGCGATATCGCTACTCAGATGTGGCACGACCTGTCTCGCCGATGCAGGATGGAGCAAAGGCTCGGGGGCTTCAATGATCTCCTGGATTACTAGGGCAGCTCCTATAGCCATCAGATCGCCGCTGTCGTTGGAATTTGGGTTCTCTGGAAGAACCAGAACAAACACAGGTACGAAGGCTGCCAATACAACCCATCACAACTGATCAGCAAAGTCCTCCGTCAAATTCTCAAGATCAGGAATCGATGCTCCCACTCTCCGGACCGTTTTTGGCAGGCGTTGCACTAACCTTTTGAGTTGCCCCCCGGCACTCGGTTCAGGCTTTTAGGTTTTGTTGTTTCATAGCGCTTGGCGCGCTTACTTGTATAGGCTTCTGCATTTTACGCCTGATACATCAATAAATAAACTTTTTGATATATATATATATATATATATATATATATATATATATATATAGGTATCAGATACGTGGACATCCTGTTAATTTTAGGGATGAAGTTAGACGGACATATATCAAAATGGGTCCATATCAGCCAAAATTGGCATCATTTCCAATGTCTGAGTTCGAAAAACAGTCTCATCGATTTCAATACTCTTGGTTCCAATAATTTTCTTGGTTAGAGTACTTCTTCGAAGGATGCGGCATTTTGTTTCCCATGTTATCTTTCTGAAAATGATAATGCTCTCCATTGCATATTGACTGTCGATGGGTTTAAAAATTGGAAGAGAGTTAATGAGGGGACTCGATATACGTTTCTACACATATGGGAGGTCCCACATCTACCTATAGATATTCTGTAAAAGCTATGCAAGATTTATCAAGTGTTACTCAACATATTGATAAAGTGATTAATGCACAATCTTCTGAAGAAGATTTGAAGAATCGATTACGGCTTAAGATGACAAATGCTAGTATTCAGTAGCTCAGTTTGCAAGCATGTGCATTCAGAGGTCATGATGAATCACTGACTTCTAATAATCGTGGAAATAATTCATAGAGATGATAAAATTGATGGGGAGTTTGAATGTCAACATTAATGATGTTGTATTGGAGAAAGCTCCAAAGAATGCACAATATACTTCACCAACTATTCAAAAAGAGATTTTGCATATCATGGCCAACATGGTGAGAAGTAAAATTCGTGAAGACGTTGGGGATGCAAAGTTTTGTATTTTGATTGATAAAGCCAGAGATGCATCTAACATAGAGCATACGTCTATTGTTTTATGATTTGTTGGTATTCTAAAGGAGCGTTTCTTTGAGATTGTGCATGTTGGGGTCACCATTGCTTTAACCCTGAAGAAACAAATATCTGATGTACTTACTGGGTATGACTTACATATCCACAATATGCGAGGTACATGGAGTATGGAATGGATTACATGCCTTGTTTCTTAGAGATTGTCCATATGCATATTTTGTTCATTGTTTTGCACATAGACTACAACTAGCTCTAGTTGCAGCAGCTATTAATGCGACTTCTGTTTAGCTATTCTTTTCGAAATTGACTACCATTGTCAATCTTGTTAGTGCTTCTCCTAAGTGTCATACTGAGTTACAATATGCTCAAGATATTGAGATTGCACATATGGTGCCTAGCAGTGAACGTGATACTAGTAGAGGGGCTAATCAGATTGGTAGTTTGTAAAGGAATGTAAGTACTCGATGGAGCTCCCATTTTGATTCTATTTGCAGCCTAATCGATATGTATCAAGCAACTGTTAAAGTACTTGAAAGCATATAAATGATGGATTCTCAAATTCTGTACGTGGGGAAGCAACTGGTTCTTTGCTTGTGATGAAACCTTTTGATTTTATATTCATATTATACTTGATGCATGAAGTCATGGGGATTACAAACTTGCTTTGTCGGCCTTATAACAAATTTTTTGGACATCTTGAATGCAATGGATCTAGTATCCTCTACTAAAAGATTGCTTCAAATATTAAGAGAGGATGGTTTTGGTGGTATTCTTAGTTATGTGGAATCAGTTTGCAAAAAATATGACATTGATATACCTGATATTAATGGTTGTTACAGAGGGGCTAGAGGTCGTTCTTGCCAACAACGAGATTCTATTACATTTGAGCATCGCTATCACTTTGGTATATTCAACTCTACAATAGATTTTCAATTGGAAGAGTTGAATAATAGATTCAATGATAAGGCAGTAGAAATTCTTAAGTTGAGCTCTAATATACAACCAAATGATCACTTCAAATCATTTGATATTGATCATCTGTGCACTCTTGTAGAGAAGTTTCACCTGGCTAATTTCAATGATCAAGATATGCATTATTTGAGATGTCAGTTGGAGCATTATCAGGTTGATGTACTTTACCATGAGAAATTTCAACATATATCAACCATTTCCGAGTTATGTCGGACATTAGTTGAAACAAACAAGTCATAGTACTACAATCTGATCGACAAGTTGATACGTCTTGTTTTAACTCTTTCCGTGTTCACAACAACTACAGAACGAGATTTTTCAGATATGCAGCTTATTAAAACTTAATCTGAGAAGCAAAATGGATGATGAGTTCTTAGCTGATGCGATAGTTATTTACATTGAACGAGAAGTTGCTGAAGATATTGACTCGGATTCTATCATAGACGAATTCCATTCTCTAAAGAACCGAAGAGTGCAACTTCGATAGGGTATCTTTCTTCTTTATGTTAGTCATATATATGTTACCTTTAATTCTGGTCTAAGGTTATAAATATGTTTTTGCTTCAACATGGCCACCCTTTTCCTGCAGGTAGCTAATAACTTTCTTCATGATGCCAGCAGCAATATAGAAACTCTCATATTTTGTTTCCAGACTCTTAGAAGCAAGGTAATTTGAGTTTGGGGTGAAAACAAGAAAAGCTTTTAAGTGGTGATTTTCATATATTCTTTAAGGCCATCATGTTATATGTTTAAGCCATGTATAACATATTTTTGATACATGAGCATTTATCTCATATTAAGAACATAAAGAAAAAGGAAAACACGTGAGCATTTGAGCCTTATGCTTTCTGATATTGACATGAAAATGTTAATACACCATTTGGAATCTGATTATTTTTCATGCATGCATTCGGTAGTCAGGGCCGGCCCTGAGCTGATGGAGGCCCGAGACGAAAGTTCCAAAATGGGCCTCCGTACATAATATAAAAAAAAGTATAAATAAAACAAAAAAAATGTTGTAGCCAAGATTTGAACCAAGGACTTCTTAAATATAAGTCTAGCATTATAACCACTACACACAATATTTTTTTGTTAAAAAAACACATGATACATATTAGTTCTATTGTAGATAGTTCCATGTTGGTGCTCCATTTCGTCAGGGGGCCCTGGGCCGTCGCCCGGCCTGCCCTGGACCCGGGCCGCCCCTGTCAGTAGTTTAACTTTGTTTTTTGCATAAGGTTGTTTATTTCTGGAGAGGCTCTTCTGTACGTTAGTAAATATGTTTTCTTGTTGTAGGCTTTCGTTTCCTCCCACACCCTCTCCATATTTATCCACTCATTTAAGTTCTCTGATTTCATTTCTACTCCTTATTATGTCAACGCAATGTCAAGTTACTGATTTTCTCCCTAAAATTTTTTGGTTTCCTCCATCGTCAATACTCTTATTTGCGTAAGAGATTCCAACAGGCTAACCATTCATTTTCATCTACTTTTTTCTTCTTCTTTTTCTTCTTTGATATTTTTTTTTTTTTTGAAGTGAATCCTTACAATTTGACGTTTCAGGATATTGTGGCATCGGTTTTATCATATTATGTCCATGTCTTGAATTGCTTGGAAGATGATGGTGTTTTTATGTTACTTGCCATGCCACCCCTGCATCAGTTCCTTTATTAAGGAATACTCAGGAAGATGATGGTGTCTTTATGTCCATCTCTCGTGTTGAATTTTGATTATCATTAAGCTTGACATGGGTTGTATTTGTCTCTGATGGGGTTCCTTAATTGAAAACCTGTTGTTATCTTTGCAAGCATCTCCTTCTCTGGAGGGCTTCAGCCTCGCTTATCTCTCACCCACTATTGTTTAATTGCAGGATGCTTTAACTGAGACAAATATTGACTCTTTCTATGAGTACCTCTTGAAGGCTAGTTATCTTCCTTTACGAGTTCAATTTCATGAATATCAAATGGATGCTGAAATTGGCATAAGTATTGACTCTCTTTATAAATACCTCTTGAAGGCAAGCTAACTTTTTGTTTCATATCACAACTTTTATTACCCAACTTCATTTATTATAAATAGTTGTTGGAAATGTTGAATTGAGTGCTTGCTATCTATATTTATGATGAATGCATATTATTTTTAAGGGTATGTTTGGTAGGAGAAAAAAGTGGGAGGAAGGAAAATAGAGGAGGAAAAAGTGAAGGGAAAGATTCATTTTCTCTTGTTTGGTATGGAAGAAAAATAGGAAGGAAGAAAAAGTGGAGGGATTACTTTTCCTTCGTAACCTAAGAAATCCAATACTCCCAAAAGTGGAAGAAAAAATGGAAGAAAAAGTGGAGGTTTGTATTAATTAACAATTATACCCCCATATGAATGTATTATTTAAAATTTATTTATGAAGTCAAATGGTAAATAAGTGTTTTTAGTTGAGGGTAGAATTGGTAAACCCTATTTTTTACTTTCTTTCCTTCCACTTTTTCTTTCATACCAAACAAAGGAAAATGCATCTCTTATCTTTTTCATCCTTGCTACCAAACACAAAGGAAGGAAATTAATTTTCCTTTCCACGTGGAAGGAAAATGAATCCTTATCTTTTTCCTTCCTTCCACTTTTCCATCCTTCCTACCAAACACAGCCTAAGTTTATTGTCTATGACTGATTTTGAATCATCGAATTTACAAAAAAAAAATGCCGAATTTTTGGCATAAAATTTTGGAACCTTATAATAACTATTAGCTAATTCACCCTACTCCAAAATACTGGTAACATCCCTGTTCAATACCACATCAAATGGGTCATATGATTTAAAAATCTCATATTTTTTTTAGAGGAAGTAGTCGTTAGATGGGACTTCAAGGAAAACTAAGATAGAAAAAAAAAGTATGGTAGGATATTAGTACTGTAGTTATACTTTTTGATAAAAAAAATATAAATGGAAGAAAAAAAATAGAAATCTTCAAAATATTTCAATTTGGGGTGTTTATAAATATGTCTATATTTAGGCCTGTCAATGGTAGCTTATTGGTCGAATATTGGCATTACCATATCCGAACCATTAACTATCGGATATATCCGATAACTATCCGATATCCGATCGGATATAAGTTTTGGTTACCGTATCCGTTACCAATAATTTTAACGGATATCGGATAATATCCGAACCAATAAGATTACTAAAAAAATATTTTAAAAGGGAAAAAAAAAAATCAGAACCAGTAGATTTTGTCAAGAAACAACAGATTTTCACATTGAAACGACAGATTTTGTCTAGAAACAGCAAATTTTCACATTGAAATATCAGAAGTAGCATATTTTTACATTGGAACAGATTTTGTCAGATATATGTGCAGATTTTCACGTTGAAATATCATAAGCAACAGATTCTCATGCATATATTGAATACATTTGCACCAAAAAAATTTCCACACAAACATATAACTAATAGTCTCATGCATACATTGAATATATTTTAAATTTATTAAATAATTTAAATATTATTGGTTCGGATATTATTGGTCCGAATATAACACTTACCGTATCCGTATCCGATATCCGATAAATATTCGATATGATATCCGAATTCGTACCCGTATCCAAAATTTTGGATATTTTCGATTCGAATACGGATCGAATACGAATTTTCGGTCTACCATTAACAGGCCTATCTATATTGCACTAGTTTCAAGCAGTTTTTGAGTCAACAACAAAAATCATTGAGTCAAAAATTTTACCAAGATTTTTTTAACCGACAAAAGAAACAACATGACCGACAAATCCTACCCTCTTTATTAAACCAAATCAATTCCTCAGCAACGACACAAAATGCATCTCAACTAAACCTTTTTTGCTTCGTGAAGCTCTCTCAACTCTTTTAGCTGCCTCTGAAATTCGTACATCATCGTCGACATCTGCTACATACTAAGCATGTCAGGAGGAGTAGCCGTGGAGGTATCGGACTGTGATGGTGCAAATGGAGGAGGTGGAGAAGAAGCGCTGGAGTAATTAACCGACGGCTGCAATGCCAGCGATCCGGTGTCAAGGTCCAATGCCGCACCAGTAGAACCTTCCTCCTTGGTACCTTCCCCACAGGGGCATCTCCCTCCGAGATACGCTGCCAAGTCCTCTACCGGAACCTTAATCATATACCCCGCTTCTTCCCCAACGCCAATGTCACTGCAGTACCTCAAGGAACAATACATTCCAGCAGCCACAGTGGCCATCCCCACTGGCCCAGACACCAACAGCAGGAAAGGTGCTGACAATATAGCTGCAACCGGCATGTCAATCATAGACGAGGCCTGCCCGCTCCTCACAACTCCCTTCCGGTCCTTGACGGGCAGAAGTCCCGTCTTGCAATAGAGAGCAAAATCCTCACAGTTGTTCTCGAAGAGGTCATAGTTACCGAACCCATGACAAAGTAAAAACATTGCTCTGTCGATCACAACCCCCGGCGGGTCAGACTTGGCAGTAGTGCATGTGCCACCGCGGATTTTGGCTAGTATCATGTAAGAGTACACTCCATACATGTACTTGTAAAGGGATCCATTGCCAAGAAAGCAGTCCAAGCAAGAGAGCACAACTCCGCTGTCTGGTTTCTGGAAGCCACAGTCAGGGAACTCACAGGCTGATGGGAGTTTGCAGCTGGAGCTAGAAGAAGAAGAAGAGCTCCAGGAATTGAAACCTGAAGATGCTTCCTTTTTGCGTGTGAAGTGCACTACTTTCTCGTCTCCAACATAAATCCCTGCATGTGTTACCCGCAAGCTCTACACACGCGCGCACCGAGTGCCCAGCCGGTCCAAACGAGCCTACGCAGGGCCGTGACTCGGGGGCATCGAGTGGTGCGAGTTCGGGTGCCCTCCCATTACTCCACGAGGCGGAAGGGACGGATCGGAACATACTCAATGGGGCGTTTCCAAAATGCGATCGGGTTCGCTGCACAGGCAACTCAGGTGTCGCCGGCGAGGCCGGGAACCGACTGACGGGGCCGTCACATCGGCCGAGGCTAGCGGGTCCAAAACCACTCACGTGCCGACACGGCCGCATCCGAGGCTGCTGCATGTTGTCCGAATCGTACCCCCGCGGGGAGCCGCAAGGCTAGACTCGCGGGGGACACAAATCAGGTCAGCTTCACAGCTGCCCCGGGCGCTCCGTCGAGCACGACGAGGAAATTCGCTCATTTCTGGCATTTCGTGGGCAGCAATGGGCACCTTCCAAGGCGACATCGGTAAGCTCGCTACACGAGGGTCCATGGTCATGGAGCGGGTCGAGCCGCACCGGGCGAGGCGACAATAAGCTCGTTCGGACGGCATCGCATTTCCTCTACGATGCCATTTTTTTTCTCATCGCAAGGGCAGTTTCGGCCGCACCCCCGCGTCCCGTGGCCTCGCAAGGGAAGTTTCGTACGAGGGTCTGTGGTGCAGCAGCGAGCCTAGCTGCACCGTACACGTCAATGATAGGGTCGTGGGAGATATCGTCCGCATAGCACCACATTTTGCCCGCAAAGCCACATTTACTCAAATTTTGTTGCGCCCCTCAAATTTCAGCTCAACACGCTTCCCCCTATAACAGATTTGCAGTTTTATTGTAGGGGTGACTTCGGACGACCAAAGTGCTTAAGGAGCTTGTCATTTTTGGAGAAAACTCGCCCAACCTCCCGCTCGGATGCGGGGGTTCGAAACTGGCACGAGTTGCAGCAATTTATGTCGCACGGCCTGCGAACCGGGCGTCGCGCGCAGAAATTGCTGCAACGCCTCGCCGCGCGCCGGGACGCTGTTTTGAAAAAGTTAACAGTGATGATAATTCGAAAAATTTATCCAGTGATGTTAATTTGAAAAGTTAACAGTGATGTTAATTTGAAAAATTCATCCAGTGATGTTACTTTGATAAGTTAATGGTGATGTTAATTTGATAAGTTAACAGTGATGTTAATTTCAAAAGTTAACAAATTAACAATGATGTTAATTTCAAAAGTTAACGAATTAACAGTGATGTTAACAAGAAATTATTTGTTAATAGTGACGTTAATTTAAAAAGTTAACAGTGATGTTAAAGATAAATTATTTGTTAACAGTAATATTAACGAGAAATTATTTGCTAACTTTTTTGTTTCTTTTTTCTGACGTGGAGTGTGGAGTTAATTTGTTAATGAACAAATCATTTACCAAATGTCAATTCTTTATTGGATCCGGCTCACCATTCAGTACATCCAATAGTAAACCTGGAACACCTAATAATTTTCTCCTAATATGGTTATCCACATAAAACCAATCATTAATAAAACTAGTTGAAGGACCAAAAATAGTCTAGTTTTCTGGAATATGTGATATGCTTTGAATATCATCATTACAGAGACCAAGTAATACATGTTTTGGCGGGAGGAGTCCATATTGATCGACGAAAAGCATGAGTGAATAATTCATATTGATGGACAAAAAATACCTTAGAGAGAGAGAATAATCGTTACTTAGGATCAATCATTTATCATGACACAAAAGGCTTTTGCTCAAATCATAGAATTAATGCATGCATCATGATTAGAGTGTACTAGATTGCTTTGTGATTTATATCTATAAAGTGATCGCAAAAATATAAAATCACCCTTTACAGACACCAGAGAAAATACTTAAATAACCACGGAATAAATAGAACCATAAGATGCAAAACTGCAAACAAGCGATGATATTTTATTTACGCTATGATATTCTCAGATAATCATTTTTATCGAATGGTCAAGAGCTTGAGTAGACAACTGCCATGTTGTTTATCCATCTCGGAGTAACATACTTGTGATATCGGCACAAAAGACAGTTATTAGAATGGAAGAAATACATAAAGACAAAGAAGGATCACAAGTAGTTACACAGTGCGTGAAAAAAGATGGTGGATAGTAGCGAAAGGAAATGTTTTTTGTCCATGGTTTACGTGGCCGCAGATTGGTCTGCCTTCACGTGACAATCAACCATTTGGCTCTCCTGCAAGCTATAATGTTCCGTCCCGTTCAGTCAATCGGTAGAATCGAAATGCCAACGGACTTAGTCAGGCAACGGCTTACTCGAAAACCCGCATGGTCGAGGCGACTCCTCGCTCAGGTGGATGGCTTCGGTGAACTTGCCTCAGCTTGGCCTTCGCACTAACAAAACGAATGTTTTCAAATGCACAAGTAGGTTTAATAATAAAATAGACGAATCCACATAGCTAAGGTAATAATCCCAACTTGGGTCGGAATGAGTTAGAATATGGAAACGTCCCACGGTCGGCATAGAAGTGTTGCATGATGTGCTTTCAATATGACACTCGATCCTTCATCCTGTGCCTTGGAAGAAGGAAAGTTGGGTTAAGTTGCCACGAAGATATAGACCTAGCCTAAGTCATAGGCGTCGCACGTACGAATGCTTGATAAAGCATGCACGACCCCATCGTCCAAGGCTTGGCATAGCCTTGTCTGTCCCATGGATTAAGTTGTTGCACGACTAAGTTAGGTAAGAGTTATCATGGACTCTTGAAGTCATAGTAAGCATTGTCCCGCTCTTTCTACGGTTGTTAAGTCACATAGTCCCACGATATTAGGGCTCGTCATATAAATTATGACTTGTACGATAGCGTCGCATAGAACACAAGTCGATTTAAGGCACGAGTCGGCACTATGAAAAGTTAGCCACGGTGTATGGCACTTAAGGAACACATTTTGTTCGAGTTAAGTTGGAAGGCATGCGATAGTCGTTCCCTGGATTTCAAAGAAAAAAAAAGTTCATGCAACCGTTTGTCGTCGAGGCGGTCCCATATTTTGGGAGTCTCCAGGGATGCACGTTTTGCATCGTATGGTTCTGATGCACGTTTTGCATCGTATGGTTTCAATGCACGTTTTGCATGATATGGTTCCGAGCACGTTTTGCTAAGTATGGTTCTAGTTGTACCTCAAATAGGTCATGCATTTACGTGAGTCTAGGTGTTCTCGTAGGTGCGTGGTCATGGACAACTTGTCGACAAGGATTTCTTCCTCGACTGGTATTATGCTGGGGCGTCGGGGCCAGTCGACCTAGGGAGAAGACGTTATAGCAGCGCTGGATTGTACCGCGTGGATAGTCGAGGGCATTCCATGGAGCTAGCTACCTTGTATTGAAAGGCCCGCCGCCTACCCGAGCTATGTCCACGATGGCTTGGATTGCCAGTGACTCTAAGATAGATAAATTGGTGTGCTGAGTGGAAATTCGCATGCACGGTGTCAGTCGATTCAAAGAAAGTGTAATCACGACACGTTTGAGTTAAGAAGGTAGGCACGGTTGCAACCCAATATGGAGCCTAAGATTTGGCTAATCAAAAACACGTATTTTGGCACGAGATGTGGCGTCGAAGTAATAAGTCGTCGGCATAGAGTTGCATAAGTGCAAATTGAGTACTTTCGAGTTAAGTCAAGAAGGACCGTAGGACAAGTTCGGTTAAGTCATGTTGAATTACGAGGCACAGCCTCGATATGTTATGGCACGACCACGTTGCTACGACACAAGTATAGGCAAGTTACTAAGTGGCTAGACACTGCCTCGATTATGTTTATAAGAAGAAATTTATGGCACGACCAAGTTGTTACGTACCTGTAGGAACGATATAGTAAAGCGTAATACTCTAGAGGGGGGGGGGGGGGTGAATAGAGTTGGCAGCGGAATAATGCTAATTAAAAAATGTTAGCAACACAATCACAGTTGAAATAATGTAATGGCAGAGTTCAGAAAGCAAACGCAAAGACAGCGATGTATACTGGTATCCCTCTGTTGAGGACTAATCCAGTCGGTAGAACTCTTACTACCAGTTGAATCCACTATAGGAAAAACCGTAAGTTTTCTTACGAAGTCCTTGCAACTTCTACAACGCGAGCTTTGATACGAAGAACTCGTCCAACTTCAAATGTGAAGAGGTATTCTTCAATCAAGCCTTCTGATTACAATCTCTCAGAAACTTCTATACCGTACCGTACTGGCAAATCGACTAGAGGATTGTAACTGGCTTGGGATCTGAAAATGAAAGCTCTAGAAAACTCTTTGGAAGGCAGAAAGCTTTTTAGATAGAGAGAAGATTGAAAGTGAATGAGTGAAATGAAATGATCGAAATCCATCTCTATTTATAGGAATTCCAAAGGGAGAACTCTGTCAGAATTCGGGCAGAACTCGATGAGCAAATCTCGGTCAAATTCGCAACTGCAGGAGGACCAAGTTCCAGAGAATTCAAAAATCAAACGGCCACCAACCGAACTCTGGCCGAACTCTGGCCGAACTCTGGCCGAGTTCTGTCAGGGTTAGGTTAGGGTTTTAAAATAGATTTTTGGTGATTTTTGAAAACCTTTTTGAAAACCTTTTTGTAAACATTTTGATAGGTCATTTTAAAAACATTTTGAACTATTTTGGGGATAGCCTATTTGCCAGTACGACTCGGTTTACAACGTATTCCTAGACTCAAATAAAGTAAAAAATTACATTACATAGGAAGTACAGACTCAAGTAGGCAAACAGATCTTCAGTCTTGAACGGAGTGAATATCCAATCTTGCTTATGTCCAAGAAGCTGAGATGTCCCAACAAGTTTCGTATATCCAGACAGAGTTTTGATTAATTATTAAAATCAGGTTGACCATATGACCAATGGGCCAACAATCTCCCCCATTTTGATAATTGACAAACTATGAATGATATAACATTAAGCTTGTTCAAAAATATCAAAAAAGATCAAAAAGTAGAAATTGTTTATAACCTGTATTTAACTCAAAAAAAATGTTAGATCATTTTTAATTTTCTCTCCCTTTGTCACTTAGCAAAATAATTGCACAAGAGAAGGCTCCCCCGCATTAAATGCAGAAGACTCCCCCGCAATCAATGCATAAGTAACAAATAGCGAGAAAACAAATAAAAGAAATATAGTATAAGAATTAGAGATATAGCATCACAGACATGTAATGTTTCTACAAATTATCATCACAGGCATGTATTGCTTCAAAAACATAAAAAAATCTCAGGCATGCTATTTCACAGGCAGTTTAAAATGGAGAAGCAGTATAAAGAGATAGTGCTTAAACAAAATGCTGAAATAAACTGAGATGTCATAAATGAAATATCATAAACATGTCCATGAAGATAAAAAGTACTGATAGCAAACTACAAAGTACTGATAAAAAGTAAATAATAAAAATTTGGAATGTCGGAGCATTTCCAAGTATATAATAGAATATCAATAATAATCAAATCAGATCTCATCATCACTATCCTCATCAATATCATCAGCAGCGTGGCCAGCATGACCGGAAGTACCAGCACCAGAAGTACCAGCGCCAGTAGGATGAGTAGGGGCGCCAGCATAGAACTCACCAACGTAATCTCGAGGTGCACGATACCAGTCATAGGCGTTACCTGGCTGGAAGTAGGCATGAACAGCCTCATCCTCACAGCGGTAACCCGAAAAAGCTGGATCTCGAGGGATGGAACCGGCTGAATAACCAGTCTGAGCGAATCGAAGATCAGCCAAGGAGTTTGCCATCGCCTGATAACGGGTGACATCGCAGAACTCACGCTCGCGAGCCATATCCGTCATCGAGACGTGCAAAGATGATAAATGCTGATGTATGCCCTCAAAAGTCATAGCATACGGCTGATGTGGTGAAGATAGTGCAGTAGGAGGAGCAGAAGGTGGAGCTAAAGCAGTCCGGCTGCGACGAGAAAGCTGGAGTAACTTGGGCTCAGAGTCCTGAGTACAAGTCGATAGATCGATCTCGAATCGCTGAAAGATACGAGGGAGAATCATCGCGTAAGAGAGATTTCGATCTCTAGCACGACAACGTCCCATCATCTGAATAATAGTCTTAGGGGCGAAAAAAGGAATCCCCTTGATAAGATGGTACATGGCGGACAGCTCAAGCGAAGTCACATCATCCTTGGAAGTGGATTTTGGAAGAAGAGTAGAGTAGATGATGCGATACAATTCGTAGTTAAACAAGTTCAGGTTGTTAGCCTTGAACTTTCCAGAACGTACTCTGTCATGTGCAAAGAGTTCCGTTTTGAAACTCGTGAGTGTAGTGCCTTCGGGGAAATCGAATTCCGTGATATCAACTAGCGGTTCACCTTCATTGGGAATACCAAGAATCTCCGCTAGGAGGACATCATTGAACTCAATGTCTATGCCTCCAACACGTGTGCTCACGTCAAAAGTATTAACTACGAGATTGTAATAGAACAATCTAATGGCATTAGTAGCAATTGGAAAGCACAGTTTAACAAGTAAGTGTAACCCTAATGCCTCAAATAAGTGACGATGATCAGGAAATACCGTCCATTTAACCGGAGCGCCACTACATATGGATCGGGTGGAAAAGTCACCGTACCATAATAAAGCTTGATCGTGGGTTTGAAAGAAGAACCCATCGAAAGCGCCGTCGCTCTTTTGGACCTGCGAAAACAAAGAATCCGTGTGAGGATTCGAAGAGGACCCTTCCTCACTAGGAGTGGTCTTTTTCCTCTTAGACGGATTAAATCTATGTGCCATTGAAATAAAAAGCACTAATTTGAAAGGTGGAGAGAGAGGGAGTTATACCTCACGAAAATTGGATATGTTGTAGAGAAGAACGATCTTCGCACGATTCCAAAATTTGGAAGAATTTCACCAAGTAGATAGGGAGCAATGGGTTGGTGAATACCTAGGGTTTGGAGGAGTTTCGGGCGGCTGGAGCTGCTGTTTGAAAGTTTAGAAGCAATGGAAGAGAAGAAGCTCTCGGGTTCTGTATATATATATACACAGACATCTTGAATCGAACTCGGGCCGAATTCGGTCAGAGCTCTGGCCGAATTCGCCTAGGGTTCTTTCAGGTTGATTTTTGCTACTTCTTTTTCATTGACTCGTTGCAAATATTTAATTCAAAGATTAGTTATTTTAGTCTTCAAATAACATAATTAATAATATTTTATGAATTAAATGTCATTATACAGTGACTATCTCAGATTAGCTGTAGGAGTACTGTCCCAGCTGGCGGAGGTTCACCGGGGAACTCTTAAGTACCGCTTCGCTTCAACCGTAGTTGTGGTGACAGACAGACTCTTTATTAGCTTGTCTCTAACACAGTTTTTGCATAATGATATATAATCATAAAATAAAATCAATTAATATTATTGACGTCCAAAATTTCTAATTCTCGACGTAAATAATTGAAACGATCTTCCGCTAGAGGTTTAGTGAAGATGTCAGCTAATTGATTTTCAGTATCTATGTACACAAGGTTTATATCTCCATTTTGATAATGATCTCTAAGAAAATGATGTCTAATCTCGATATGTTTAGTACGAGAATGACATACAGGATTCTTAGTCAAATTAATGGTGCTCGTGTTATCACAGAAAATAGAAATATGTGTGAAAAATAAATCAAAGTCTTCTAGGGTTTGTTTCATCCACAAAATCTGAGCGCAACAACGTCCTGCGGCGATATACTCAGCCTCTGTTGTTGATAAGGCTACAGAATTTTGCTTTTTACTAAACCAAAAGACTAGAGCCTTGCCTAAGAAATGACATGTACCGCTAGTACTTTTTCTATCAACCTTGCATCCAGCAAAATCTGCATCCGAATAACCAATAAGGTCAAAGAATTTAGTTTTGGGATACCACAAGCCGACAGAAGAAGTACCCTTAAGGTATCGGAAGATACGCTTAACTGCGGTCAGATGTGATTCCTTTGGGTTAGCTTGAAAACGTGCACACAGGCAAACACTAAACATTATATCTGGACGACTAGCAGTTAAGTAAAGTAAACTACCAATCATACCTCGATACTTACGTGTGTCGACTGGCTTGCCTTGTTCGTCAGAATCAAGCTTTGTTGAAGTTGCCATCGGAGTGCCAATAGGTTTGACATTGTCCAGATCGAACTTCTTTAGCAAATCTTTTGTGTACTTGGCTTGATTAATGAACGTCCCATTGTCGGTTTGTTTGATTTGTAATCCGAGAAAGAACTTCAGCTCTCCCATCATGCTCATCTCAAACTCATTCTGCATACACTTAGAAATTCTTGACAAAGAGATTCATCAGTGGATCCAAATATGATATCATCAACATAGATTTGAATTAAAAGCAGCTTGCCATTAAAAGATTTAATAAATAGTGTAGTGTCAACCTTTTCTTTTGAAAAACCGTTGTCAAGTAGAAAAGAGCTTAGACGGTCATACCAAGCACGAGGGGCTTGTTTCAAACCATATAAGGCTTTCTTCAACTTGAAAACATGGTCAGGATTTTTGAAATCCGTGAAACCCGGAGGTTGTGCTACAAAAACTTCTTCTTTTATAAAGCCATTTAGAAAAACACTTTTTACATCCATTTGAAAAAGTTTGAAATCATGAAAACATGCAAATGCACATAACATTTGAATGGATTCTAATCTCGCAACTGGGGCATAAGTCTCATCGTAGTCGATACCCTCTTCTTGATTGTATCCTTGAGCTACGAGTCGAGCCTTGTTACGAGTTACTAAACCATCCTCATTTAGTTTGTTTCGGAATACCCAACGGGTGCCAATGACCGGATGATCAATAGGCTTGGGAACAAGTTCCCAAACTTGATTCTGTTCGAATTGGTTCAATTTCTCTTGCATGGCATCTATCCAGAAACTATCACTACATGCTTCATCAATAGATTTAGGTTCTAGCTGTGAAATAAATGCAACACTAGAAACAATATCTCTACTGGATGATCGAGTACTTACTCCTTTGGTAATGTCACCAATTACCAAATCTTGTGGATGATCAGCTGTAAATTTTAACCTCTTCGGTAGACTCTGTAGGTAGCTGGTTCCTGGATCTCCTCTAGGGGGTTCAGCTAGTGCAGAGCTTGGTTCAGGTTCAGCTGATGTTGAACTTGATGTAGGCAGATCTTCATCACTATCATCGTGAGTCATTTGGTTCATTTCATCAAAAGTGACGTTGATTGATTCTTCGATGATCATGGTACGTTTGTTGAAGACTCTGTACCCTTTGCTCTTGGCTGCATAACCTAGAAATATACCTTCATCGGCCTTTTCGTCAAACTTTCCCAAGTTGTCTTTAGTATTAAGAATAAAGCACTTACAGCCAAAAATCTTAAAGTATGCAACTGAAGGAATTCTATCAAACCATAACTCAAATGGAGTCTTCTTCGATTTGGGTCGAATTAGAACTCTATTGAGCACAAAGCAAGCTGTATTGACAGCTTCAGCCCAGAAGTATTTGGGTAGGCTAAATTGATTTAACATCACTCTGGCCATTTCGGTTAGAGTTCTGTTCTTACGTTCCACAACTCCATTTTGTTGTGGAGTTCTAGGACAGGAGAACTCATGAATAAAACCGTGTGTGTCACAAAATTGCTCAAAATTAGCATTCTCGAATTCGCCACCATGATCGCTTCTAATGCGAGTGATCATGTAACCTTTTTCATTCTGTACTTTCTTGCAAAAGGCGACAAATTCTGATAATGCGTCATTTTTGCGTGTCAAGAAATATACCCACGTGTATCTAGAGAAATCATCTACAATTACAAATGCATATAATTTACCTTCGAGGCTAGCAACTCTGCTAGGACCGAATAAATCCATGTGAAGCAATTGTAGAGGTCTAGTAGTACATACTGCGTTTACAGACTTGAATGTGGATCTGGTAGCCTTGTTCTTTTCACATTGGCTGCATACCGAATCCTTCTTGAATGTTATGTCTGGTAAACCGCGTACTAACTTCTTTGTGGATAATTTTGAAATTGTATCCATGTTTGCATGACCGAGTCTCATGTGCCATAGATGACTCTCACCACTTTTGGCCATTAAGCATCTACCTGAAATGTTAGCTTCTTCCAGCAGATAGAAAACATATATATTGTCTTCCCTGATTCCTTCAAAGATAGTACTACCAGTTGAGCTATCAACTATAGTACATTTATCTTTGCCAAAGTTGATACCATAACCATGATCAGCTAGATGACTTATGCTGAGCAGATTATGTTTCAACTCGGTAACCAGACAGACATCTTTAATCACGGGATAGGGAGACTTACCAACATCACCGATACCAATAATATACCCTTTCAAATTATTACCGAAGGAAACATAACCTTCCTTCTTTTTCTTCGACAGTGTTACAAATAGGGTAGCGTCACCGGTCATATGCCATGAGCAACCGCTGTCGAGGATCCATTTGCTTCTAGCATGTGAAGGGTGTTCCACCTACAAAACTGTTTACAGATGAAACCTTTGGTATCCATTTCTTGTAGGGTCCTGAATTGTTAGCTTTAGGTATCCAAGCATAAACATTTAAATCTACAAGCTTTCTCATTCTACATGCAGATGATATATGACCAATGAGGCCACAATAATGACATTGTGCATGTCGAGTGTTGAAAGCTGAATGGTGTGCATGGTTGGTAGGTTTGGGTTTTCTAGTATAGAAGAATGCATACCTATGATCATGTTTGGGCTTAACCTTTTGGGGTAAAGGTTTTATATGGTTTGGTCTGACAGTGTTTGGCTTGGGAATGTTCCGAATTCTCGGTAAGTGACACGTGTTAGGATAGGAAGCAGCAGGCTCAGGCTGTTTTCCTAACCTAATTTCCAACCTTTTGGAAGTGTCATATAACTTAGTATAATCAGAAGTGAGTGATTCCATTCTGATTTGTGCAGATTGAAGACTTTTCTTTTCTCTAGAATGATCTTCTCTCAATTGGTCTATAATCTTGTCTTTCTCTTCGGATGACTGTTTAGTCTCGTGTAATAAGAGCTTTATAGAGGAAAGCTCACCAGACTCACTAACATTAGCTCTAACCTCAGCTAGTAGGTCGGTAAGTCTTCATATTTCTCCTTTGTACTCTTTGAGTACCTTCTTAGCGGTCTGATATTTACTACGCAGTTTCTTGTAGTCAAGCATCAGGTCACTGAAGGCATCTCCTAATTGCTCAAAGGTGAAGTCATCATATGTTTCTACAGGTTCAGTAGGTACCTGATCGATTGCCATGAAGCAGATGTTTGCAGCGTCCTCTGAATGTTCATCTTCTGAGTCGCTAGCTTCACTCTCATGCCATATGCTGGTGTTGGCATATTTCCGAGACGTTGATCTTTTCAGGTTGCCTTTTTCATACCTGTTGTTCTTCTTGCTCGATGATGAGTTGATGGGATAGTCCTTCTTCATATGTCCCTTCTTCTTACAGCCATAGCAGACAGTATCTTCTTGATACCAGTTGTTGCTGTTGTTCTCTTTGACTCTCTTCTCATGTCTCATGAATCTTTTGAACTTCCTTGCTAGGAGAGCTTGATCTTCAGCGTCAGATCCACTGCTGTCTGAGTCATCTTCAGCAGCTTTTCTGTGCTGAGCCTTGAGGGCGATAGTCTTCTCCTTTGGAGCAGGCTCTTCAAAATCTTGTAGCTCCAGTTCATGAGTGGGTAGTTTACCCATGAGTACTTCAAGTGACATTATGGTGAGGTCGTTTCCTTCAATGATAGCTGTAGCCTTTGGAATCCTGTTCTTGGTAAGAGCTCGCAGGAGTTTGCGAATCTTTTCGTGGTTACTGTAATCTTTGCCTAAGGAGGATAAAGGGTTTACAATATCCAAGAACCTCTCGAATATTTGTGTGACTGTTTCATTTGGCTTCATTTTGAACGCCTCGTACTCTTGAGTAAGTCTGCTGACTTTTGACTCCTTGACTTGAGTCATGCCTTCATGTGTAACTTCGAGAAGCTTCCACACACTATTTGCTGTTGTGCATGAAGATACCCTGTTAAATTCTGTTCTGTCTAAGGCACAAAAAATAGCATTAATGGCACGTGCGTCAAGACTGGCCTTTTTCTTTTCTTCCTCTGTATAACTGCTTTGGGGTTTTTCAACCAAAACTCCCTCGACATTTATACGAGGTGGCTTCTGATAGCCATCAAGAACAATAGCCCATAAGTCAAAATCAAGAGATTTTAAGAAGAAACTCATCCGTGTTTTCCAATAAGTGTAGTTAGTACCATCAAATAGTGGGGGTCTGTTTGTGGCCTGACCTTCACTTGTGAATTTTATAGTAGCCATGTGATGTGCTGTGATCTAATAAATAATGAATAAATAATAGCACTGTTATCTCGCTTTATCTGTAACACCAGCTCTGATACCAATTGTAGGAACGATATAGTAAAGCATAATACTCTAGAGGGGGGGGGGGGGTGAATAGAGTTGGCAGCGGAATAATGCTAATTAAAAAATGTTAGCAACACAATCACAGTATATAATCACAGTTGAAATAATGTAAAGGCAGAGTTCAGAAAGCAAACGCAAAGACAGCGATGTATACTGGTATCCCTCTGTTGAGGACTAATCCAGTCGGTAGAACTCTTGCTACCAGTTGAATCCACTATAGAAAAAACTGCAAGTTTTCTTACGAAGTCCTTGCAACTTCTACAACGCGAGCTTTGATACGAAGAACTCGTCCAACTTCAAATATGAAGAGGTATTCTTCAATCAAGCCTTCTGATTACAATCTCTCAGAAACTTCTATACCGTACCGCACTGGCAAATCGACTAGAGGATTGTAACTGGCTTGG
Organism: Iris pallida; assembly: GCA_029216955.1. Taxonomy (NCBI): domain Eukaryota; kingdom Viridiplantae; phylum Streptophyta; class Magnoliopsida; order Asparagales; family Iridaceae; genus Iris; species Iris pallida. Next base: position 6,379,988 of record JANAVB010016797.1, on the reverse strand, counting down.
GATCTGAAAATGAAAGCTCTAGAAAACTCTTTGGAAGGCAGAAAGATTTTTAGATAGAGAGAAGATTGAAAGTGAATGAGTGAAATAAAATGATCGAAATCTATCTCTATTTATAGGAATTCCAAAGGGAGAACTCTGTCAGAATTCGGGCAGAATTCGGGCAGAACTCGATGAGCAAATCTCGGTCAAATCCGCAACTGCAGGAGGACCAAGTTCCAGAGAATTCAAAAATCAAACGGCCACCAACCGAACTCTGGCCGAGTTCTGTCAGGGTTAGGTTAGGGTTTTAAAATAGATTTTTGGTGATTTTTGAAAACCTTTTTGAAAACCTTTTTGTAAACATTTTGATAGGTCATTTTAAAAACATTTTGAACTATTTTGGGGATAGCCTATTTGCCAGTACGACTCGGTGTACAACGTATTCCTAGACTCAAATAAAGTGAAAAATTACATTGCATAGGAAGTACAGACTCAAGTAGGCAAACAGATCTTCAGTCTTGAACGGAGTGAATATCCAATCTTGCTTATGTCCAAGAAGCTGAGATGTCCCAACAAGCTTCGTATATCCAGACAGAGTTTTGATCAATTATTAAAATCAGGTTGACCATATGACCAATGGACCAACAATCAAATATGGGCCGAAAAGCAAGCACGAGTCGATAAGATGGCGTTATTGGCACGAGAAGCACTAGAGGCAAAGTATGAGTAAGTTGTTGGTGCAAGGCACGGTAATGGTCTAGAGACACAAAATAGGTCAGAGTTTATGTCATAAAATTGATCCTAAGGTAAGAATAGAAAGAAATCATAAAAGGATTTGTGGCACAAAGTAAATGAACGTGTTGATTTTGTATGGGTGGGCGAGGAGCTCACTCCACCATTATAGTTGAGTACTGACACCCATACAGTGTTTATGTGCAGGCACAAGTAAAAGCTCTTTGGCACGGAGCTCGCTTGGATGCGTCGAGGCACGGAGTTCCTTGGCGTTTTGAGGCACGCGGTGGCATGGAGTCTGGAATTATATGAGACATAATGTATGGACATCGTCTATCCGAAGCATCCGCTGGCTCACCAAATTGTATCGAGAGATGAGAGAGAGCATAATGACTTGTATTGCGAGAAGAGTGAGCTTGAGTGATTGTAATCTTAGCCTCGTGCCCACCTATGTAACCTTCGTTTCACTATCAATAAAGGGCATATTTGAATGACTTGTATTTTGTTTCAAGTTTCCGCTGATGTTTATTCAATGTTTCTGCTTGGAAATTCTGTACGGTGATCCCGTCGCTTAGCCTGTAATCGGCCGTTATGGAACCCGCTGTAATCCAGAATTTTTTTATTTTTATTACTTAAATATTTCGTATTGAATTATTTTGTTAACTAATTATGAATATAGTCTTAGTCTTACATAATTTTGTTATGCACAACGACTAGGCAATATGGCATGGCTAGTACGGTCAAGTGCCTTGACTAACATATTAGCTACAGGTGCCATTAGATTTATTTTGTTTAAATATTTAGTTGATTATCCTTATTAAATCATATTATGGCTATCTTTATTTTTCCATCTAATATTTATTAATTTATCATTTTTAGGATTTACAAATATTAATATTTGTTGTAGAAATAATACTACTAAGTAATAGGTACTCACCCCAAAGCATGATAACCCTACTAATGGGTTGTTCATAATAATTTTTATTTTTATTATTTTATTATTATGAATTTTTTTATTACCGCTTTATTATTATTATTATTATTATTATTATTATTATTATTATTATTATTATTATTATTATTATTGTCATTATCATTATTATTATTATTATTATTATTATTATTATTATTTATTAGTATATTCTTGTAGTTATTATTGTTGTATTAAATACCATAAATATTGGTTCTTCGAAAAAAATGATTTTTTAATATATATATATATATATATATATATATATATATATATATATATATATATATATATATATATATATATATATATATATATATTTTTTTTTTGATATATATATATATATATATATATATATATATATATATATATATATATATATATATATATATATATATATATATATATATATATATATATATATATGGTAAATACCTCCATACTTGAAAAATGATTACAAACATATATTAATTTACAAGTTATGTATAAATAATTCAGAAAAATACTTTTACTATTTTTGAAAAATTATTAAGGATTTTATTTTAGTGTTATAACATTTAAAATTATTGATAGTCTTGTATTCAATTGACAATTTTTTTTAAATTTACATGTTATAACTTATAAGGTAATAATTGTAGAAAATATTGTTCATATATTTTAGGAAATTTTTTTTATATAATTATTTAGATTTTAGAGTCCATATATACATAGGATTATATATGAAAATAATAATAATAATAATAATAATAATAATAATAATAATAATAATAATAATAATAAACTTCTACTGTTCTCCACAGGGGGGAACAGTAACCCGCCAAATCCCGAGCCCAGGGAACACGGGAACCCGACTGTATATATAGCCGCGGGAGAAAACGAAGATTTAATCGACCAATAAACCATCAAATCTCAATCGATTCCGCCCAAATCTTCTTCTATGGAATCCTTACCATATACACCACGGGATTATGTCAAATTCTGTTTGAAATCAAGTTGGAATATATCCAAATCTGGATTTGAACTTACACACACATATATATATAGGCAAGCCTATCGAACTGTTGTGGCATTGTCGACTCCAAAATCTTAAAAATTTCCATCGATCCTGACGCGTGCGAACCCCCTGCCATCCACGAACCTGCCTGGACGCTGCACGCTGCCATGCACCGTCATGAACAGTCAGACGGTGACCAACAGTTTTTGCACTCTACAACCGAACAGAGCATTGCGCTGTTTTATTCGCCATCAAGGTACCCCTTCCCAACTGAAGTTCTTCTACGATCCTCAATTTTTTGGATTTTGTAAAATCCTTTAGCAAGCCTGCATAACCCTTTAAACATCCTCGAAAATAGAATTTGATGGGGGTAAGCCATCGAACCAGAAGATCGATTGAAACATCCCCAAAAATCGTTTCGAAGAACAGTTTTTCAGTTCCTCATGTACCCTATTTTGAGGGCGATACATTAACAACCTAGTAACAGTTTATAAAATCTATTTGAACAAAGTTATAGTCAACTCATAGGACTTCAAAATCTTTCTTGTGGTTCAATTTTTTTACTAATTATATGTTGAGTAAATCGATTTCAAAAATTGAGAAAAAAACAAGTTTTCAAAACCCAAATTTTAATAAAACTTTCCGATACGGCGTGCGCCCCGACAAACCGGGCGACGTGATCACAAACCGTAAACATCAAAAGGCGCGTATGGATGTTGTTGACGTTTGGGAACTGACGGAACTCGATTTCTTTGTACGTACGCTACGAAATCAGTACGTATCCGTCGAGATACCCCTGTATCGACCTCTTACAAACTTAGCCATAACTTCATGTACGTTTGTCGTATCGAGACGAAACTTATGCCAACAAGACCATATCGAAATTCTGGTCCTGTAAGCCAAGTTTGGTCCGATTCTGAGGAGGTCGACCAGAACGTCTATTTGGTGGGCCCGCGACCCGCTCTAACGGACGAATTTGTACACGGCCCATCAGAATCCAACTTTGGATATACAGTTGGAATCGTCTCCTCAAACTGGACTCGTAGACATATAGTTTGATGAATTTAGAGACCATAGGTACTTGCACGCTTTTCGTTGCAAAATGGATCCAACGGTGGACATCGTTTTGACCCGAAATTACGATTTTGCTCCTGTTCCAGAATTGGACTTTTGGACAGACATTTTCTAGACATATCTTTTATACCAAACATGTTCTTGATGTTTGTTTCAGCATCCGGAGCTCTTTGTGGATTTTGACTTTCCTGCTGACGATTCTGACTGTTGGATTTTGCTACTTCTCGCACCACCCTCAGGCAAGATACCTTGCCACCTTACTCTGTGATTACTTTACTTTATTTTTTAGTTTCATTATTTGTTCTATGCTTTTATATCACTGTGCGTCCAAGTTACACTTGGCTACAAGCGACTATATCGATCGTTTTATTTGCTTTCATCTTATTTTATTGCATTGACTTAGCTTAGTAACCACCCATTTGATAATGAGATATTGGTATATCTCATACGGCCTTGACACATACTTTATCACGTATTATGAGTCACATATAGGATACGTACTCACGTAGTCGGTCGGCCACCGATACGTATAAGACGTGCGACGATTAGGGTAACTGCCAATAGAATTGCATGCTAGTAGACTTGGCAGTTACTAGAGGTTGATATGAGTCATGGATGTGACTCTACTAGGAATGGGGTGGAAATAACAGTTCCTTGATGTATGGGCCAATATTCATTGCTATTGTACCTGAAGCTCCGCTGGAGACGCAGGTTCACCTTACTATTACTGATTTCCTCTGATGTTCATGGAGCATTATGGATATTTTCTTACTGATTCCCTCTGACGTTCGTCGAGCATTATGGATGGAGATGACTGGTTCTTGAAGGAAAGGACGATGCCACTGCTATACAGCCCGAGTTCCATATGTAAAAGAATGTTCTTTATTGCATATTTACTATAGTACGGTTAGGCACCCTATTGCATGCATCTCTTTATTTTCTTTTATATATCACAGTTTATATGGTATAGTATTTTCTTGTATCTTGTTACGTCCCTCTGAGAACCTGATTATCTTTCCAGGTGTGTGCTTTTGTCTATCACAGGTGTTCTATCCATGGTCGTGATTATCTCTATTTCTTCGAGGATGATTGTACTTGGATCATCTTCGCTTCGCTCGCCAAACTCATTTTATTTTTCCATGTATTTCTTCTTTTATTGGTTGGTAGTACATTTGTCTCCGCCCAACATATTATACAAAAACATTTCATAGTTGATGATATGATATCTTTTATTCTTTAATTTTTTTAATTTTGTGGATGAGATTAGATTACTCTTGGTTTACTGTATTTTACAGCTTATGTATACATACGAGGTGTCCATATATTGGAGTATACTTCATACGTATGCAGCTGGCATGTCTATATAGTTAGTCCTAAGTATTTTAGGACTGGAGCGTTATACCCGCCTTGCACGAGCACAATCTAGGCTCGTGCAGCATCACGCCTTAGCGAGGACGATCGTCTCTACGGGAGCGGAGCGTGACATAATGGTATCAGAGCACGGCTTTACGTCCTTGGACTTTCGATTGAATTCTTTAACTTTGATGTTGTTTCCGTAAACTCTGATATTGTTTCTGCGATTGATATCGTTAGTGCGCTCTCTCTCAATATTCTGCGGGATGTCCATACAATAAGTCTATGTAATTTGCAAATCGTATGAGAATAGTTTTTGATAAAATAAAAGATGGTTCACATAAAGCACGGTTGGCTAAGTCGGGCTGGGCATATACACTAAGATTGTGTTGACCTTAGCAAAGTCGTATACTGGATTCAAAATGTGTCATACGAGAATGAGTTAGACTCGATTCATAAAAGTATTGGTTAGTTGCGATAGAGGTACTATCATAAGATGATATCGTCAATGCAATATAGATGGAGCGTGCTTAAAATTGAGGAATGGTTCGAACGAAGATTCGATGGAAATCGATTGTGAATCGAATAAGAGTTTTGAAGATTTATCGAATTACTTCATCCCTGAGTGGTGTATGCGATAGCCTCGGGGATATCGATCGATTGAGAATACGGGGTGCCAATGAGTCTATCAGCAAGCGTCGCTTGTATGCAAAGCCTTAAATCAAGTATCAATAAGTAAGTTGTAATCTTAAAGTTTATGACGGGTTGCTTCGAACAAACTAGAAATGACGTGCACGAGAATTGAATTGTGCAAGTATAAATTATGAATATTATTGAGTAGGTTGATTGAACCGAAAAAAGTTAAGGTATACGAACGGATGACTCGATCGAAGAAATCGATATAAATCGTATACGAAATGTTAGCACGATTGGATGATAGCGTGCATGAAAATGATTTGAATATTTGAGATTGACTCTAACGATTAGAATAGATGTTGCTCGATGATTTGAGTTAGAATAGATCGAGATATTTTAAAAAAATATGTTGTTCGATGACGTAAGATAGACGGATGAACATATGTGATTATGGATTTGAACGAATTGATCATGTGAATAGTTTAGGGATTATTGAACGAATTTTGATCTTGAATATCAAGAAGATTATGGTATATCCAATTCGGATGATAGCATCGGTTGTACGACTCGGAATTTGTTACACATAAAGATCGTCAGTTTACGTATGTCATCGATGGTATTGAGGCGTATCAAAGATCGATATGAGATAATTCAGGGGTACTCTGATTCGAAGAATGACGATCGTGTAAAGTGCTATTTGTTTGCCATTAAAATATCAAAGACAGGTATTAAAGAAATACTGAAATTGATTGCAAACTCGCTTGTACAAAGAAAATCCTAGAAAAAAAATTTAGGAAACAATCTAAGTACAATTATTTAGTTTTTGATTCTGGGGGGTGACGGTGGAGGCTCGGAAAAGTGTTATCAACTCTGCCTTACTCCTTAGACTATCCGATGTAGTCTTAGCTCTTGAAAAAATTGCCGTTCGTAGGTTGGTAGCCTTTTTGCAGTGGTGTGGCACTCTGCTATTTATAGTGATATATGTTTTGAGCCGCATAGATGGCCCGTTTCCACGTGGCTACAATAGTACGTAAAGACCTGCTCTTTGGCCGCCAGCTGACGATTTGTTGGGATTCTGTTACAGCAAATCTGGGTGGTTGAGACTTGGTCAACCTGCCACGTGTTCTATCGTAGGATATGACTAATCTAGAGACATTTTGAGCTGCATGAGTCTCTCAGTTTTTGGCCAAGCTGGGCCGCATAGGACTCACGTGGCTTAGGCCGCAGTCTCCCTAAGTCCGTATGTAGCTTAAGGCCTTTTAAGCCGCATAGATTCTGTGTTTTGGGCCGCATAAAGCTCATGCGGCTTAGGTTACAGTCACCCTTGGTCGTATGAAGCTTAGAGACTTTTAGGGCCGCATAGGTTGAGTCGCATAGGTTGAGCCGCATAAGGTTTATGCAGCTCGGGTAGCAATCCTTCTGGCCGCAAGACTATGTCTAAGCAATGAACCCTATTTTAGTGACATGACATTTTGTCTAATTATGTCTTATCTTTTTGTCAGAGTGTCAGAGCTGTCATTTTTGTCAGATTTGACAGAGTTCGTCAGCTTTATCAGAAGGACTGATCAACTTGGCCGCATATCTTCCTTCTGCGGCTAGAATCAGTCTGGTTACAGATGGGCCGTATGGGGTACTAAATCTGTCATGCGGCTCTCCTTTATGCGGACCAGTTTGGCCCATAGTATTTATATGGCCAGTTGTGATCCGTATGAACCCCATATTTTTCATGCTTCTATAAGACCCCCTTCAAAGTTTTCAAATTGTAAATTTTGAATACTTTGAATAAGAAGTATGGAGATATGCCAAGCCGCAGGGAGTCTTTAAGTTAGGAGAGACCTTTAGCTGCAGGGAGATCTTGAGCCGCAGAAAAATTTTGAGCCGTAGAGAGACCTCGAGCCGCAGAAAAATCTTGAGCCGCAGAGAGACCCCATCCAGTATGCCAGCTGTCACTGCTGCAATTAATTTCTTGATTCAGTTTTAGATTTGGGTTCGCTTTTCGAGATAAAGCCGACGGTTACTAGGGATAAAATCTTCCAAACGTCATCGTTATCTTTAATGATCTCGAAAATCGAAGCGGCTCTCTTCAAAAACTCTATAAATAGGGGTCATTTCGGAGAGAGATTTTTCTCTTTCACCTTCTTCTCCTTCGTCTTTATCATCCTTTCTGTCTCAGTTTAGCCATGGCTCCAAAAGCTTCTAAGTCAACTGGTCCTGCGGCCAAAGGGAAGGAACTTGTCTCTCCGTCGAGAGCAGCGGACTCTTCTTCCATTCATCCCGACGTGCACCCCTATCAAGGGTAAGGATGGTGGAAAGACGATGACTAAAATTTTGAATGGCCATATCGCATATTTTATGCACGGACCTGTCATATATCGCCTCTGTGCTTTAAGCCTGGTAGATGCATGTCCTATCTCATTCGGACCGCATGTGTTCTGTATGATAGGGCCGTATGGGCTAAGCCGCATAAGTGCTACACATTCGAACCTAAACTGTATAAGTGCCCCAAGACTGGTCTGCACGAGCACTTCATGACTGAGCCGCATGAGCATTTCATGATTGGGCCGCATGAACCGCATAGGTGTATCATGACTGAGCCGTATGAGCACTTCATGAATAAGCCACATAAGTGCCTCATGACAGAGCAACATGAGTACTTCATGACTGAGCCGCAAAAGTGCCTCATGACTGAGCCGCATGAACACTTCATGACTGAGCCGCTTAAGTGCCTCGTAATTGCCTCATGACTGAGCCACATGAGCACTTCATGACTAAGCCGCCTAAGTGTCTCATGACTGGGCCGCATGAGCACTGTACCGAGCTGCATGCGTCTTATGTTCTTTAAGGCGCCCATACATCCCTCATAACTAGGCCACATAGGTTATGTTTGGCTAAGCCGCCTAGCTAAAAAAGAACTTCTTCTTTGTCCTTTGCAGTGAACTTGCCCACAGCTCCATCGGGAGAGCTCTTGGTAGGATATATCCAATCTACGTTAGGTGTGAGGCTTGACCAGATAGTCGAACGTGTGTCGACTCAGATCACCCAAAATCAACCTGAGGCCAGGTTAAGGGAGATCAGAAACCTATCATTTTCTTACTTACTCAGTATGATGAATTTCGAAAAGTTAGGGGACGTTCATCTGAAGCCCGCGTTCTTGTTCAGAGATGCTATAGTTGTCTCGAACCCCCGCATATTGGATCTATCTGAGAGCTGGGATTTCCTTTCCAACGGGATACCGATTCACCTTCCTCAGATGGAACGCTATTTCTCTCTGTCAAGTTTCAACATGGTGCCTATCGAGAGGCGAATGGCGGACCCCGTAACTCAGGACCGGTAAACAATCTTCGTAGGCAATATCCATTATAATAGACGAGTGCGGTCAGCGGTTGAGACCAGGGAGTCGGTCAGTTATTCTGTCGTAGGACTAGTCCCCGGTAGTTTTATAAATGATCTGAGGCCCAATAACCGGTTCTCTGGGGCCGACACCTTCCTGAACCAGATTTTCCGCAAAGGATCATATCCCACGGGCAGACTGTCGCTGCAAAATTGGATGTGTTGTTTCCCTCCATGGGTCAACTTGACACTCTGGATTCTCTCGACATACGGGGATACTTTACAGCAGCACGGACTCTACTATGCCATAAGAGGCACTTGCTATAGTTTTTTTATGAACACAAGGTTGTTCATAGCGCTCCTCGAAATGTACAATTGTCGTACGGGGACCTTTTTTACACCTACTGGGGAGATGGGGCTCGCCCTTCACGAGATGCATGACATCTCCAAGTTTTCCTGGGGAGACAAAGTTTATGAAGAGTATACCCCCACGAATAAAGAATTTGAGGAATTAGAGCGGCGGTTTCCCAGGTTCTTTGCCTTTTACCGGGAAGTGTTATGTCATCATAGCACTTGTCAACAAATGTCAAAGAAGAAAGATAAAAGTTCTAAGGGGCCCTTCCTCACACCAAGGCTTAGGTCAGTTACTTGTTCGACCATGGTGCCTCAGGTCGGGTTGTCCCTCGGAGCCCTCAGACTAAAGCAGGGGTGGATGCCCAGGTGCAAAGCTCCAAGAGGACCAAAGCTTCTGGTGACAGATTCGAAAGCCAGTTCGACACATTCAGCTACTTCTATCAAGATATCCAAGCCTTGTCCAATAAGGCCATCTTGGCTGGATTTTTGATGAAATGGTCGAGGATCTGTGTGGTCTCGGGGGGTTCGGGTTCTATTGAGAGAATCAGTCGCAACCTGATCCTCTCTGCTGTCAAGCTAGTCTTCGAAGGCAGGCTAGCTCTACTCCCAGCCATGGTGTGCAGCATCCATCGGGGCCTTCGTATCTTTACGGCCAGAGCCATAGCTCATGACGTTATGAAGGATTTCAACCGAATTGAGTTATCCTACCACTACCTGATGGGGTGGCTGCTAATGTACTGTCCCTCTCGGATGCGACCTGGCCCTGAGGGGAACGCGATGATTAACGATGCATTCATCTATCAGTATCATGACATGCCTTGGACCTGTTCGACCATGTTCGACTGCCGTGTTGTGCTCGCACGGGTGGACAGCTACTCATTTTTTGTGTCGGCCCCGCCTTTTACTGATGAAAAAATAAGACGTCTTTATCTTGATGGCAGTGTCGTGTCCCAGATTCTATCCGAGAAGGTGTTCTGCTGGTTGCAGAATATTTGTCCTGCACATCTAGTGTACCACAACCGTAATATTGTCTTCTTGGAACCTTACTTGTCCAGCCGATATTTTAGACAATTTGGGTACTGCCAGTTGTTTTTGGACAATCCGAGTCCCTGCTTGGGTTATGAGGGCGGCGTCCTAGATAGTATCCGAGCCTGGCAATACTACAGTGTCGTCTGTACCCAAACCATCTTTTCTCTTCCTGATACGGGGGCTTGGTGTGCATCTCGTACATGGCGACCCTCCACCATGTCTCTGTAAATGGGCCTCCCTACGACTTTGATGCGAGAACCAGTTTCATAATCGGTACTAAGCTAGCGAAAAAATACGAGGAGCCCAAAAAGAGGAACAGGGCAGGGAAGACGAAGGCCGTTGAAGTCTCTGACTCTGATTCTACTGATACGGAAGAGGAGGATGAATACAACGATCTTTTGCCCCCTGTAAGTATTTCGGTGACGCGCTTGCCTTCTCCTGTGCCGAGTCCTTCGCCTAAGCGAAGTAAGCATGGACCTTCCGTTGCGGATAGGCCTCGTTCTTAAAAACGGGTTGCATTTAAGAATCGAGGGTCTGACCTCGCGAAAGAGGACAGTGATGCCGAAACCCTCCCGAAGATAAATTTCATTCCGACCGATCATACTACAACAAATATCGCCTACAATAGCAGTTTTTCTATAGCGTTCAAGTGTCCCCGCTATAGAATATTATCAACAATAGCGTTCTTTCTGTAGTGGTATAAAAATATCTATCAATAGCGTTTCCTGAATGTTGTAGAATCTTTTTTTTTATTTTACCGCTTGAAATTTTGCCAAAAATTTGGAGCTGCATTTCAGCCCGCACGATAAGGAATATGTGCGTAGTCACTTCCACTACACCAAAATCCCTCTCCCTACAATCTTTTTCCACCATTCTCTCTCTCTCTCGCACACACACACACGCTCTCACCCTCCCTTCAGAAACCCTAACCTCAATTTTTTCCTTTTTCTTCTCCTCGTCCAGGTACGCCAACCAGGGAAAGGGCATCCTCCAGCCACACAACTTCCTTAACGGCCGAGCCAAGGGACTCTCCTCATTCCCACGACCACCCTCATCTAGATGCCATTTCGAGCCAAGCCTCCGTCGTCACCAACCTTACCGGCGCCATCACCTTTCCTTGCCTCCCACGATTTTCTCCTCCATTAAACTGCCTCTGGTCTGCGCAAACCCCTAGCAAGAGGAGGTGCGTGTGGGAGAACTACCATGGGTGAGTAGTTAGCTAACTAGGGTTCAGTTTTCCTTCTCCCTCTGTTTCAAAATTTAGGGTTAGGGTTTTTCTTTGTGTGCTTGTTTTTGAAATTTTTCAGGGGCGTGTAAGCATGTGTCGGAGCTATAGGGAAAGAAGCAGTCGAACGTAATGCGGTACAAAATCTCTCTCAAATCTTCCAAAATTCCTCTTTTATCCTCAATTTTATTAGGGTTCCTTGATCAATTCGATCGTCCCCTCGCAAGTGAGCGATCATCTATTTTTTATTGGTGACTCGACCCCATTATTGACTAGTCTACTCACAATTAAGAACTCAATTTCTGATTAGTAACTTTATTCTAGGTTTATGATAGTGACTCCTATCACAATTCATCTGATCTTGCTTGATGCTAATAAATTGTTACTAGACACTAACTTTTGATTCATGCTTCATTTGGAGAATAAAGAGAAATTATGCTTGTGTTTGTTGCCATACCTAAAAGACCACAGACCTATTTAGATGAAAAGTAAACAAAATTAAAGAATATAGTTTTATAGTGCTATGATTTTGTCTGGTGCATTTGGAGGAACATAGTTTTGTAAGTATTAAGCATTGGAAACTGTGATTTGGACCTTTATTTGGGTATCTTTTTTGTTTATAAAAAACATTTAAGTAGGAAAAAGAATAGGGTTAGAAAACCATGACAAAAGTCTTAGTTTAACAGTTTTCAAATTATTATGGTTTTTTGGAGGTTGTCCAAAAATGGTTCCTCAAAATATAACTGGTGTAAGAGATGAATCATATATCTGGTGCATGTTTATTGTGCGAAAGGTATTAAGGTCGCAGAAAAAACAAAAAAAATGGCGTTTGTATTCATATGTTAGTATTTACAACATATATGATGTATTATATATATCTAGAGTTGTTTGTATCCCATATAGATTATGTCATATCTATATCCGTGTCTGTGTCATGCATCATGGGCTGAATTGTCAACTTAGTATTCTTACTCTTAAAGAACTAAATTAAGTGAAGGTAAAAACTTCAAACAAAGCAGACTCATCACTGTACATGATTCTTTTCATATTTTATTGAAGCTTTGAAAATAACCAGTTAGGTTGCACCCATTTAGAGCTATATCTGAGTCTCTATCCACGTCTGAAAGGTATCAGCATATGCTTCTGTGACACTCATGTTAGCTCGAACATGACCCTCAAATGTCTAGGTTTCAAATACTCATGTTAGCACGATATGAATAGTGCCTTAGTATATTTACATCCAGTGAGGGTAGACCACATACTTGATTCAAATCACATAAAATTGACGAGAACTTCTTTTTTAATGTTTCTTTATAAGATTTTATAATTATCTACTTTGTATTAATGAATTGTTTATGTTGTGAGATGTTATTTGCCAAATTTTGCTGTATTTCTGCATTTTGTTTCTTCAGGTTTTCCCTGACACACCCTACTTTGCAAGGAAGGACATCCTCCCTAACCTTTGGGACCACTTCTTCCTCCCTTATCTGCTGCATCTCAAAGTTTGGTACACCAAGGAAGTTGAATCTATCTCCAGGTCGCATATTAAGTCCAGGGAAGAGAGGACAAAGTTCCTGGATAGAGTTTACGGTGAGTAGATGGACGTGGGTACTTCTCAATTTGTACTCTACTAAAGGGGGTGGATCAAGGTTGATGGTACTGAGGCTCCTCTAATCCCCTCAATATCTCTACCTCTGAGCTCTGTTAGTAGAAGAACATTTTAATTTTCTACTTTACTATTAGTACGTCCATATTATTTTGATAAGTATTTTTTTTACCTTTTTAGTTATTTTGTGTATGGGATATTGGTTTATATGTTTGGTGACTTGAAGCTACAAAAAGCAGAGGATAAAGATTTTTGTCCAAATATCATCTACGCTTGCCAATATCATCCGTTTTGCTGAATATTTTCCTGATAGAGTTATAAACCTAATTTATGTATCTCAGCATCAGGTTTATCTCTAACTGATTCCATTTCTTCAATTATTGGAATAATTAGATTTATACCGAAAATTTTGTTGTTAGTTCGAATAATTCGATATTCTAAGAAGAATTAATAAAGTAAAATTGGTATAAAACAAAATCTAGATTATGCCAACAAAATAAAATATACTTTTTTACCGAAAGGCATAAATAATATCCTTTTCCAAATTAACATTGCTAAGAATAGTAATCTATCAATTAAATTACAATATGCATGTCGACTCTTTAATATTGTTTAATCTAGCAACACAAATACATGAAATGAAAACTACTTATATTTTTGCCTTATATTTGTTTGTAGTTACCATTCATTTTCTCCATCAGTTCAGATACTTCTTATGGTTCTGGAAAAGGATTCATTTACTCGGGTTGAGTTGGATGTCATTGATGGCAAACTTGTTTTTGATGATCCTAAAGGACAAATGGACTCCTCTGTCATTAATCTTTTAACCTGATTATAACATTTTTACCGAAAACTACATATGCTGTGAATGTACTCATTGTAGCACTATAGGCTAGAAGGAAAGGAGTAATCTGGTTGCTAAAGAATATTTGCTGGGTATCATGTGTAATATCCATGTGAGAAAGTTTGGAATCTGGGGAGGTTTGCTTCCACTATTGTTTATGCTTATAATTTTCATGTCTACTGCTTTTGGTCTAATCCTTGTAGATGTATCATTAGCCAAACAATTTCTGGAGATTGTTTTTTTAATTCCTTTGCTATGTTAGATCTAATTGAAATGTTACTAAAGAATTTCACGTGTCCTATTATTCTGTTAGGGTTTGGTAAAATTTTATATTTTGGACAAGAGGAGAAGTTCGAGACATCGAGGTCGCAAACCCGATCATGTCGTTCATGAAAGGGAGGAATGGATCGATCCCGAGGTGCCCAAGAAAGAGGTAGCCTTTGTCTATGTCATGTCTGGCATCCTAGAATATCTTGTTGATTATAGAATATATTTTTTGCTTTAGTTGGATTCAAATCGGGCAGCTGAATGGTAGGTACAAATCTAAGCAATTTTATTATCTGTAATAATATATTATATGTTTTCCTACAAGTACTAGCCATAAATCCATGTCCCAACTGATGGGTCACACTTATATGCTACATATTCTTCTACGAGTTCATGGGTTTTCATTTGGAGAGCCTTGGTGTTTCTATAATCATGATATAATTCCTTTATTTTTCTCTAGTTACACTTAATAGTATTATATCACTTTCTTGGCTTTCATTTCTGTATGGCATTTATTTGCAAGTTTTTATGTAATTTCTATGATTGAAATTGATTCACATACGAATTTGCCAATTCGCAAATATACACAGAGTTTCTTTATGCTCCTTTCCGGGGAATTGACACAATTTAAGGCTTTAAGCATAAGTATGCTAATGTTGTGGACATTGAAGCTGGATTGGTTGGTTCCATCATTAATATTTTAATAATTCTAATTTGGGAGCTCAAGCGTGAGGGTTGAACTTGTTTTAAAGATGAATCTCACAAAGTTTTTGGACGTGTGATGTGCATATTTTTTATATAATAATGCTAATGTGTTTTCTTCTCAATTTTGTGTAGGTTGCATATAAATTTTTGATGGCTGTGGATATAAGCTAGAAGGAAAGAGTCGATCGAGCTGCATTTTGGCCTACAGACATTTTGTATGGAAATGGAATGGTTTAGTTGAATTTTGGACTAGTGTTAGGTTACAAACATTTTGTAGTCTTGGATTCTCTTTATATGAAAAATTTATTTTGGACTACTATTTCGATCACTTTAGGCATACAATAACCTTTTATACATCTTGAATGTTTTAATGAAAAATGTATGAATTTATTTATTTTGGTAAACCATTTCTATATCTTGATTTATCGAAATGGAAGTTGTGATTGAAATTGTTGAAATCAAAATTGTAATTCAGCATGAATTTTTATGATGCACAGGCTAATTGTATGTGATAAAAAACAGGTTATTCAGATATAAAATTTTATATCATATTTATGGCACTCAAAAAGTTATAAAAATCGACAGCATTCAGAAATGCTATAATAAATCAACAGCATTAAAGAACGCTATGCACCATCTACAACATTCATGAACGCTATTATTCATCAATAGCATTCAAGAACGCTGTAGGCCATCCACAACATTCATGAACGCTATAAACTATCTACAACATTCAGGAATGCTATAAACCATCAACAACATTCATGAACGCTATAATCCATCTACAACATTCAAGAATGCTATAATGTTATAGCGTTCACATGTCTTGACATACTACAGCGTGGGAAATTATTGCGGACAGAATACGCTATAGAAGGCTTTCTATAGCGTTCTGCGCATGCTATTGTACCGCAACCGTAACATTGTCTTCTTGGAACCTTACTTGCCCAGCCGATATTCTAGACAATTTGGGTACTGCCAGTTGTTTTTGGACAATCCGAGTCCCTACTTGGGTTATGAGGGCGGCGTCCTAGATGGTATCCGAGCCTGGCATTACTACAGTGTCGTCTGTACCCAAACCATCTTTTCTCTTCCTGATACCGGGGGCTTGGTGCGCATCTCGTACATGGCGGCCCTCCACCATGTCTCTATGAATGGGCCTTCCCACGACTTCGATGCGAGAACCAGTTTCATAATCGGTACTAAGATAGCAGAAAAATACGAGAAGCCCAAAAAAAGGAACAGGGCAGTAAGACGAAGGCCGTTGAAGTCTCTGACTCTGATTCTACTGATACGGAAGAGAAGGATGAATACAACGATCTGTTGCCCCTGTAAGTATTCCGGTGACGCGCTTGCCTTCTCGTGTGCCGAGTCCTTCGCCTAAGCGAAGTAAGCGTGGACCTTCCGTTGCCGATAGGCCTCGTTCTCAAAAACGGGTTGCATTTAAGAATCGAGGGTCTGACCTCGCGGAAGAGGGCAGTGATGTCGAAACCCTCCCGGAGATAAATTTTATTCCGACCGATCACCATGTTACTTTTGGGATTTTATCTTATTGTTTCTCTATTCTTCTTCTTTTTTCTTTGCACAGGCTTTGGAAGGCATAAACCCTTCGGAGCCGGATGCTGCTTTCGAGATTCCTCCAGTTACGGGCACCCTGGTCGAAGAAGGTACAAGCCTTGCAGAATCGAATATCGAGGCTGCAGTATCTCAGTCGGTCGCAACCAACCCAGCTACATCTTCTTTCGGGTCGACCGGGGCTGGAGTGACAGATGCAGGTGATTCGAATATTGCTGTAGAGGAGGATATGGCGGCAATGGGAGAAATTATGACTGTCCAGAGCGAGCCGCGGTCTCCACTGCCCTCCCCTGGTAAGCTATGTCATATTCTTACCGACAAGGAGGTTCATTCGCTCTTTCTTCATATCCTTCGAGTCAAGCTGATTGTCGATTGTTCTGGATCTATAGGCAGTGCTCCTTCATTGCCATTGGTGGGCATAGCCGCGGATGAGGAGATAGTGGACGACATCTGGGGGAACCTCTTACCGAAGAGGAGAAATGGACCTCCTCTCCTTCAAATCGAAAAGAACCCCGCTGAGCTGAGTTCAGAGCCGTTTATACCAGAAGTGCCGATGGTAGAGGCGGTGGTTCCTATACCAGCATCGATGGATGCATGGTTGATTGAGGCGACCATTTTCCTGGAGATTGAACTCTCCACTCTACCTAGTCTTCAGCTCCATCGGGCTGCGGAAGAGGAGATTGTTGCTGTGCGGGAGTCTCGTCGCTCGGAGTTTGTCTCCCTTCTGACAGGGTCGTCAAGCTCTGCTATACCTTCTTCTCACACACCTTCGGATTCCTTGGCTGATATTCCTTCGATACCATCGTCTTTGGAGAATCTGGACGAATCGTCAAGGGATATAGTTGAGAGCTTCTACCGTCATCTAAAATGAGGCATTGAAGCAACTTCAAGAAGAGGAACTTCATTTGTCGTGGACCGTCACTGCGCCCAAGGCTAGATTGACCTACAGAAGACGCTTCCGGGTGGAGAAGGGGTGGCCGTCCTTCTGGAGCACAAGCTGGCAGAGGCTGATCAGTGCCTAATCCAGTTGTAAAAACTGCAATAAGTCGATGTGTCCACTGCAGTGGAGCAGGAGCGTGCTTTTTTTATAACAGTCGTAGAAAAGTGAAGGCCGTACAGGAGATGACTAAGCCCACCTTGGAGAAGGACCTCCATAAGCTATCTCTTAAATATGACAGGCTGAGCCAAGAGGGTGAGATTTTCTTGACTCGTGAGGAGACCACCATTAATGCGATGGCTGAAACTAACGAGTAGCTCCTCCAGCTCCAGGCCAGACTGACATCTCTGGGGACTGAGCTCTAAGCCACTCCTCAAGAGAGAAAAGATTTGCAAGGAGACTGATGAAGTCACACGAGCCTCTACTGCTCTAGAGAGAGCAGTGAAGAAATTAGAAAAAAATTGGCAGGCTCATGCACATCTTGAGGATGCTGAAAAGCTATCCCAGGAAGCTGAATGTCGAGCCAGACTGAGAATTGAGCGCTCAACTGTGCAGCTGGAAGACATTCTCACCAAGCTATGTGTCGCTGACGAGTAGTGAATTTTTCTCTCTTTTTTTGAGATGTAGTCTTGCAAATTTAACTGATTTTGAATAAGCAGAATACATTCACTCCACTCTTTATTTATAGTATCTGAGGTGCTTGTACTAGAGGGTCTAATACAGCATTGGTGTTTGGTAAAGGTCATCCCATTGGGGGGCTTTTTTGTGGACCTATTGCCCTTTTGTGCATCTGGAACTGCGAGCAAATAGATTTGAATGATATTTTGTGGACCTACTACTCTTTGGTCCACCGATGGTGCGAGTAATAGATTAGGATAACTTTTGTGGACCTATTACCTTTCTGCGCACTGGCGGTGCGGGTAATAGATTGGAAACAAAATCCAACAGAGGTAATATGGACGTGATAGGTTTTATGATCTTAACACCATGTCTTTTATCCCGGGTTGGGTACAGGTGTTAAGTCGGAAGACTATCGGTATTAGAGGTAATATGGACGTGATACACGATAATCAGGCATAATCTTTGGTGGACCTATTACTCTTTTACGCACTGGTGGTGCGAGTAATAGATTCGAGACAAAATCCAACAGAGGTAATATGGACGTGATAGGTTTTGTGGTCTTAACACCATATCTTTTATCCCAAACTGGGTACATGTGTTAAGTTAGGAGATTGCCTATATCAGAGGTAATATGGACGTGATATATGACAGTCGAAATATCAGAGCGGAAGTTCAGAGGTATCAATATACATGACTTGTCACTCGACAAGATGCAATGCGAGTCCCCTCGGAGGGAACAGAGTGTAAGTTCAGAGGTACCTGATGTACATAACTCGACACTCTAGGCACTACCATTTCTCTTTTCTTTTCTTTTTTTTTCTTTTTTATAATTTTTTTTATTTTTAGTCCAATGGCAGCCGCTTATTGATGAAATAAGGAACTTTGTTGACAGGGATTACATCATCAGGGGAGGGGCTATCCAGCTGTGTAACCAGGTTCTTGGCGAGTTCTATGTCCTCTTCGGCTACCCCTTGCAAGCCCAGAGGTTGGGATGCTGTCTTAGGCAGCTTGACTACCAAGGGTTCTGCTAGTGGCACTGGCTTGCCTAAGGGCCTCGGGTCGACATTTGATTGTCGACTCAATTTGGGAAGACGGATAGCCATCGGCTCGGTAGAGGACTTCGTGTCTTCCGGTTGCTTTTGAGTGGATTTTGGCAACCGGATCACCATCGACGTCACAGAGGGCCTCGCATCTTCCTGTTGCCTTTGATTGGATTTCGGCAATCAGACCACCATCGGCCCTATGACGCGTATAAACACCCTAAATTTTCACTACAATTTAAAATTTTATTTCGGAATTTTTTTTTTCGTTTTGGTAATGTACGACGAGTACAAATGCTTGATACAAAATAGTTAATTAATTCGAAAATTATTTTATTATAAACTTTTATAGCAAATACATATTTTGGATCGAAATACTAATATGAAAGTAAAATTTTGCTTGTTTTAGTCAAAATATTTTATTATATTTTCTTGTAAAAACTATGCTTGCGAGATACATAAAATTTATTCATGTATATATTTTTAAATTTTCCTTTTATTTATTTTTCTAAATTTATTAAAAAGTATCTTGAAGTCATTCCTATTAATATTAATTATGATTTTCGAAATTATGATTATTATTATTATAAAAATATTTTTTGAAAACTTTATATAATTAGATATGATAATTTAAATTAAGTTTTAAATTATTAAATTTATTTAACTTATAGATATGAATTATCTAGATATGGATTCAGATCGGATTGTATTTGATTATATTAGTTTTGTATTAATTTTAAATTAAATAGTGAGATATCAAAAAGGGATTTTAAATTTCTAATCCAAATCAATCTAGGAGTCCACCTCCTATATAAGGAGGGGATCCTTGCTCCTTCCTCATAATTTCCATCAGCCAAAATCCACCATAAAAGTGTTGTGTACCATGTCGGTGTCCACAATTTCCACTATAATCAATTTTTACATATACATCGCATCCCCTCTGTGTCGGACACACCCCGACACAAAATCCCAAACCCAAAAATTCCCTCTATCAACCCAGCATAGCCTACCTCTCCGTCGGTCGTCCCCACATCGCCTCCGACTTCAGTGACCGCCCCTACCACAGCGGCCACATCCACCCCGACATCGCCTCTGCTTTTCGAGACTAACACGTTAGCCACCGCACTAGATCTCTGTATCCCCGTCAAGGTGTCGAGTGGCCCGGTGTTCGTACAGCGCCGAACCCTCGCCCCAGTCATCCTCCCCGCCGTACGCGAAAGCCGCCTCCATCTCCGCGCTTGTAGCCACACACCCCCTTTCACCTCCACGGCCCAACCCATCACTACCACCAATGCTCCCCTGTCCCAGACGACCTCCTTCTCTCCATCGCGCCTAGCCCATCACCACCAGTAACAAACCCATCATCATCTTTATCCCTATCCGCTGACACCAGTTTTCGGCCATCTGCCTGTGACTCCACCTCACCCGAACCACCGCCGACCAACCCAGCCGAGCATAACAGTTCCGCCACCGACAGTAGGGCATCCGCCACCACTCAAAATCCATCACCATCGAACCCCATCCCCACACATACGAAACCTGCCGGACCTCCGTCAGTTGTCCCGTAACCATCGCCACCACGGCCACCGGCCGAAACCCCAAATACAACCCACCTTTAGACTCACCTGCCGTCCGAACTCGCCGGCAAAGCGCTGGCGCGCGGGTCCGCCACCTCCGCATGTGCCACGGTATCCGTGCTCCTTCTCCGCTCCATCGCGCCTGGCCACGTCCGGAGCCACCACTCCTCCCTCTCCAGAGTCTTCCCCCGCGCACCCCAACTCCTCCGGTCCTCCACCTCCTCCACACACGGGCGTTGCCCCCATCTCCGTCGTGCTTCTTCACCGCAGACCCCTCCGACTCGCTGCGCGCGGCCCAACTGCCTCCCTCGACCGGATCACCGCCATTGGCGCAGCCCGTACCCCTCCGTGAATCCCTCTCCCTCTCTTCGATCTCCAGTCCTCTCCCCCTCTCTCCGCCGGAGCAGCCGCCGCCGGCGACTCCGCTCCCATTCCCATTCCCAACTCCTCTCTGCTCCTCACTTCCTCCCCGTCTTCTGATTCTTGCTTTTTTTTTGTTCTCTTTCTACTTCACACTTAAAGTATGAGAACAGAGCAGTTCTGATAATAGCTATTAATTTATTTATTACTTTTATTATTATCATTATTTTTATTATTATTATTATTACTAAAGGAAAAGGGATAAAGTTAATTTTTTTTATAAGTGTTTGTTGTATTTTAGGCTATTTGTTACCATTAGTTTCAAAATATATATACAACATTGGTAATACTCTCATTGTTTTGTTGTTATTATTATTATTTAGTTATTTTGTTTATGGGTTGTGTGTCCCCTTAAAATTAATAGTAATATTAGGATTATTATTTTTATTATTATTGGTAGTAATAGTGTGATATTTGCTATTTTATATTTTACATATTTTATATTTATATATATATAATTTTAGTTTTGTTCTTTACCAGTAAATTTTGTATCACTATCAAATACAACTATTATATTAGACTAACTCTACACTTATTTTCAAAATAGGATTCGAAACCCTTAGAGATACTATTATATTATTTAAGTTATATAAAATAACTTTTGTTGATATTCTCAAATATTGTCCAAAATATTTTTACCAGGGAAATATAGTTTCTCTATCTTAAACTTATGGTTTTTTATTTTTTATTTTTTATTTTTTATTTTTTCTCTAAAAACGATTTTATTGGCTTAAGTGATTTTTGTGACTCATAAAAACTAGTATTTCAAGTATTATAAATATAACTTCTCTAAATCATATATTATCTTTATCCAATTTTCTTGGTTATCCCCTTGCCCATAACAAATCCAACTTCATGTTCCCACGCCAAATTCATGTCTTCCTATCGACCCTAACTAATCTGGCCTTTGTGGAATGGAACAGTCCGTACCGTCATCAGAGACCGTCCTGAGTAGTTGTAACAATGAAGTTAACACCGTGCCACCTTGATCATCGCAGCACCCCAGGCGTCAGAATAGGCAATTATACCTTGCTAATTTATTGTCTTATTATATTATTTTTAGCTTTTATTTATTTGTTTCGTATTTGTTAGTTTATTTGTTATAAACTGTGCGTCCAAGCCACACTTGGGTGCAAGCGACTTTATCAGTCGTTTTCTTTGTTTTATTTTTATTTGTTGCATGTCGACTTAGTTGTAGTGGACTACCCTCCTATTGTGGGATATTCTTATATCTCCGTTGGCCATGACACTTACACTACACGGTTTGAGACATGTTGTTAGGGACACGACTTACATATTGATTGGCTATCTCTAAAGTCGTGTGATGGTAGATCTTCGTAACTGCTATGACTAGGGTTTTAGAGACTCAAGCAGTTACAAAACTGGACGAGCCATAAGCATGACTTAGATAGTGGAGAACACTGGGGGAGGACAGTCGCTAGTGCGTATGGGAATCCAAATAGGTAAACCACAGTCTCCGGATGGAACTGTGGCGATTTATATTTGCAGATGTCCTCTGACGTCTTGGATGTTACGGACGGATACAGATGACTGGATGCCAGTTACATACATGTAGCCTAAATCCTACCCATGTGCATGAAAGTTGTCCTCTAAATTGCACAATAGATGGTTAACATTCCCTTTTGTATATTGGTGTCTAGGAGAGTCTTGCATATTATTATTATTATGACAGTTCATATTTGCTTATTCTTCCTGTATCTTGTTACGTCCCTCTGAGAACCTGGTTATTTTCTAGGTGTGTGTTCATGTCTTCCGCAGGAATCCCAGCCGAGATCGTGGTCTTCTCCATTTATTCGAAGATGACGTGACTTGGTTCCTCCTTGCTACATCCACTTAGCATTTTATATATCATGTACTTCTTCCTTTTTATTTTAGTTGGTACTGGATGTGTCTCCACCCAACATATTGTACCAAAACAATTCATTATATGATATCTTTTATTTTCTTATTTTGTGGATGAGATTAGTTAGTTGTGGTTTACTGCATTTTATAGCTTATGTATACATACAAGACCCCTGTACTTCGTATGTATACAGCTGGCATGTCAACGTACTTAGTCCGACGTATTTTAGGACTGGAGCGTTACAACAGGTTTTGGTTCCTGGCTGGATATCTGTTACGCCCCAGAACCAGAATACTGGAGAGCGGGGGAATGACTCAGCCAGCTACGTATTACGGGTAGATGAATACCGTATAATACGATCAATGCTGTCTAACCAGACGAGGGGGTGCATTCTACATAAAAGTCTTACTATGGTCATTACACATCTATTGTCTCAATCATTCAAACAAGAAACAGAAATAGAGAACATGTGAGATAAAGCAGTAAGGCGTCCCAAACGCTCAGTCAAAATGTTCTTGATATCTGGCTTTACAAAATACAGCCAGATGATGTAGTAAGTATACACAATTGTTATCAGCTGCAGTCTGACTTAATTACAATTATGCAAAAGTAAGTACAAGACAATCCGACTAACATGTCGGTGCCAAACGGCAAGGTATAAAGTAGATAACAAAACGAGTGGTGAAGTTAAGGAACCCACTCGAGGCCTCCTGCGATCATTCCTCTAGTATTGACCATCTTGGAGGTGGAAGTACGCTGAGTCCTCGGGAACTGGCTCTAAATCTGGCCATGCAAAACCAGAGAGGTTAGACCTCTAATAGCAAGTACCACAAGGGAGCACGACATGAGAACTAAAACCAGTAAGTAAGAGAATATAATAATAGATCTCTGCTTGCTACTAGAACTCACATCACATCAAGACACTTCGAACCAACCTCCCAACCAAACAAGGACAGAAGTTGGCCCGTCATGTCCTGACATTCTGATCATCCCAGTTAGGTAACAGAGTACAGTGCACAAACAAATCATCTTGAACGGCCAATCAACTCCTACGGCTTGCTATTATGAGTCCCAAGTTATCCTGGAATAATGCAATTAGGGATTCCTCAGTTCTTACTATGTGCAAGCAAGGCTAGTCTATCCAGTCGATCAATTGGCCCATGCATGAATTAGACGAGTCCTAGCAGGACGTCCGTCAATATATAATATACAATAATAATAAAAGCAGATACTGTTCCCTGCCCGTGTGGCAGATTTACAGTATCTGTGGGAACCAGCCGGCCCGTCTGGTACTACTCGTCCCAAGGGGGCTACCATGTAAGAATTCGGGAATCCATTCTCTCCATGCAATCATTATTTTATTTAACTTAATAGTCTCTACGTTGAGTGAAATCCCATGCCGTGGATCATGGTCATTCAAATGAGTACTTTCGTACGGGGTACGATATGCACAACTCTACAACGATACCAGTGCGGTTAGGTTGCAGGTCTTACATAGCGTAATGCAACAATCAAATCTATCCACGGTAATCATGCCTTGACCATAAGTACACATGCTTCTTTTGTAGAAAATAAATAAATAAATAATTAAATAAAAAGATTGAAGCCTGCATGTGCATGTATGTCAATATTCGGGATCAGCCAGTCGAGTACAATAGTTCATAACATGAACGTGTCTCATTCATTTCATTCAATAAGACGACTAGCCAGTCTCTTAGTTCCAATTAGGAACGCATGATCAATTTAGTCAAGATCACAATCATTATCAATGGTGGCAAGGCATGAAAGTCAACTAGCATTCAGTGGGGTCGAGTCTACAACTCTCAGGGTTTAATTCTAGTCAATCCGGATATCTATAACTCAATTCATGACACATGGTACATCCCATGTAACAATCTATAATTAACAGAAATATCAACATATCATGATTATATCAAGTTTATGCAAAAAGGCGTAAGGATATAAAATGGACGTTAAACATCTAATAAGATATCAATATACAGGGCTATAAAAGATCCAGGCAAGGAAAATGAAACCAAACTGACATGCTGACATAAGACCAAGTCAGCCAAAGGCCATACGCTCAGTGCAAGAGTCATACGCTCAGGTCAGGCTACGCTCAGGAAGGCAGCGTATGGACTCCATACGACTCCTTGACACTCAAGTGAGCGTATGCAAGTCATACGCTCCAAAAAGGTAGCGTATGAACTCCATACGACTCCTGACCATCCAAGTCAGCGTATGCAAGTCATACGCTCCCAAAAGGTAGCGTATGAAATCCATACGACTCCTGACCATCCAAGTCAGCGTATGCAAGTCATACGCTCCTAAAAGGTAGCATATGAACTCCATACGACTCCTGACCATCCAAGTCAGCGTATGCAAGTCATACGCTCCTAAAAGGTAGCGTATGAACTCTATACGACACACGCTTCCAAAAGGTAGCGTATGCAAGACATGCTTCCTAAAAAGGCAGCGTATGGACTCCATGCTGCGCTAAAGAGCGTGCACAGCTCAGTAACGCAGCTAAAAAGCTAGCATACACTGCTCACTGTCTTCTCCAAACAGCAAGAACTCTATGGTTGTACCCCAAGGCTTCAAAAGTCCATAACTTGGTCAAAATAAGTCCGAATCCAACTTTCCAAAGGTCAAAATTGGGTAGGATGAACTGCTCTACGACATGGAACCATCAAAGCTTGAGAACAAAGGAGTTTGCTAGATCAAAACCCATAGACAACCGAAAATACAATAACTTAGATCTACAAGAAGTGAACCAATAAAATCAAAAATACTAAGCACTAAACTCTCTTAGAATCATGAGAGAAAGAATATTGAACCATAAAATATGGTCCTCATGTAGAGCAAGATGTACTTGCCTAGTTGGTAGGTGGAGAGAGTAATGAAAGGAAGAAGAAGAAGTAATGGTGAAGAAGGAGTGAATGAGGAGAGAGAAGGGAGAGGGTAGCTTTAAGTAGCAAAGGGGTGGTAGGTGGGAGTTGGGCCGGGTTCTTAATGGGTCGGGTTTAAGGGGCTCATCCAACCGAAAATAAAACTAAAGCAGAGAAGTAAATTGCAGGAAATAAAATACGAAAATAAATTACGGAAAATTAATTGCAGGAAATAAATTAACATAAGAATTAAAGAGCAGATAATTAATTAACAGAAACTTAATTAACATGAATTAAAGGAATTTAAATACAGGGTAATACATGATAAATACTAAAATAAATACACATGAGTTGTACATGAATAAGACTACGCATTCTGGGAACGGGGAGTGACATCTCTACCCACCTTAGAAAAATTTCGTCCTCGGAATTTGAAATCCAAGCAGGATAGAAACATCGGTGCTAAACTAATCTAAGTACAAGCAATTCAATCAAGCAATCATTTTACAATGTCCATAGCAAGTAACATATCCATATTTAACAATCTACGTTATCTAACAATTCTATCCATAAGGGGTTAAGCATGAGGAATCAAGACAATCAAGGTACACAGAAAAAAATATACCTTGTGAGTCAAACAGATGTGGATACCGTAATCGGATATCATCCTCACGTTCCCACGTTGACTCTCCCAAAGAGTGATGACCCCAAGCAACCCGGACAAGGTTAATTGTTCGATTCTTGAGTACCTTCTCTCTTCGGTCCAAGATGGACACAGGCTGCTCCTCGTAAGACAGGTTGGTACCAACAACCAGCTCAGAATGATCGAGGATATGGCTTGGGTCCGATACATACCTCCGTAATTGAGATACATGAAACACGTCATGCACCTCTCGTAACGAAGGTAGAAGGGACAAACGATAAGCAACATCGCCTATCCTATCAAGAATAATAAATGGGCCTACGTATCGTGGACTCAGCTTCCCGCGAACGCCAAATCTAATGACCCCACGGGTAGGTGAGATCCGCAAGAACACGTGGTCCCCAACAGAAAACTCTAGCGGCCTACGATGCTGATCCGCCCAATGACGATGCCGATCCTGCGCAACACGAAGTCGCTCTCTAATTCCCTTAATCACTTCAACCGTCTGAACAATCATTTCTGGGCCTAGCATCTTCCTTTCCCCGATATCATCCCATGCTAGTGGCGATCTACACTTCTTACCATATAGTGCTTCAAATGGCGCCATCTAGATACTGGCTTGATAACTGTTGTTGTATGAGAACTCAACTAAGTGCAGGTGGCTTTTCCAAGATCCTCCAAAATCTAGAGTGCAAGCTCGCAACATATCTTTTAAAGTTTGGATTGTCCTTTCTGATTGCCCGTCCGTCTGCGGATGGTAAGCCGTGCTAAATCTTAACTTGGTACCCAGACTATGATGTAAGCTCTTCCAGAAATGTGATATGAAACGGGTATCTCGATCTGACACAATACTGACAGGGACTCCATGCTGCCTGACTATCTGTTGCATATACAACTCTGCCAACTTTTCTGTAGATTGCCCTACTCTAAAAGGAAGAAAATGCGCCACCTTCGTAAGCCGATCTACTATCACCCAAATGGCATCCTTACCACTTGGCGATCTCGGTAAACCGGTCACAAAGTCCATCGTGATATGCTCCCACTTCCATTCCGGGATAGGAAGCGGTTGCAATAATCCAGCTGGCCTCTGCTGTTCTGCCTTCACTTGCTGACATACCAAGCAACGGGAAACGAATCTAGCTATCTCTCTCTTCATTCCATTCCACCAGAAGTGCTGCTTGATATCTTGGTACATCTTGGTCCCTCCAGGATGTATAGAATACTGGGAACTGTGAGCTTCTGCCTTAACTTTCTGTCTGATATCTCCACTAGGTACACATAGACGTGATCCAAACCTAAGCGTACCATCTTCATGAATTTGCATCTCCTTTCTGAGTCCTGACTCACATTCTGCCCTAACCTTCTGAATCCTTGGGTCTTGTGCCTGAGCTGCCTTGATCCTATCTACCAAGTCAGATTGGACTTGTAGACTAGCCAGAACTCCTACATCACTAGGAAGTATAACTTCTATACCCATCTCCTGAAGGTCTTCTAAGATATGTCTCTGCGTTGTCAATATAAATGCGCTGTCTCTTCTGTTAAGAGCGTCTGCTACTACATTTGCCTTGCCTGGATGATACTGAAGCTCCACATCATAATCCTTGATCAACTCCAACCATCTTCTCTGCCTCATGTTCAGTTCCTTCTGAGTAAAGATGTACTTCAGACTTTTGTGGTCTGTGTACATTTCTACTCGGTCACCATATAAGTAATGCCTCCATAGCTTCAGAGCAAATACTACTGCCGCTAACTCCAAATCATGAGTTGGGTAATTCTTCTCGTGGTCCCGAAGCTGCCTAGATGCATATGCTATCACCTTCCCGTGCTGCATGAGGACGCATCCAAGTCCTTTACCTGACGCATCATAATATACGGTAAAACCTCCAGGTCCAACTGGCAATGTAAGAATAGGCGCTGATATCAACTTCTGCTTCAGATTTTCAAATGATG
This sequence comes from Iris pallida, assembly GCA_029216955.1. NCBI lineage: Eukaryota > Viridiplantae > Streptophyta > Magnoliopsida > Asparagales > Iridaceae > Iris > Iris pallida. The sequence goes on along the minus strand of JANAVB010016797.1, from coordinate 6,351,375 downwards.
CCTGGCATTCTGCCGACCAAACGAATGGCACATCCTTCCGTGTCAAGCGGGTCATGGGTGCTGAAAGTCTTGCAAAATCTGACACAAATCTTCTGTAATATCCTGCCAATCACAAGAAACTCCGTACATCAGCTACGGTCTTGGGTACTGGCCAACTCTCTACTGCTTCTACTTTCTTGGGATCCACTGCTACTCCAGCTCCTGATACGATATGACCCAAAAATGAAATATGATCCGTCCAGAACTCACACTTGCTGAGCTTGGCATACAACTGGTTCTCTCTCAAAACCTGCAACACTTTCCTGAGGTGGTCTTCATGCTCCTCTTCGCTAGCAGAGTACACAAGAATGTCGTCAAGAAAGACAACGACAAACTGATCTAAGTATGGCATAAAGATGCCGTTCATCAAATCCATGAATATAGCTGGAGCATTGGTCAAACCAAACGGCATTACTAAGAACTCATAATGCCCATACTTCGACCTGAATGCTGTCTTAGGAATATCTTCCTTCCTAACCCTCACCTGATAGTACCCTGAACGAAGATCTATCTTGGAGAAAACTCTAGCCTTGCTCAACTGATCAAATAAGTCGTCGATCCTGGGTAATGGGTACTTGTTCTTTACTGTTGCCGCATTAAGCTTCCTGTAATCGATGCACAATCTGGATGATCCATCCATCTTCCCCACAAGTACCACTGGTGCTGCCCATGGCGATATACTAGCTTGGATAAACTTCTTCTCCTTCAATTCCTCTATATGCTGATAAACCTTGGCCTGTTCCGAATCCGCCATTCTGTAAACTCGATCTGATATCGGTTTAGTTCCAGGTGCCAATTCTATACTGAACTCAATATCTCTAACCGGTGGTAGACCTGGAAGTTCTTCGGGAAATACGTCTAGAAATTCTTCAACTACCTTCGGAATCTGAACTTCTTCCATTGCTGTTACTACTCCCTGCTCTTGCTGAGTTGCCTCTGACCTGACCAAGGTGAACCTCTCCATGCCTGGAATATCAAAAGATACACTTCCACTACGATAATCTATTGTCGTATGACTGTCTTTCAGCCAGTCCATGCCTAAGATAACGTCGAAATTTCCAACAGGAAATTCTATCAACTGGGCGGGTAAGGAATGCCCGCAAACTATAACACTACATGCTAGAATAACTCTACTAACTCCTACGAGCCCATTACCAGTGAGTATATTCAGCCTCCCTGGCAATGCCTCGAACTCCATTCCTAGCCGTGTCGCAAATTGTGCAGATATAAATGAGTGTGATGCTCCCGAATCAAACAATGCTACTGCGGGATATGAGGCGACGAGAATGTTACCTGCCACAACATCTCCCGATGCTAATGCCTCCTCCAAGGATAAAGTGAATGCTTGCCCTCGACCTCTTTGCTGGTTCCCATGCTGTAGCCTAGCCTGGTGCTGCTGCTGGCCCCTGCCTTGATGATGCTGGGGTGGTCTATGCTGGTGTTGCTGCATCGGCGGCCCTTGCTGCCGAAACATCTGAGCCTGTGATACTAACGGACGCTGCGCCAACGGCCTCACTGCCAATGCTGGTCCTCGATACTGCCCTGCCCCTGGTGCTGGCAGAGCAGGAAACTGCTGCCCTGGTCCTCCTGACCTCGAATTCATGGGACATGTGGTAACCCGATGATCTGGGTTTCCATATATCAGACACAGTCCATTCAATGTCCGACACACATCTCTAGTGTGCCCCATCTTCCCACAATAAGTGCAGCCCACCGGGGGTTGCTGGTTCTTCCTCTGTTGCTGTTGCTGCTGCCTGGGTGGTGGTGCTGGCCCTCGTATCGCCACATCGTGGATACGAATGCCAGGGGAATGGTGCTGTTGTTCGGGGCGCTGCTCCCCCTCCTCCTTCAATCTGACTGTGGGATCTCTTCTGACCCCCAGTCCTTGCCGCAAGCCTCTGAATGGTGATCTCATGCCTTCGAGTCGTCGTCAATATCTCATCAAAAGTCTGGTAATTGTGCCCCTCTATCAATTGCAAGAGCTCAAGATGAAACCCTTGCTGGAACCTCATCGCCCTCTGGCGTTCCGTTGCTACCATCTCTGGGGCAAACCTACTCAATCTGCAGAACTCCGCTGCATAAGCATCTACCGTCTTGCCAACCTGCCTGAGGCTGATAAAGTTCTGTTGTAGCTCAAACTGTGCCACAACTCCATAGTACTTCGTCTTGAACCTTGCAGTAAAATCGTCCCAAGCAACAGGACGTCTGATGCCTACTTCCTCTGATTCCCACCAATCACGTGCGAGATCCTGAAGTAACAACTTCACTAGATCCACACGTTCTTCTGTCGGCACCTTAGCTGCTGTCAGAATAGCCTCAATATCCTTAAGCCATGCATCTGCTGAGATGGCATCCTCCGTGCCCTCGAAACGGCGGGGGTTGTACTTGCAAAACCTGGCTGACGTTCCTGAATCAGTCCTCGCTCCTCTTTCCAAAGCCGTCTGCAATCCTTGGTTGAGTAGTACATTCTGCTCTTGCAACTGAGCGTGGATGCGCTGCTGGGCCAATATCTGGTGTTGCTGAGTAGCCATCATTCCTCTCATGATCTCCAGAAGGGCTGGTGTGTCCACTTGGGTAGGTGGAACTGTTGGTGGGGGTGGAACATCCGGATACTACGACCCAGCTGCTGGTTCCACTATCACTTCTTCTTGAATAGCCTCATGAAGTGGTTCTGACCCTTGCTGCTGACCAATCTGGTCAGGTTGTCCATGCTGCTGTCCATGTTGTTGCTGTCCAGCTCTGACAGATACGGACGAGGTGCCCCTAAGAAAAGAGATAAGAGAACAACCAAACAACCGGACATGAAGGATCAATGAAGTCAAAGGATACCGGAATGTCAAGCAAGGGTTGAGAATAACAAATCATGAGATCAAGGAGAAACATGTGTGATTGAGACATCCTATTAAACAAAACACCCCACAAGTCTGAAATCAGACCTGAATGGGCCACCACTAAAACCTTGTCACGCCCGAGAACCAGAATACTGGAGAGCGAGGGAATGACTCAGCCAGCTACGTATTACGGGTAGATGAATACCGTATAATACGATCAATGCTGTCTAACCAGACGAGGGGGTGCATTCTACATAAAAGTCTTACTATGGTCATTACACATCTATTGTCTCAATCATTCAAACAAGAAACAGAAATAGAGAACATGTGAGATAAAGCAGTAAGACGTCCCAAACGCTCAGTCAAAATGTTCTTGATATCTGGCTTTACAAAATACAGCCAGATGATGTAGTAAGTATACACAATTGTTATCAGCTGCAGTCTGACTTAATTACAATTATGCAAAAGTAAGTACAAGACAATCCGACTAATATGTCGGTGCCAAACGGCAAGGTATAAAGTAGATAACAAAACGAGTGGTGAAGTTAAGGAACCCACTCGAGGCCTCCTGCGATCATTCCTCTAGTATTGACCATCTTGGAGGTGGAAGTACGCTGAGTCCTCGGGAACTGGCTCTAAATCTGGCCATGCAAAACCAGAGAGGTTAGACCTCTAATAGCAAGTACCACAAGGGAGCACGACATGAGAACTAAAACCAGTAAGTAAGAGAATATAATAATAGATCTCTGCTTGCTACTAGAACTCACATCACATCAAGACACTTCGAACCAACCTCCCAACCAAACAAGAACAGAAGTTGGCCCGTCATGTCCTGACATTCTGATCATTCCAGTTAGGTAACAAAGTACAGTGCACAAACAAATCATCTTGAACGGCCAATCAACTCCTACGGCTTGCTATTATAAGTCCCAAGTTATCCTGGAATAATGCAATTAGGGATTCCTCAGTTCTTACTATGTGCAAGCAAGGCTAGTCTATCCAGTCGATCAATTGGCCCATGTATGAATTAGACGAGTCCTAGTAGGACACCCGTCAATATACAATATACAATAATAATAAAAGCAGATACTGTTCCCTGCCCGTGTGGCAGATTTATAGTATCTGTGGGAACCAGCCGGCCCGTCGGGTACTACTCGTCCCTAGGGGGCTGCCATGTAAGAATTCGGGAATCCATTCTCTCCATGTAATCATTATTTTATTTAACTTAATAGTCTCTACGTTGAGTGAAATCCCATGCCGTGGATCATGGTCATTCAAATGAGTACTTTCGTACGGGGTACGATATGCACAACTCTACAACGATACCAGTGCGGTTAGGTTGCAGGTCTTACATAGCGTAATACAACAATCAAATCTATCCACGGTAATCATGCCTTGACCATAAGTACACATGCTTCTTTTGTAGAAAATAAATAAATAAATAGATTGAAGCCTGCATGTGCATGTATGTCAATATTCGGGATCAGCCAGTCGAGTACAATAGTTCATAACATGAACGTGTCTCATTCATTTCATTCAATAAGACGACTAGCCAGTCTCTTAGTTCCAATTAGGAATGCATGATCAATTTAGTCAAGATCACAATCATTATCAATGGTGGCAAGGCATAAAAGTCAACTAGCATTCAGTGGGGTCGAGTCTACAACTCTCAGGGTTTAATTCTAGTCAATCCGGATATCTATAACTCAATTCATGACACATGGTACATCCCATGTAACAATCTATAATTAACAGAAATATCAACATATCATGATTATATCAAGTTTATGCAAAAAGACGTAAGGATATAAAATGGACATTAAACATCTAATAAGATATCAATATACAGGGCTATAAAAGATCCAGGCAAGGAAAATGAAACCAAACTGACATGCTGACATAAGACCAAGTCAGCCAAAGGCCATACGCTCAGTGCAAGAGTCATACGCTCAGGTCAGGCTACGCTCAGGAAGGCAGCGTATGGACTCCATACGACTCCTTGACACTCAAGTGAGCGTATACAAGTCATACGCTCCAAAAAGGTAGCGTATGAACTCCATACGACTCCTGACCATCCAAGTCAGCGTATGCAAGTCATACGCTCCCAAAAGGTAGCGTATGAACTCCATACGACTCCTGACCATCCAAGTCAGCGTATGCAAGTCATACGCTCCCAAAAGGTAGCGTATGAACTCCATACGACTCCTGACCATCCAAGTCAGCGTATGCAAGTCATACGCTCCTAAAAGGTAGCGTATGAACTCCATACGACACACGCTTCCAAAAGGTAGCGTATGCAAGACACACGCTTCCTAAAAAGGCAGCGTATGGACTCCATGCTGCGCTAAAGAGCGCGCACAGCTCAGTGACGCAGCTAAAAAGCTAGCATACACTGCTCACTGTCTTCTCCAAACAGCAAGAACTCTATGGTTGTACCCCAAGGCTTCAAAAGTCCATAACTTGGTCAAAATAAGTCCGAATCCAACTTTCCAAAGGTCAAAATTGGGTAGGATGAACTGCTCTACGACATGGAACCATCAAATCTTGAGAACAAAGGAGTTTGCTAGATCAAAACCCATAGACAACCGAAAATACAATAACTTAGATCTACAAGAAATGAACCAATGAAATCAAAAATACTAAGCACTAAACTCTCTTAGAATCATGAGAGGAAGAATATTGAACCATAAAATATGGTCCTCATGTAGAGCAAGATGTACTTGCCTAGTTGGTAGGTGGAGAGAGTAATGAAAGGAAGAAGAAGAAGTAATGGTGAAGAAGGAGTGAATGAGGAGAGAGAAGGGAGAGGGTAGCTTTAAGTAGCAAAGGGGTGGTAGGTGGGAGTTGGGCCGGGTTCTTAATGGGTCGGGTTTAAGGGGCTCATCCAACAGAAAATAAAACTAAAGCAGAGAAGTAAATTGCAGGAAATAAAATACGAAAATAAATTACGGAAAATTAATTGCAGGAAATAAATTAACATAAGAATTAAAGAGCAGATAATTAATTAACAAAAACTTAATTAACATAAATTAAAGGAATTTAAATATAGGGTAATACATGATAAATACTAAAATAAATACACATGAGTTGTACATGAATAAGACTACGCATTCTGGGAACTGGGAGTGACAATATCGGGAGCCGGATGACCTTTGGTTCCAACTGTGCAGGTGAGGCAGGAGAACTGAGCATCTCTTTATGCAAAGTTACGACAAGGGATGCGGCTTTGCCCGATTTATGGGCCTGGAGATGAATTCTCAAGGGCTCCTCTGGCCCTGTGATGACCTCCATTTTGTCAGTTATGTGTTTCTTGGATTCTTCATATAGACAAGCCTCCGAAGAATAATAAGACTCAATCCCTTTGAAGGGATCGATGTCGGCGAATTCAGTCTTCACGAAGCCATGCTTACTGACATACTTGAAGCACTGGTGGAGTGTGGATGGCACGATCATATAGTCATGTATCCATAGATGACACAGAAGGATGTTGTAGGACGTGTCTTCATCTATGACGTATCAGGTAACCTCCGTCTTCAGGTCACCGATCTGACATTTCAGTCGGATCTTTCCTAGGGGATAGATCCTTCCCGAGTTGAAACCACTAACGGTAGTGTTGGTCGCCGCTAGCAGGTGCATAGGGATGTCGAGGACTTGAAGTAATTTTTTCGGGATGATGCTTATCGACGAACCAGGATCGATATGCATCTGATCCACCTTGATGTCGCCTATGTATCCAGTGTAGTACAAAGGGCGATCATGCATGTTAGTTTTGATTAGCATGTCCTGTGGGGTGAATACGATATTGGGCATTACATCCGCACAGTTGCTACCCTGGAGATCTGCTGATGGGTCTTTCCTTGGAGGCTTGACCTGGACTAAGTAGGCATCATCATTTTGGAGTGCTTCGCTCAATACGACACGAAGATCTTTGGAGAGCCTTAGGAGCTTGCATAACGACAACTTTGTCGGTGTATTAGCTAGTTGTGCTAATATGTCAAAGTTGTAAGGTCTCTCCAACCCCTGAGGTGTATCTTTACGGAGCGGCCTATCGAAGCGGGTTTCTTTCGGCTTGGACCTGTCCCCGGTGGAGGCTGAGATAGCCCCAAAACATCAATGGCCGGCAGCATTGCTAGCTGAGGTTCTTCAACTGAACTACCCGGAGTAGGCTGGACTTGTGCCCCTGACCGGGTAACAACGGCCGTCGCTTCCTCAGCTTCGGCTAAAATTGTATGGCAGGATCTGGACTTCCTGTCCTTCTTCTTGTTGGCTGGAGATGACACCGCCTGGGTATCTTCGGGTACTAAGTCTGGGTGTACCCACATGATCTTTCCATGGGACGTAGTGAGAGGTACCAAGCCAGTCGTCTGGTCCCGGACGGAGGAAAGATTAGTAACCTCCATCGTTGCCCGAGGGACAGGTATTACCCCGTTTCGGGTACTTGTTGGAGGAAAGTCGCCGAACTGAATTGACACCATATTCGTCGCCACGGTAACCTCTTCAAAGTCTAGCGACAGAGCTTTGGAGTCGATAAGACTATGGATGTACCACTTTAATTGAAAGCAGTCATGAGTGGAATGATAGACATAGCGGTAGAAGTGACAATATTTTGGGTCCTCTATTTCTGCCGCTCGAGGTTCACGCCTTGGTAGGGGGAGCTGGATCCTACCCCCTTGTAAGAGCATATCGAAGATAGGTTTGACATGACTATCTTCAAATGAGTAATTCACCTTGGGCCACTGACCTTCCGCCTATTTTTGTTCAGACTTCTTGGTCGAATCAGCGACCATGGCTTGTTTGCCTTTATTGTCCCGGTTGGAGGTGCCGCCACTGTTGTTGTTGGTAGAACCAGGACGTTTGCCCTTATCCTCTCCATCTGGGATGTGTAATCCCAACTGGCGAGCCTTCTTCAACTTTGCCTCCCTATTGGTAGCACTTATGATGAAGGTCGTCCAATCCCTGAACTGATCGTCGCCCATCCAGAGGCTAATTGCGGGGAGCAACTTCTTCTGGCAGATTTCGATCAAGGAGCTTTCGGGATTGCCTTGGGGCAATCTCATTACGGTTTGGCAGAACCATTCGATAAAGTTCCTTATCAGCTCCCGCTCTCCCTGAACGACGTCCATGAGAGACGACATTGTCACATCATGTCCTACTTCGTAGAATCTCTCCAGGAACATGTGCTTGAAGCTGTCAAAAGAATAGATGCAGTTGTCAGGAAGGTTGCGGTACCAGTCGAACGCGATCCCCTCCAATGCCCAGATGAATAATCGTGTGAGAATGGCGTCACTATGCGGCAAGTGGTCGATTGTGATCTTAAAATAAGTCATGTACCGACTAGCAGAGGTCTTTCCGTCATACGAATATATGGAACGGTTTGTAGCGTAGAGGAAAAGGAACATCTCTCCATGCGACGGATATGGCTGCCGTATTCTGAGGTCTCGGGAGGAGTCTCAGGCATTGAACATTGCTCGAAGCTCCTGGACTTCCCTCATTGCCTCCTTGGCTTCATCCGCAGCTGAAGGAACGGATGCTCCTAAAGGATCATCACCCAAAGGAGGAGCGGTTGTGTTGGAGTCTGCGTTGACTGCGGGCCCCAAGCTTATTTGTCCGGGCGTCGTTGCTGGTTGAGTTGGCAAGGCGACTTTGATTTCGTCTGCAGACTTGACCAAGGACAGAAGCATGGCTTCAAGCACTTCCAGACATTGTCGGTCAGTAGGCCCTTCATGACCATCGTCGGCCATAAAGACTATCCTCATGTGGGTAGATGTGGAAGGGTTCATAGCAGAGGTGCTCTCTGTGTCGTACCCTTGTGTAGAGAAATCTTCGGAGAATTTCAGAATGTCATCTTCCTCGGACTCAGAAGGGGTGCTACCCCCTGTGCAGGAAGCCGCATCGTCTTGGTGATGGCGGTCGCCCTGAGGGACGTCCAAGTCTGTTGCGTAATTTCGGGGGATCTCTACCCCCTGTGTATGCTCTTGATACACCGGATTGTCGTATATATTGAGGGGACTGCTACCCCCAGCTTCATCTACTCCCAAGGAGGTCGAAGGTGCACCTCTAGGTGCTGGAAGCTTCTTCTTGGTTCGAGGGCCTAAATAGACACCCCCTGTGGTTGCCAGTGACAATCCTCCAAACGAGAGTTTTCTTACAACGCTGGCTGAGATTGTCGGTCTGGAAGAGCCTGTCTTCTTTCCCCCTTGCCGGAAGAAACCTTCTGAGTTGAGCTACAGGAGGCGAAAGGAAGTTTCTCGTCTTCCAAAATTTGCACATGTTTCTAAAGTTGTTGTTGGAAAGGTGTCGGCTGCTGCAGTTGTTGGAAAATGGACTGTCGATCTTCAGGTGATGCCGACTTATTACTGCAGCAATTGATAATGACTTGGGTGCAACGACATCCCGGGAGGGACTCATCACATGTCAAGGTTGCCTCCTTGCGTTTGTGAGTAATCACCTCACGTAAGTGGATAACAGGATGATCTACCTTTGCATCAAACTTGTGGACTCAGGTATCCCGAGCACACAGGTACGTAGGTATCATGTTTGCTCCCAGATTCGAGGCTAGTAAAAGCACTTGCTCTCGATCATTGGAGGGAGACTTTAAAGATCCACCATGTCCGTTAGCCCTGGGGGACTGGACACGGGTGGTTCTGTACAACTTTCTATCGGGAGCCCGTATAACAGTTAACGGTGCCCGTTGACGATCAGTAGCTTGGACAGTTGACTGGACCTGTTGGGCCCGTACTGCCCTAGACTTCTTCAACTTAGCACCTGAAGGCGCATAGTAAGAAGAGTCCTGGTTAGAATATTCTACATTCTCAATAGACCGCATAGAGTCGGCTCCGCATGAGAGACGGTCGAATACAGAACTTCTGACAGGGTCGCATGAGACATCCTGTCTGAGGCCAGGATTAGCTGCCGCATGGGCCATCTTTCTGCGGCCAGAGTTGGCTGCCGTATGGGCCGTCTTCCTGCGGCTAGAGTTGACTACCGTATGGGCCATTTTCCTGTGGTCAAAATTGGCAGCCGCATGGGTCGTCTTCCTGCGGCCAGAATTAGCAGCCACATGGGTCGTCTGCCTACGGCCAGAGTTCGCTGCCGCATGGTCAGACTGCCCATTTCTCTTATGCGGCCTCTTTTTCGTCCATGGATTTCCCTTGTTCTCCCAAAAACTTAGCATCGTAGTATTTTTCTTTGCTGGATTTGGGGATAATGGGGTCCTCTGCGGTCGAATGCAAAGCCATAGGAGAGCTTCGATCACCGTCTTATGCCGCAGAACGAGCATCTTCGAGAACTTGGTCGGGGCAACAATTTTGTGCTTCGCGGTCCTGCGGGTTCTCTTTGGTTGGCTCGCCTCGGTGATGGGCTGGCGCTCCCTTCAGATATTATTTCTTCGAAGGCTTGTTCCTCAAAACAAACCACAAGCATTTGCTATATAGAGCCGAGCTTAGACGCGTTGAATTGCATCACCAGCTTCTCATCAGAGGAGAAGGACATCCCCAGCAGAGTCGCCATCGTGTTTGCCATTAAAATATCAAAGATAGGTATTACAGAAATACTGAAATTGATTGCAAACTCGCTTGTACAAAGAAAAGCCTAGAAAGAAATCCTAGGAAACAATCTAAGTACAATTGTTTAGTTTTTGATTCTAGGGGTGACGATGGAGGCTCGGGAAAGTATTATCAACTCTGCCTTACTCCTTGGACTATCCGACGCAGTCTTAGCTCTTGAAGAAATTATCCTTCGTAGGTTGCCAGCCTTTTTGTAGGGGTGTGGCACCCTGCTATTTATAGTGATGTATGTTTTGAGCCGCATAGATGGCCCGTTGCCCCGTGGCTACAACAGCACGTAAAGACCCGCTCTTTGGCCGCTAGCTGGCAATTTGTTGGGATTCTGTTGCAGCAAATCTGGGTGGTTGAGACTTGGTCAACCTGCCACGTATTCTATCACAGGATAGGACTAATCTGGAGTCATTTTGAGCCGCATGAGTCTCTCAGTTTTTGGCCATACTGGGTCGCATAGGACTCATGCGGCTTAGGCCGCAGTCTCCCTTAGTCTGCATGTAGCTTAAGGCCTTTTGAGCCGCATAGATTCTGTATTTTGGGCCGCATAAAGCTCATGTGGCTTAGGTTACAGTCACCCTTGGCCGCATGAAGCTTAGAGACTTTTAGGGCCGTATAGGTTGAGCCGAATAAGGTTCATGCGGCTCGGGTAGCAATCCTTCTGGCCGCATGACTATGTCTAAGCAATAAACCATGTTTTAGTAACATGACATTTTGTCTAATCACGTCTTATCTTTTTGTCGGAGTGTCAAAGCTGTCATTTTTGTCAGATATGACAGAGTTCGTCAGCTTTATCAGAAGGACTGATCAACTTGGTCGTATATCTTTCTTCTGCGGCTCGAATCAGTCTGGTTGCAGACAGGCCGCATGGGGTGCTGAATCTGTCATGCGGCTCTCATTTATGTGGACCAGTTTGGCCCAAAGTATTTATGCAGCCAGTTGTCATCCGTGTGAACCCCATATTTTCTATGCTTCTACACTATTGTTTTGGATGAATGCTATACTTGAGATTTTGGATGGAAAGAAATGTTTGGATGAAAGAAAAGTATCTTGATTGCTTCAACGATAGCCACAATATCGACGTTCTTGTCTTGTGCAAGCACAAAACCAGCCTCGCACATACATCACATCGGATTTGGGGTGATCATTCCATATGAGCGCTGACATGGTGATTCATGTCGCGGGAATGATCGAACTCGAAAAATCAGGGCGTGGCAATTTATATGCTTTGACTTGTGGTTTGATGCGAAGGTAAATTCGAGCATTGTTCGGGCTCGTGATTGACAATTAAGTAAACTTGAGGATTGAGTAGATCCAATCTGCATATCGAGAAATCAGTCTAGACTCAAAGTAAGAGTTACGTTCCGATGAGAACGATATCCTGTGAGAATGCGTGATGATTTCATGTCCAATCATGGATAGTCGGACTTGCGTGAGATTGGGGTATGACATATTACTATGGTAGACGACCTCGTGATTGATTACGTGAATTACTATAAACGACTTAGGGAATATAGAATAAAAATTATGATTTAGTAACAATTTGTATTGTAGCATACTTGACTGGAATAGGATGGATAGGTGAAGTGTATTGAACATGTTTGAAGAGATGGATTATGTGAATTGGTAGTTTGGACGTACGATATTAATATACCGAAGACTCGGTTGAACAGGACTTATGGTAGGATGGCTTTGCTAAATGACTCAGACTCCTTGGACTAAGTATTGTAAGTGAAATAGGAGAAATCTATGCTCGAAGTTAGAAATCGGATTGATGCGAGCTTGGGTAGAAAACCTGTATTATCAACTTTTGTTTGACATTAGGATTGTGGTCAGTGTTGATGTTATTGTTTGGGAACTGTGATTCCCTCGTGATTAGGCGAGACGTCCCTGCTTTAAGAGATAGCATATGATTGATTTCAGGATTGATAAATGAATCAAATATGTGAGATTGGATTCACTATCACGAGGCTTAGCCGAAATGCATATATTTTGGGGATGTCTTAAATATGTACACGATCCAGCTAAGTGATACATTGAATTCAAGTGAGACTAAATGAACGGAAGAGTATCGAAGATTTTGAAATCGTGTGTTGCAAATAAAGTATTAATGGTAGTACGATTGTTGGATTCAAATGAACTTGAATGTCGATTGATCGAATAGTTTATCCTAGAACTAAGTCTTCCGTGTGCGCAATAAGTGTAAGTTACCCAAGTCGAGATATAATTGTTTGATGTGAAGGAAAATCAAAGCACGTGCGCAGCTCAGAAAGGAGAAATATAATAGGAAGAATGTGTGCAAGAACCATTGGATGTTGAATTAAGTTATAAGTTGAAAAGTGTACTTAGTTAGTTTAGAGGATGAAACTTTTTTTGAGTGGTGTATAATGTAATGTCCCGTCCTGCTCAGTTAATCGGTGGAATCGAAACACAAACGGCGTTTGGACTTAGTCATGCAATGGCTTGCTCGAAGACCCGCACGGTCAGGTGGGTGGCTTCGATAAAGTACTTGCCTCAGCTTGGCCTTTGCATTAATAAAACGAATGTTTTCAAATGCACAAGTAGGCTTGATAATAAAAGAGACGAATCCACATAGCTAAGGGAATAATTCTAACTTGGGTCGGAATGAGTTAGAATATAGAAAGGTCCCACGGTCGGCATAGAAGTGTTGCACTATGTAATTTCAATATGACACTCGATCCTTAGTTCTGTGGCTTGGGAGAAAGAAAGTTGGTTTAAGTTGCCACGAAATTATGGACCTAGCCTAAGTCACAGGCGTCGCACGTACGAATGCTTGATAAAGCATGCACGACCCTGTCGTCCAAGGCTTGGCATAGCTTTGCCCATTCCACGGATTAAGTTGTTGCACGACTAAGTTAGGCAAGAGTTATGCTGGACTCTCGAAATCATAGTAAGCACTATCCCGCTCTTTCTACGGTTGTTAAGTCACATAGTCCTACGATATTAAGGCTCATCATATAAAGTATGACTTGGACAATAGCATTGCGTAGAACACAAGTCGATTTAAGACACGAGCCACGGTCGATACTATGAAAAGTTAGCCACGGTCTTAACACTTAAGGAACACATTTTGTTCGAGTTAAGTTGGAAGGCTATGCGATAGTCGTTCCCTGGGTTTCAAAAAAAGAAAAGTTCATGCGACCGTTTGTCGCCGAGACGGTCCCATATTTTGGGAGTCTCCAGGGATACACGTTTTGTATCGTATGGTTCTGATGCACGTTTTGCATCGTATGGTTCCAATGCACGTTCTGCATGATATGGTTTCAAGCACATTTTGCTAAGTATGGTTCTAGTCATACCTCAAATAGGCCATGCATTTACGTGAGTCTAGGTGTTCTCGTAGGTGCGTGGTCATGGACAACTTATCGACAAGGATTTCTTCTTCGACTGTTATTACGCCGGGGCGCCGGGGCCAGTCGACATAGGGGGAAGACTTTATAGCAGCGCTGGATTGTACCGCGTGGGTAGTCGGAGGCTTTCCATGGGGCTAGCTACCTTGCATTGAAAGACCCGTCGTCTTCCCGAGCTATGTCCACGATGGCTTGGATTACCAGTGACTTTAAGATAGATAAGTTGGTGTGCTGAGCGGCAATCCGCATGCACGGTGTCGGTCGATTCAAAAAAAGTGTAAGCACGACGCGTTTGATTTAAGAAGGTAGGAACGGTTGCAACCACTACAAAAAAGTGTCTTTCTGGGACACCAAAAATCCGTCTTAAAAAGGCCCAAATCAGTCCTAAATCGTAATTTAGGATGAATTTTAGGACGGCATGTAACAGTGCTATTAGGGTGGCGTGGCAAAAAGTTTTAGGACGAAAAATACTGTCCTAATTTGGTTTTAGGGTCGAAAAATCTAACAGTACCAAAAGAGTTTGAATTATTATATGTTTATGACAGTTTACTATACTGTCCCAAAATAAAAGAGTTTGTGACGAATAACATCCGTTCTAGAAAAATTTGCCAGCGTCACAAAAGGATGTCATTTATATCTAGGACAATTAAATGACCGTCCCAAAAGTAATCCATATAAAATTATTGTTTGTATTTTCCAGCTATAAAATATACAATTTAAATACACATATAACATAATTCATATGTTCATGGTCGTTGTCATGCTTGTCCTCAGATGTATCTCCAGATATCGGAGCTCTTATACAAAAAAAAGCTTAACAACATCAAGCATTATTTACCACATTGTAGAATACAACAAAATCATATATAACTATAACGTTCAATTGATAAATAACAAAAAAGCTTAACATTAAGCATCTTTTACCATCATTTCCAAAATAAATCTAAAACACAATACATCACACACACACCATCAGTTACAAAATGAATCCATAGTCTCCACCTTACATACAAAATTCTAAACCCAAAACATTAAGCACTACACCATGTTTTTAAATCATCTATTAAACATTCAAGTATATCCAACATGAACCCAAAACATTAACCAAAATTTGTTTCCATCACAAGATCGTCGCCCATATTTGTATAACACTAGAAAGATTCCAAAATACATACTTGAATAATGAAAAACAAGTTGGCCATGGGGGGAGAGGAAAGAAAAGACACTTAAAGTATGCATCTTCAGGAGTATCTGCAAAATTGACAACAAGAAAACGAACATCAGTGAAAGAAATGTTTGAAATCCATAATTATATTGAATCGCTAAACAATAAGAAAAGCAACTACTATGCATACAAATCCATGAGTTGTTAAGACAACTCAAATCCTGTGATGAATAACCAAAAAACAACATTCATAAAAAGTATTGAAACAAGAACTCAAAGAAATTAGCACTTGTTACAGGTGTATAGCAAACTGGGGCAAATCAATCTTAAGTCCAGTCTCCAAAATGACAAGGTATACAACCAAATTTTTATGCGTATGTGCCAACTTTTCAAAGAAGCAACATGTCGGTGTCAGGTTTCAAAAAAGGGCTTAAACTCTTTAACCAAAACGATTGTTCTATTTGTTCCAACTCGTATTTTGTGGTCTTGCGACAAGGCTTCTTTTAAAATCTAAAGATGGCAAATATTTTTTACTCAAATGTATTTTCTTTTACTCAAATATCTACATAGAAATTGTTGTATCCTTTCTACTGTCTCAAACCTAGCCTTATTTTTTTATGAGTCAGATCATTTGGTTCCTAGCCATTCATGAAAGAAAATGCTGGTCCTAAATCCCGGTTGTCAACTCGGAACATGGAGAGAGCACTTGCACTTGTTGTCAACTCAGAACACGAGCATGGATATACGTAATTGGTGGGTTGAAATAGGAATATATAAGTTGTTGATAAATGTGAACATTACATGTAACGATGTGTCCTTGATTAGCATTCCTCCAGAAGTAACTCTTTCCACAAATATGCTCTCTAGCTTCTTGTTCTTGGTGAAGAGATAGGCAACAAGAGGTTTGGTTCTCAAGTTTATCACAACAAATTGTCTTCAATCTTGTCAACTTTAACAAATCAAAACAGAAATTTCTTCTCAGGATATTGCATCTTATATTCCAATATACACATCATAGCTTTGAAGGTTTTAGACTAACGACAAGATTGTTAGTTTTCGATATAAATTGAGAAGTAATATGTTCATGAACTGAGGATTATTCAACATATTGTATAATCGAAAGCAAGGGACCAAATACTAGAACTCCAATGGGGGCATGCTACCACATTGTCATTGTAGAAGGTGGATAGAGAAACACAGCAAGTTGGTGCAGCTAATGTCCTGAATTGTGAAGAGAAACAAGCAAGTTCACAATGTTCAATAAAAAAAATCATATTTTCGAAATAAAAATATTATCTTCTTTTTACATGAGGAATTGTTGGGTATGAGAGCTAATAGACAATATTATACCTTACACTTTGCAATGTCCTTGGCAATCTCACTAGTCCTCTAGTCATCAACATCCTGATCAGCTTTATCATATGCCTCGTACTCCTGCAGAACATTAACAACGGCAGAAATATCAAATTTCTCATAATTATAAAGTAGCACAACAAAGTTCAATGTTTGGCATAGTAACTCAACATCTTAACGGCATTTTGTCAAGCTAACTCAAATTTCATATGATTTGAAAGCAAAGTAACTCTGCAGCATGTCTCCTCTTTTGTATAGATTGTATTTGTCATACTTCATATTCTGAATGTTTCTTCTTCCATTCTACAACAATGTTAAAGGGTGGTAGATGATTTACCCATTCTGTACAGGTTTTGACATCCTTTTTCTCATGACCAAGTGAGAGCCTGGCATTTTATTGCTACAAGTCTTAGTCCTGCCAATAAAAATAACATGGATAATGTTAACATTACTCCTGACTAAACCTGAACCATACTGGCAAAAAAAACATAGAAAAATAAATTAAGTCTTGAAGGAAAAGGACTAAATCGACATCAGAATAGATCCCAAGCTTATGGCCCTTGCTGTGAACATGAACTTTTATTTCTGAAGGGAAATTAGACTTCCTAGGAACTAGAAAACACTGGAAACAAACTAGCACTCTCTTAAGAGTGCTCTTTCTTTCCTTGGTGATTTAAAAAGACAATGATCATAGTAAATCTCAAATTTGAAAAAAGAAGAAGAAATACTAAATAAATGGAAAAATCATGTATGTAAAAAAAGACCCTTTGAATCACGATACAATTTTGCCCAACAATCAACTGTCCAAATACACATTCAAATAATTGGCAAAATCATGTAATTAGCTAGAACAAACCAAAGAAATTATGCATACAACATATGTACGAATATTGAGATAGTGATATATGATCTTTGCTAGTTGTCTTCACCAACGCATCCGCTATATATCGCACAAACCAAACAATCATTTCATCAGTTTTGGCAAAAAAAAAAGCGCCACAGTGCTACAAGGCTCCTGCAGATCTGGAGAGGATCAAGATGTTCACAGCCTAACCACCATATATGTATGGAGAGGTCACAAAGAATTCCACTAAAGACTGGGAGCACAAGCAAGTAAATTCAGTTTCAAAAACAAAAGTGATCAGACCAATTAAAGCAAAGAAAAATTACATACTTGTGGCTTAATGGCATGAGTATTTACAATAATATGCTTAATATAACATCTGCAATATTTTGATAAGTCACCATATTGATCTCCAACACCTGTCCAATGATAAAACATAAGATGGTGATACAAAATCATAGTTGAAACGAATATGTAACAAGAAAGTTTTTTGGATCATCGTATTTTTTGGATCATCGTATTCCTTATCCAAACTCTTTCCATATATGGCCTTACTGAAGTATAAGAAAAAAAATGCACCACAAGTAATAATTATATGCAAAAGTCTTTGTTCCAAGCCAGAGGAATCTATTGAATAAATACACAAGACTTAGTTCTAAAAGTTGCTTTAATAACAAATATCAAGAACTAATCATGGTGTCAATTTCCATAGAACTAATCATCCCTTACCAAACCCGACATAGGATAAAATTCTCAAGATGCCTTGAGTTTACAATATTATACCTTGGTTGACGAAGAAATGCAAATATGACAATAGAAAAACGAAAATGACTTAATGATCTCATATTGAAAAAATCTCCAATTGGCACCAAAAATAAATGAAAAACATTAGATGACCACCAAAGATGAAGCATAAAACAACACAACCTCAAAGATTACAAGAAATCGTTTCATGTAAAGTAGAGATGTAGTTGTATCTAAAATTTTGAAATCCAAAGGTTTCAGTTAATTATAGAACCAAATTGAGGAAAGCTGGTTTCAGTGGTTTCAGTCACCCACAGAGAATTTCTATTTCTATGGTATATACGGTATCATTTTGGTGTTATAATTTCTAGTTTGGCATTGGTTTAAAAAAAGGTCGTAGAAAAGTAGGAAGCTCGTTCCCTTTATGCAAGTTTTTTATAGTAATTGGTTTCCAAATCCCAACTAGTTCTAGAAAGGACTTGTTTCAAAGGAAATGTGACTAATATCTCAACTATACTTGGTTCTATGGAACCCCTAGAACCGAGACATATAAGGGAGGGCCACATTCCACATGTGTCTAAGAAGCACTAAATCTGATATATATCAGACAAGGATATAGTGTTCTGGAGAAGTATCCGTCAACTTCAAGTCTGAACCGCATGAAAGAATATTATGATCATATTTCTCCTTTAACTTCTTCCATGATTGTTATTTGTCATAAAGCTCTTTTGAAGTCTGAAACGCAGGAAATATTAATGACATAAATATTCCTTGTGGAAGAAAAACCATTATATTCCCTACCTGATCATTAGATGAGTATAAGGCGTTGACCAATAACTGGAAGTCATAGACACTTTTTTCCCGATCATTGGGCCAACACAAGTGTTTCCAGAAGCTCCCGTGCTATAGCCTAACAAGCAATTTGAGGTACACTCATCATAAGAACCTGCCAATAGTTTTAATGTCATCAAAATATATTAATATATGTGGACGCTGAGCTAGTTCAAAAGACAAAGGTAAGTTTGCAGAGTTTAGGGGATTTCTTGGCTCAACAGGTTATTATAGGATATTCATTAAGGGATATGGCAACATACCTTGTCCCTTGAACAATTTGCTCAAGAAAGACTCTTTTAAGTGGAGTCTACAAGCTCAAGAGACTTTTAACAATTTGCTCAAGAAAGACTCTTTTAAGTGGAGTCTACTGGAAGGGTATGAAGACTGATGTCAAGAGATACATACAGGCTTGTGAGGTATGTCAGAGGAATAAACAGGAGAGTTCCTCACCTGCAGGCCTATTACAACCATTACCTATTCCTGAAAGAGTATGGGAAGACATCTCAATGGACTATATAGAAGGGTTACCTTTGAGTCATCATAAGTCCACCATATTTGTGGTAGTAGACAGACTTGCTAAATACATGCTCTTTGCTTTGAGCCATCCCTTTACAGCTGCTATGGTAGTACAGGTGTTTGTAGAGGGAGTTTTTAAGCTTCATGGTATGCCAAAGACTGTTGTTAGTGACATGGATACTATCTTTACAAGTCAGTTTTGGACTGAACTCTTTAAAATGCAAGGAACCCAATTGCAGTATTCTACTGCTTATCACCCACAGTCAGATGGGTAAACTGAAGTAACCAATAGGTGTGTGAAAGGGTACTTGAGATGTTTCTGTAATCATAAACCTAAGGAGTGGAGTAAACTGTTGCCATGGGCTGAGTATTGGTTTAACACCAATTGGCATACATCCACCAAAGTTACTCCTTTCGAAGCAATCTATGGGAGGTCTCCTCCGAACATACTCACATATCTACCTGAGATGGTCCAAGACAAGGAGGTTGCAGAGACCTTGGCTACAAGGGACAGTACCTTACAAATCCTTAAAGATAATTTGATCCTGGCACAGGACAGAATGAAGAGATTTGCAAATCTCCATAGAACAGACAGAAGTTTTAAAGCAGGGGATTGGGTTTTCCTCAAATTACAGCCCTACAGACAAGTTTCTATAGCACACAGGAGGCCACAAAAGTTATCCCCCAAATATTTTGGTCCTTACCAAGTAATGGAGAAAAATGGAACAGTGGCTTACATGTTGGATCTTCCACAAGACTCTCAGATACATCCAGTGTTCCATGTATCCCAACTCAAGAAACACATTAAACAGACTGCTACAGTTGAAGCTGAAGTCCCAAGTGATGTGGTGGAAGCTATATTAGAGCGTGAAGAAATAGTTGACAGAAGAATGGTCAAAAAAGGAAATAGAGCAGCAGTTGAACTCTTGGTTCAGTGGAAGGATGGCAATACTGCAACTTGGATGGCTTATGACAAGTTCATTAGGGCATTTCCACACTTTGAACTTTAGACAATTGCAATCTTCTAAAAATTAGAAATACAATTACTTAGCTTGTTCTTCCTTCTTCATCTTCTTCTTTCTGTTAATTGAGGATTTCCTCCATTAGAGAGCTTCGAGCATGGTTAATTTCGCTCGAAGCACCCAACATTCTAGTGTTCAGGGAAGATGTTCCCAACATTTTCTTTGGGTTATCTAGGTATAAACCCGCCCAGAATACCTTAAAAATACCTAAAAAACTGTTTAAAAAGCTAAAAGTAACACAACCCTAAAGAAATTGAAGGAAAAAACTCCATACGATACATGTTATTAAAGGAATAAAACCTAAATTGATGCATTTGAAAAAACTTTAAAAACACCAAGCCCTAAATAATTTATTTATACAAATATACCTCGATATTCAGAGGAGGCGTTGATGTCGGAGGGAATCGGGAGGAGCGGCGTTGATGTTGAAGAAAAAAACTCCATACGATACATGTTATTGAAGGAATAAAACCTAAATTGATGCATTTAAAAAACTTAAAAAATACCAAGCCCTAAAGAATTTATTTATACAAATATACCTCGATGTTCAGAGGAGGCGTTGATGTCGGAGGGAATCGGGAGGAGCGACGGAGGGAATCTGGAGAAGCGATGTTCAGATGAGCGGTGGAGGGAGTCGAAAGGAGGAAGAGAGGGGGCGGAGCAACGTTCAGATGAGTATAATGAATAAGGGGAGAGAGAGAGAGAGAGAGTGTAAAACCCCTAAATTTCTACTTTTTTATTTTAAATTTGGTACCGATTTAAAATTTTTGTATTGTGCGTCGCGTAGTCGTATTGTACGTCGTGCACGAAATTTTATTTTTCGTAATTGCTTGACGAGTGCGAATATGTGCGAGCGTACATATTTTTATAAAAACGTTTCCTACTTTTCGAAGTGATATATATAATAATTATTTTTGCCATTTTATCAAATTCCTAAGTTTGTTATTTTAAGCCTTCTCTTTCTAACATCTATTAATAATAAATTATATTTCATTGTATACTAGAAAAGCATAATTTTGTATAAATAATTATGCATACATATCTCATAATAAAATATTAGTTTAGTTTTAATTAATTGTGTAATTTTTGAAATTATTATTATATGGTATTTTTAGAAAACATATTTCGAAATTATTGTGACGATTTAAACATTTATTTGAAATTTTGGATTTATTTAAATAGTTAAATTTATGAAATTTGATTTATCCCATTGATTTTAAACCAAGAATTTAATTAGATTCAAATTTGATTTGTATTTGGAAATTGGATTTTGATTTAAATTGGATTGTATTTAGATTTGGATTTAAATGATTTTAAATTAAATAGTAAATTATCTACTTGGGTTTTAAACCAATCATAATCCCTATCCAATTAGGAATTCCCACATCCTATAAATAGGCAGGTACTCCTCCAACTTTTTATTATTCTTTCACAAATTTCCACCATCCTCAAAGTGCGTGCATCGTGTCCGTGTCCATATTCCTTTCTTTCCACTATTTTTATTTTTATAATTACATTATTTTTTCTCGTGTCCGACACTCCAGACACCAAATTCCTAGTCTAATTCTTGTGTCAAACACACCCCGACTCCCCGAGCCATCGACAACATCCTTAACACCACCAACCCAGCACCTTCCTCACCACCCTAACGGCAGCCACCCTGTCCGACCATCATCCACCCCCGACGGAGCCCCAAAATCACCGCCGCCATCGCCAACGACCCCCGCCACGGCCAACAGCATCCACGGCCACCCGACCACAACCACTGTTCCGCTCCCACGGCTATCGCCGGAGTTCACCACCACCCCAGCCTGCCCTTTTCCCGTTCACCACCCGTCGACCCCGACTCCAACCCAACCACCGTCCTCCGACTTCACCCACCACCACCGAAAAAACACCTAAACATCACCGTCACCGGTGCAAACCGCTGACGACCAAAGGAAAACTCACAGCCAAAAAAATAGAAAAAGAAAATAAAAACAAACACCCCCGCCACCACCGTGTCTTACCTCCGCCGTGGCCGCACTTGCCCGCCGTACCGCCCCGATCGTCCCTGACCATCCGCCTAAGGCCCATTCGGCAGCCCCGAGATGCGCGCCCCTTTCGTGCCGACCCAGCGCCAGTGCCCCGCCGAGAACCCTCTGCCGCTTCGACTGAACGCCCGCCGCCGGCCGAGTCCGCTCACCGATCTCCTCCGTCCGTCATCGTAAACCCTCGCCTACGCCGCGTCCCCACGCGCCTGGCCACTCCTCCGCCGACTTCCCCCAAAACCCCTTCTCCGCCCCTGGCCGAAACCCTCCGTCGAGATCCAGACCGCCGCCGCTTCCTTCCCTCCGCCGCGGCGTGCCCGCTCGCCGCCGATAGCACCTCACTCCCCCGCCTCCTTCCTACCCCGCTCTTCCACCGCCGTCACCACCTAACGCCACCGCACGAACCCACTTCTCGGCCTCTCCGCTTCCCCTTCTGATCCACCCTTCCTCTCTCGCGCCCACTCCCTCTCTCACGCTCGAAAATTCCTTCCCAATTTCATTGTCTCTCTCTCTCCGTCATCTCCTTTTCTTCCCTTCGTATGAATTTTCTTCTGACTGACTTCTCTCACCAGACTCACAGTGTGGCTCTCGAGAATGGATGAGAACACAGTGGTAATGGCTTTTGTTATTATTTTTTTACTATTTGTTTTATTGGTGTTAGTATTATCATGATATACAATTATGTCTATCTTATAATTATAATTGTTATCACTATTGTTGTTGTTTTTAGAATTCATTTGATACGTGTTAAAATTATTAGAAAAAAAATAAATAAAAAATATTATTTCTAGCTAGTTCAAAAAAATAGTTTTTGTGACTTTCAAATATTTATTTAGAATATTTTGAATAAAAGAAAAATATAGATTTTAATTCCAATTATTGTTTTCGAATATTATAAGTAATTTTTTTATATAGTTATTAAATACTTTGGCTAAATATAAGTAGTATGCTATCAATCTTATATATCATTACAAAACATAGAATTTTAGCCTAAATCGGTTTCCCATGTGTTTATCAAATATTATTTTACTAATAAAAATATAGCTCCTATCTAAATATCCTATTTTGACAACTTAAAGTTTTGCGAAGTAATTTTTTTTATGTGTTTTTTTATACTTATCTAAAAAATATTTTTACTAAAAATATATATTTTCCAAGTATTATAAATGATTTCCTAAAAATTCGTGTATAGAATATTTATCCATTAATTCTTTGATTTTCTCCTGTCCATAACCAGTCCTATTATTCCTATTCCTTCGCCAAATTCAAGCCTACCTTATGCCCACCCTAACTAATTTGACCCTTCTGGACCCAATGGAACTGTCCGTGTCACCATCAGAGATCATCTTGCATAGTTGCTGTGCCGAAGTCGCAGTTCATGCCACCATGATTATCGCAGCACACCAGGCGCTCTACCAGGCAAGACACCTTGCCATTCGCTGTTTAATTATTTTAGCTCATATTTCATGCATTATTTATTTTCTTTATGTAAAATAAATTATGATACATGGCATAACTGTTAGAACTTACTGTTCATTTATATTTCCTACTGTGTATTATTTTCTTACAAATTAAACCTAGATTTAAGGGACCACCTTGTGTGTTACTTTCATTGGCCTTGACACATTGTACCACGAAGTTGTGCGTCGCATATAGTACACGGAAGTGCGTGATTGGCTGGCCACCAGTACGTACAAGCCGTGCGATAGGAATAACCGCTAATAGAGGTTGCATGCTAGTTTGACTTAGCGGTTATAGTGGTTTGTGTTGTGGATACAACACAGTAGGCATTGGGCGGAGAGGACAATTCCTTAGCGTATGGGCTTCGATGCACTTCCCTTGTGACCTGGACTCTCCGCTGGAGATACGGGATTGATGACCCAAGATTACTGACGGCCACTGACGATTCTGCGGAACGTCATGCTCTTACTGATGGGGCCTCTGGTGCCCAAGGGGGGACTATGCCGATCCTATTCAGCCAGGGCCCATACGTAGGAAGGATTGTTCTTAACAACATTTCACTTAGATTGGTTAGGCTACCTTTATCTGTTAGGTACGAGTACTTTTGGTTTGGGTACTTGTATCTGAACGTGGCTTAGAACAATAACTTGTCGCGGATTAGTTCGTCACATCTTGTCCTTGTTTGGTTGTAGGTGTGACTTACTACTTCGATGAGAAGGTATTGAACCTTGTTGGGGTCCGGATACCATATTGCATTCATGACATGGAAAGATACGTCACCGTGAATTAGTTTACCATCTCATGTCCTTGTTTGGTTGGGGGGATGGTACGTTCGTTCAGTAGGTGCATATTGGACCATGTTATAATTCGATTTATTTATTTATTTGAGCAATATTTATTCAGTTTATATGGCATGATATTATGTGTCTTGTTACGTCCCTCTGAGGACCTGGTTATCTCTCTAGGTGTGTGCTCTTGTCTTTCGTAGGTGCTTTAGCTCTAGCCGTGATCAACGCCATTTCTTCGAGGATGATTGCATTTGGATCGTCTTCGCTTCGCTCGCCAAAATTATTTATTCTATCATGTATTTTTCCTTTACTTGTTGGTAGTGGATTTGTCTCCACCCAACATATTGTATCAAGACAATTCTTTATTATTATATGATATCTTTTATTCAACTATTTTGTGTGGATGAGATTAGTTATGGTTCTACTGCATTTTACAGCTTATGTATTTATACGAGGCTTCCATATATTAGAGTATACTTCGTATGAATACAGCTGGCATGTCTACGTTCCTAGTCCTACGTATTTTGGGACTGGGGCGTTACATGCTTTTGTGGTGACCCATACAGGTCAAGATAAATTGTTTGGTTACTTTACCGTACCAAGCAAGCCTGCGTATAGGATTAGAAGTCTAGGATCTCATCCACATACTTGACCTCTTTTCTTGATTTTATCTACCGTTTGACTCATCAATTGCATCTTGCTTGTTTTCTTCCATCAATATTCTTATCTTCCCTTCGTGCCTGCTAGAGATTGACCCTACTAGTTAGATGTCCCAAAACACCCTTAGCTTAATTCTTTTAAGTTGGGTAGAACACCCTACGGCCCGACACGCCCTTGACTATTAAGACCATAGAGACTAGAGGAATCTAACCCATATGGTCAACCAAGCCTTGGTCAATAAACCATAGAATGATTGTATAGGAATAAAAGACTTAGATCCTTATGACTCTTAGACTATTCATAATTGATTTTATTTATCTACCATTGTGCCTATATTTTTACTATCTAAACTAATAATGCTAATGTAGCCTAGTTTTTGCAAGTTTATCTTTTTATCGAGCTTGTTCAAGACATATGTTATTGGAAGAGCTCCCACTAACATATTGTCTAATCAGAACCAGTGCATAATGGTCTGATCAACCAAGTGCACGTTGGTTCGCTTTATTTTATCGTTCTTCGTGGATGGGGACATAGCTAAACTTGTCCTCTAGAGTCCCATCCGCGACTGCCTTGGTAACTCCTTTTTGAAATTATTCGATCGTCTTTGAGTCACGTATTCGTATTCGATAACGCCTTCTTCGAACTCTATATTGCTTCGCCCTCACCTATTTTAGGAGGACGCAAGCGTCATACTAGAGCTTCCTCTAACCTTCCCATCGGCTATGACCATTATCACTCGATGTTGCTATATCTTCATCCCAAACTACTCGGCCCTATCAAGACCCTCTAATCTCTTAATTTAAGTGAATCTATTTCGTTCTCTTAATCGTGATCCTCATTCATTACCCGTGACCATACCGTATTATTTTTCTACGACCTAGATCGCGATTTCTTACGACACGATTTTGTGAAAACATTGTCATCGTTGGATCTCCATTGATACCCCCTTGTGTCCTGTCACCCCCTACTAATTCTTAATTTCGAGGACGAAATTCTTTTAAGTTTGGTAGGATGTAAAATCCCTAAATTTCTACTTTTTTTATTTTAAATTTGGTACCGATTTAAAATTTTTGTATTGTGCGTCGCGTAGTCGTATTGTACGTCGTGCACGAAATTTTATTTTTCGTAATTGCTCGACGAGTGCGAATATGTGCCAGCGTACATATTTTTATAAAAACGTTTCCTATTTTTCGAAGTGATATATATAATAATTATTTTTGCCATTTTATCAAATTCCTAAGTTTGTTATTTTAAGCCTTCTCTTTCTAACATCTATTAACAATAAATTATATTTCATTGTATACTAGAAAAGTATAATTTTGTATAAATAATTATGCATACATATCTCATAATAAAATATTAGTTTAGTTTTAATTAATAGTATAATTTTCGAAATTATTATTATATGGTATTTTTAGAAAACATATTTCGAAATTATTGTGACGATTTAAACATTTATTTGAAATTTTGGATTTATTTAAATAGTTAAATTTATGAAATTTGATTTATCCCATTGATTTTAAACCAAGAATTTAATTAGATTCAAATTTGATTTGTATTTGGAAATTGGATTTTGATTTAAATTTGATTGTATTTAGATTTGGATTTAAATGATTTTAAATTAAATAGTAAATTATCTACTTGGGTTTTAAACCAATCCTAATCCCTATCCAATTGGGAATTCCCACATCCTATAAATAGGCAGGTACTCCTCCAACTTTTTATTATTCTTCCACAAATTTCTACCATCCTCAAAGTACGTGCATCGTGTCCGTGTCCATATTTCTTTCCTTCCACTATTTTTATTTTTACAATTACATTATTTTCTCTCGTGTCCGACACTCCAGACACCAAATTCCTAGCCTAATTCTTGTGTCAGACACACCCCGACTCCCCGAGCCATCGACAACATCCTCAATACCACCAACCCAGCACCTTCCTCACCACCCTAACGGCAGCCACCCTGTCCAACCATAATCCACCCCCGACGGAGCCCTAAAATCATCGCCGCCATCGCCAACGACCCCCGCCACGGCCAACAGCATCCACGGCCACCCGACCACAACCACCGTTCCGCTCCCACGGCCATCGCCGGAGTTCACCACCACCCCAGCCTGCCCTTTTCCAGTTCACCACCCGTCGACCCCGACTCCAACCCAACCATCGTCCTCCGACTTCACCCACTACCACCGAAAAAACATCCAACCACCACCGTCACCGGCACAAACCGCCGACGACCAAAGGAAAACTCATAGCCAAAAAAATAGAAAAAGAAATTAAAAACAAACACCACCGCCACCACCGTGTCTTACCTCTGCTGTGGCCGCACTTGCCTGCCGTGCCGCCCCGATCATCCCTGACCATCCGCCTAAGCCCCAATCGGACGCCCCGAGATGCGTGCCCCTTTCGCGCCGACCCAGCGCCAGTGCCCCGCCGAGAACCCTCCATCGCCTCGACTGAACGCCCGCCGCCGGCCGAGTCCGCTCACCGATCCCCTACGCCCGTCACCGTAAACCTTCGCCTACGCCGCGTCCCCGCGCGCCTGGCCACTCCTCCGCCGACTTCCCCCAAAACCCCTTCTCCGCCCCTGGCCGAAACCCTCCGCCGAGATCCAGACCGCCGCCGCTTCCTTCCCTCCGCCGCGGCGTGCCCGCTTGCCGTCGATAGCACCTCACTCCCCCGCCTCCTTCCTACCCCGCTCTTCCGCCATCGTTACCACCTAACGCCACCGCACGAACCCACTTCTCGGCCTCTCCGCTTCCCCTTCCGATCCACCCTTCCTCTCTCGCGCCCACTCCCTCTCTCACGCTCGAAAATTCCTTCCCAATTTCATTGTCCCTCTCTCTCCTTCATCTCCTTTTCTTCCCTTCGTATGAAATTTCTTCTGACTGACTTCTCTCACCAGACTCACAGTGTGGCTCTCGAGAATGGATGAGAACACAGTGGTAATGGCTTTTGTTGTTATTTTTTTTACTATTTGTTTTATTGGTGTTAGTATTATCATGATATACAATTATGTCTATCTTATAATTATAATTGTTATCACTATTGTTGTTGTTTTTAGAATTCATTTGATACTTGTTAAAATTATTAGAAAAAAAAATATTATTTCTAGCTAGTTCAAAAAAATAGTTTTTGTGACTTTCAAATATTTATTTAGAATATTTTGAATAAAAGAAAAATATAGATTTTAATTCCAATTATATTTTTCGAATATTATAAGTAATTTTTTATATAGTTATTAAATACTTTGGCTAAATATAAGTAGTATGCTATCAATCATATATATCATTACAAAACATAGAATTTTAGCCTAAATCGGTTTCCCATGTGTTTATCAAATATTATTTTACTAATAAAAATATAGCTCCTATCTAAATATCCTATTTTGACAACTTAAAGTTTTACAAAGTAATTTTTTTATGTGTTTTTTTATACTTATCTAAAAAATATTTTTACTAATAATATATATTTTCCAAGTATTATAAATGATTTCCTAAAAATTCGTGTATAGAATATTTATCCATTAATTTTTTAATTTTCTCCTGTCCATAACCAGTCCTATTATTTCTATTCTTTCGCCCAATTCAAGCCTACCTTATGTCCACCCTAACTAATTTGACCCTTCTGGACCCAATGGAACTGTCCGTGCCTCCATCAGAGGTCACCTTGCATAGTTGCTGCACCAAAGTCGCAGTTCATGGCTCCATGATTATCGCAGCACACCAGGCGCTCTACCAGGCAAGACACCTTGCCATTCGTTGTTTAATTATTTTAGCTCATATTTCATGCATTATTTATTTTCTTTATGCAAAATAAACTGTGATACATGGCATAACTGTTAGAACTTACTGTTCATTTATATTTCCTGTTGTGCATTATTTTCTTACAAATTAAACCTGGATTTAAGGGACCACCTTGTGTGTTGCATTTATTAGCCTTGACACGTTGTACCATAAAGTTGTGTGTCGCATGTAGTACCTGGAAGTGCGTGATTGGCTGGCCACCAGTACGTACAAGTCATGCGATAGGAATAACCGCTAATAGAGGTTGCATGCTAGTTTGACTTAGCGGTTATAGTGGTTTGTGTTGTGGATACAACACAGTAGGCATTGGGCGGGGAGGACAATTCCTTAGCGTATGGGCTTCGATGCACTTCCCTTGTGACCCGGACTCTCCGCTGGAGATACGGGGTTGATGACCCAAGATTACTGACGGCCACTGACGATTCTGCGGAACGTCATGCTCTTACTGATGGGGCCTCTGGTGCCCAAGGGGGGACTATGTCGATCCTATTCAGTCAGGGCCCATGCGTAGGAAGGATTGTTCTTAACAACATTTCACTTAGATTGGTTAGGCTACCTTTATCCGTTTGGTACGAGTACTTTTGGTTTGGAAACTTGTATCTGACCGTGGCTTGGAACAATAACTTGTCGCGGATTAGTTTGTCATATCTTGTCCTTGTTTGGTTGTAGGTGTGACTTACTACTTCGATGAGAAGGTATTGAACCTTGTTGGGGTCCGGATACAATATTGGATTCATGGCATGGAAAGATACGTCACCGTGAATTAGTTTACCATCTCCTGCCCTTGTTTGGTTGGGAGGATGGTACGCCCGTTCAGTAGGTGCGTATTGGACCATGTTATAATTCGATTTACTTATTTATTTGAGCAATATTTATTCAGTTTATATGGAATGATATTATGTGTCTTGTTACGTCCCTCTGAGGACCTGGTTATCTCTCCAGGTGTGTGCTCTTGTCTTTCGCAGGTGCTTTAGCTCTAGCCGTGATCAACGCCATTTTTTCAAGGATGATTGCATTTGGATCGTCTTCGCTTCGCTCGCCAAAATCATTTATTCTATCATGTATTTTTCCTTTACTTGTTGGTAGTGGATTTGTCTCCGCCCAACATATTGTATCAAGACAATTCTTTATTATTATACGATATCTTTTATTCAACTATTTTGTGTGGATGAGATTAGTTATGGTTCTATTATATTTTACAGCTTATGTATTTATACGAGGCTTCCATATATTGGAGTACACTTCGTATGAATACAGCTGACATATCTATGTTTCTAGTCCTACGTATTTTGGGACTGGGGCGTTATAGAGAGAGACGATGTGTATCTTTGTGCAGAGAAATAAGTTCTGAAAGTTTTAGGATGGACGGTCTAGATTAAGCCATCCGATTGAACAGTCAAGATGGAGACATGTGGAGGTAAACTTTCCTCCCATAAAATTTGACAATTAGCCGTCAAATGTGTGGCATTCCCGCCGAGCTATTTGGGACGGTAATGTAAATTATTTGGAACATAAATTTTTATTAGTCCCAAATAGTGATCCATTTTTAGAATCTGTCACAAAAAATACAACTTTTTGTTACTAAAAATATAGCCGTCCCTAGAACTATACTTTTAGGACTTTTTAGACTAGTGTTCCTAATAGTGTCGTCCCAAAAAGACACTTTTTGTAGTGAACCCAATATGGAGCCTAAGATTTGGCTAAGCAAAGACATGTATTTCAGCACGAGATATGGCATCAAAGTAATAAGTCGTCGGCATAGAGTTGCATAAGTACGAATTGAGTATTTTTCGAGTTAAGTCAAGAAGGGCAGTAGGACAAGTTCGGTTAAGTCATGTTGAATTACGAGGCACGGCCTCAATATGTTATGGCACGACCACGTTGTTACAACACAAGTGTAGGCAAGTTACTAAGTGGCTAGGCACCGTCTCGATTATGTTTATAAGAAGGGATTTATGGCACGACCAAGTTGTTATGTACCAAATATGGGCCGAAAGCAAGCACGATCGAGTCGATAAGATGACGTTGTTGGCCCGAGAAGGTCTAGAGGCAAAGTATGAGTAAGTTGCTGGTGCAAGGCAAAGTGATGGTCTATAGACACAAAATAGGTCAGAGTTTGTGTCATAAAATTGATCCTAAGACAAGAATAGAAAGAAAATCGTAAAAGAATTTGTGGCACAAAGTAAATGAACGTGTTGGTTTTGTATGGGTGGACGAAGAGCTCACTCCAACAGTAAAGTTGAGTACTGACACCCACACAGTGTTTATGTGCATGCATAGGTAGAAACTCGTTGGCACGGAGCTCGCTTGGATGCATCGAGGCACGGAGTTCCTTGGCATTTCGAGGCGCACGGCCGTATAGAGTCTGGACTTATACGGGACATAATGTATGGACATCCACTACAAGAATAAGGACTTTTTTTGACGGTGATTCCCCGTCAAGAAATGGGTATCTTGACGGTTGCGGATCTGTCAAGTAGGCCGGAGTCAAGAAAAGGGACCCCCTTTCTTGACGGTCGCTGGAAGGGCTTTTTTTGACGATTTTTTGTCGTCATATGAAGTACTTTTCTTGGCTATTTTTAGCCGTCAAGATAGCAATTTTTAGAAACCGTCAATATAGGCAAATACTTTTCTTGACTCTGGCCTAGATGACGGTTATTGTAGCTCCCCTTTCCGAAAAAATTTTGAAAATATTTTTTTATTATTTATTTGATTTAAATGGTAAATTCTAGAATTTTATAAATGATTATTTAGGTAATTATTACGGTAGATGATTTTAATCATGGTAGAGTTTTGGAGTACAAGACGACTAGGAATCGTGGGACGGATAGTGTAATGGCGTGCTTTGACTAGTATTTAGCCATGGTAGGGGAATGCCAAGCCATAGGAGTGTCCTAACCAGGAAAATCAGGCCAAGTTGCGACTTAATCTTTCTAGATGTTTAATTATTTATTAATTAAGTTATTGGCTTGCAGAAGACCGGTTGTACTCAGCTAGTCCGAACTAGACTCCAATTGAGCCCAAGCCATGTAGACCCTTAGTGCGACCAAGACGGCCACATAGATATACTACAGGTATAGGGGTGTTTATTGTAATGATCAATGACTATTTATAAATATTGGTTAAATAATATATTAGTGCTATTAAGGTTATAATTATACTTTTATGTATATTTGTTATTTTCGAACATGCTACATTTCTTGAAATGTCATTTAGGTTTATGGGCCCCTGACTAGAACGGTATATGTGTGCATATATATTGTGTGTGTTTATTTGATTAAAGGAAATATAGTTATTAATTCCTTTGTGTATATATTTAATTCGTGTTCTTAATAGTTAAATGGTTATTATTTATTAAGTGAGATATATATATGTGTATATATGTATATACTAATATTATATAAATAGGTCTATATATATATATATATATATATATATATATATATATATATATATATATATATATATATATATATATATATATATATATGTGTGTGTGTGTGTGTGTGTGTGTGTAGATATATGCGTAATAGTTATTAATTATAATAGTTGTGCTTAATTTATTATTATATTTTGTGACTTTAGGATTCTTGCATATATATATAAACATATATATATATATGGGTGCATGTTCTATAAATAGGCCACACCATAGGAATAAATAATATTAGAATTTATTTAGATAATTTAGAGTATTATACGTATATATAAGCCATGTAAATATAGATAAATGTAGATAAATAAGAATACATATATGTATATATAGGAGATACTCATGAGATATGAAAATCTCGTGAGATTTTCATATCTCACGAGTGACAAAACCGGCCCAACCGAACACATAATCCCCCCAACCGCGCGTTCTGTTACAGAAGTATATCGAGAGAGAGTAACGAGAGGGAAAAGGAAACGAAGCCTAAAACCCTAAAAATACAACGGCACCACCCCCTCCACGTCCTGGACGGCCAGCGCAACCGCGCGCTGCCGTGAGAGCCGTCGGATGGCGGCCAAGACCGCGCGCGTGCCGGAGACAGAGACGATAGCAGCCACTTTGACAGTATAGCCCCAGTTTTGCGGTACGTTTTCTTTGTCGACGGTTACTCGTTTTTTATTCCGTAAATTTCTAGGAGTAGCCTATATGACCCCCTATCAATCCCTCTAATTAGATTCGTTTGGTTTGCCCTAAATAAATTACATAAATTCCTAAAACTTTGGGAAAAACCAGCGAAGAACGGCGTATAGAGCAGTCCATGAACCTACGTTGCAAGATCGATTCTGAGTGATCCTGTAACCGTTTAGAAATTCTATTTGAACACATGTTTAGACAACATGTAGGAGATCGAAAACCATTTCGTAGGTTTAAATTTCGTAAATTGTGTACAGATTAATTGATCCTCGAAAAACAGGAAAACCCCGTTTTCAAAATTATAGAAATTCAATAAATTCATCCACATGACGTGCGTCCCGCCAAACCGGGCGACGTGGTCGCGAACCGAAGGCATCGAAAGCTGCGTAACGGCTTCATAGTTGTGTGGACTTTGACGGAATTCAAATTGGTCGCGTGTGCGCGACGAATTTGATGCGTATCCGTCAAAATTCACCGTATCGTGCACTTTGCAAATTTCTCAATTACTTTGAGTACGCTCATCAGATCGAGACGAAACTTGTGCCAACAGGACCGTATCATTTTTCTGGTCCTGTATGCCAATTTTTGTCCGATTCTGAGACAGTCGAATCGGAACGCCGTTTCGCGGGCCCCACGGTCCCACTCAACGGGCGATTTTGTGCACGGCCCCTCGAAATCCAAAATTGGATATACCGTTGGGTGCGTATCAAAAACTGAATCCGTAGACATGTAGTTTGACGACTTTAGAGACCACTGACTCTGGCACGCTTTTCGGTGCAAAGTGGGTCCAACGGCGGATACCGTTTTTGCCCGAAATTACCGTTTTACCTCTGTGTCCAGAATTGGACTTAAGGACAGGCAATCTTGGCTAATTTGACTATTTTGAGAATGTTGGCGATGTCTATTTCAGCTTTCGGAGACAGTTGTGACGACTTGGACTTTCTGACTTGTGATTGGCGATACATTATTGGTTCTTCGCGCTACCACCAGGCAAGTATACCTTGCCAACTTGTACAGTATAATTTATATGCATGTTCATCATCTCGATATGATTCTTTTCCTTACATTCGTGATTGCTTGATTCTATGTCTAGTACACTCATCCTGTTATGGTTTTACTTTACATGTTTCTAGTTTCTTGTTCCTTTTCTGTTATGATATTTTCTACCTGTTACACTGTGTTAGTCTCATACGTGTTGCTTGATAGATTCGTCTAGTCCCATACCACGATTTCCTTAACTTGATTATAACTTGACTTGACTTGACATGATTTGAGTGGGACTTGACTTTGACATTCTATAGATTATGAGTACTTACCTTGACTATGGTCTATAGGATTTTATACTAGGATTGGCTACTGTCTTGGTTGTGAGTACTTGCCTTGACTACAGTTTATAGCCAACCATTTCTAGTATGGCATGCCAGTGTCTTAGGATCCTCGTGTTTAGATCTTGTGTCTTGGTTTATTTTGTCTCGTTGGATACCCTTGATTGTTTCTTGCTTCTTTTTACTGTTACATGTTGGCTTGTATATTATGTATCTTGCTAGTCCTCTGAGGACCTGATGATCTCATCAGGTTTAGCGATTGCATGGAGTTAGTTAGCAGAGCAGGATGGTAGAGGATTATGATCTATGATACAGGTATTTGCTTGTGATATTTCTTATTATCCTTTCATGCTTTATATTCAGTACCATGATATACTCTGCTTATTTATAGACTCATATCATTCTTAGAGTCTAATCGAACAATATGCTAATGGGCTGCAGACCATGACCCATACTTGTTCATTCTTGCTTTATATGATTCTTGTGGATTGAGATATAGTTTAGATTAGACATGATACCCATGACCTTGACATCTTATACGTACTCGAGTCGGGCTGGAGTTCGCTCGATACATAGCTGGCTTGCTCACGAGCTCGTATCCCGAAAAGCTGGTACGGGGCGTGACAGTTATTAGCCGTCAAGAAAAGCATTGATTCACAGGCTATTATGAAGCATGATTTGAATTAAAATTGACGTTTGACAACCGTCAAGAGAAGCTATCCAAAGTACCGTCAAGAGAAGCTTGCCAAAATTCCATCAAGAATTATATATAATATTAGTCAAACACACATAATATCAATCCAGAAGCTACACACATCAAATTACTATAAAACTCAAATTTTATATTAACAAATTGTATTGTTCATACAACAAAAACTTTTAATACATATCCTACCACATGTATTCTTCACTTGTCCAACCACAACATAATCCAATTAACCACAAAGTACACACATCCCACATTTGTTGTTTCTATACCACTTAAACATATAAACCACAAACATCCATCATTTGTCACCACAAAACATAATCCAACTATAAAAAATGAAACCAAAAAAGTAGCAAACCAGATCGGAGCACATCCCTCTCATATCCACTCATCAACTCCAACTGCCAGAGTCCCACAGCCAGCTAGCTAACTGTTTGTAACAAAAACCCAATATATCAGACAATATAAATAGAGGTAATGAGAAGAGAAAGACATGAAAAAAGTATGGAATTACTTAGCTTTAGTTTATTAGTTTCTTGTATAGCTTTCCTTTAGATGTCTGTAAACCCTCTTTCTAGCAATTCAATAAATCTCATTTATGTTTTTCCCTTTAGATAGCAGTCCAAGAACACAATATATCCAGAGTTTTGATTACATTCACCATCAGAATCATGGGCACCCAAGCTTCACTCAAGGACATGTGTTAACCCAGCAACCTAACCGTCAACCAAGAGTAGCACAAGAGCCACTATCAGTTAGGATGAATTTTTCTCCATTAAATTCATCATTTGGGAATGTAACCACTGGACATGCTTCATTTGGAATTCCATCAGCACAATACCCTTTGAATGCTTCATTTGAGAACCCATCAGCTCAACAGCATACATGTTATACTTATGAAGGAATTCCTGCATACACTAACCCAATAACTGCACATGTGGGTCATTTGAATTCCCTAAACCTTGCACAGATGGGATCAATTCCAGCACAGTTTGAACCCAACCCTTACTTATATGTTCAGACACCACAAGAGTCTCCACAGCAGGTATCTCAAGGATTTCACCCAATTGGAGTATCAGAAAACCCACATACAGGATATACACAGATGGGTGTCAGTGGTCCAGCCATGCATACCTATGTGCAAACACCACAAGAATCTCAAACACTAGCTAAGTTATCAACATTATATGGAGTTATGAAACAACCTGCATCTACAATTGTACTGATATTAGTCACTTGAATAAGTTGAGAAATGCAACTTAGATAGAAAAAAGGTGAACACCTGATATTTTAACTATAGTGCTCTTAAATTTCAAGTATCACATAAGACGTATATATTTTACTTCAATTTAATAGGCCTTTACTAGTTTGTTTACTATATCCCATTAGCATTATTTTGTAGCATTTGAGACTTCGAGTTTTCAATTTGAAAGTAGGAAAGAAGACAAATTTGTTAGATGATTGAAATATCAACAAATGCTTTTGTGATCTTATTTTTGACCTCCTCAAACATCTGCCAAATTGAATAAACATCAAATGACAACTGAAGCATCATATTTGTTCTGTATATATTGGATTAGCCATATTGCTATCCAATTGTTAGCCTTCATCTTAACATGAGAGGCCACTTCCAATTGGCACTCTCGAATAAAAATACTTTGCACTGAGAGTTATTTAGAATTGATCGACAAAGTAATGCACAACAAAGAAAATTTTGGGATCAATGATTAGTATATGTTGGCCGACAGTAATTACTTTCCAGTAAAATCAAATTCAAATGTAAGCAATCTTTTTTTGTATTATCGGAATGAACTATTATGATATCACTTCTATCATGATACCAACCTGATACAGCCCCTCCATTGGTGCATGAACAGCTCCCTTTAATAATACAACTAATAGCCATAAGGCATCTTCCTCACTAATATAAAGAAGTAGCAGATGTACTAAAATTCCCATTCCCTCTAATTAATACTCAAAGAAATGCACCATTATTTGTAGTTGTTGCTATTTTTCTAACTCGTGAAATGCTTAAATATATATCATTGTTTTCATTCAAATCTAAAATAACCAGTTTTGATTCTAACCTGAACATAGACAACTTCCCGGTCGTACACAGAGTATGCTTTAAAAATATTGTACAGGGAGGGACCTCTGACCTGGCTCGTGCCTCTGTTGGAAGAAAACATGTGAAGGAAAAGTTCTGGACATATCTCATATTATGTCAAACTCTGATACTGATGTCTCATATATTACAAGTTGCTGCAAGGAAACATGTTAATACGCTATGAGCATCTTGAGGAAAAATTAGAAAATAATGAAACCAGAAACTTGCAACTGATATGAGGAACATAGAAGAAGAAATGTATATTTGAACAAATGCATGAGAGACAACCATATAGCAAAAACAAAAAACATTAGCACAAAGCATCATTTTCCTATATATTCGAATAGAGACTTACATCATGTAAAACCACTTCTGAAACTGCAATGGAGGTTTCAATAAATGAGTCTAAATGACCGTTGTAATTCATAGAGACATAGAAAGCAACATTCTTTTCGACATAGAAAGCAACATTCTCTAAACTCCTCACTCGGGACATTTTGTGTTGACATAGGGACAGGGTACCCAACATTAGAGCTAAGCAAACAGAGAAAATATGGAGCCAAATAACATACTTTGGAGAAGATATTGCTGCCAAATAAAAGATAATGGACAAAAAGAACAAGTTTATTCTAATATTACTAAGTAGCTATGATTTTCTACCGAGTAATGCACCGGTATAAAACATCATACGATGGAAGACGATATCACAAACTAAATTAATAATCGATAAGGTTGCTCGGTACATAATTCAAAATTTCCACAAACAAGAGAATTATGGACATTCGAAGTATATAGGAGCAAGAGAAGACATCACCAGGAAGTAGTAATATCATGTTAGCAACAAATTACCTTACATTCAGGTCCCCACACCAAATCAAGGGCCTCCCCATTTATTGAACAAAATCAAGAATTCTTTTATCCTATTTTCTTCTTCTTTTAAAAGAATTTTCCTCCTCTTTCCAGCCATTATTTGGTGCTAAGTATTTAATATGAAATATGACTCAAATTCAGCCAACATCATACAACCATCTGGTTCATGTTTTATAAGCACATAGGATGTATACAAGTAAATATGAACAACAAAAAAGAATAATCTCCATAACAACCGACCGATTCATAAAATATTAACCATGGAGAAAACAAAATATTCAGTATACATATCAGAGCGCTTGCTTGCTTGCTTGATCACTCAGGCCTCATTTCATTAAAACAATTTTAGATAGTTACATAAGATCATGACAAAAGGCATGAACAAAGTTTTACCTGTTGCAACTCAAGAAGTTTCCTCTCTAATCCCTCATAGTGTCATGTCGCTCCTGGATTTCTGCAAGGGTGTCTATTACCTACCAAATCCAATATTCTACTCATAATATCCAATTACTTTAGGACAAATAAACTAGTAAAAAGTTGATTCATAAGCAAAAGTTAAATTTCTCGCTAAACCATAAAATTTATAACTAAAGCAAAGTATAAACCTGGCCTCGTCCTTGAATTGTTAATTGGTCAATTATCTATAGGACAGATAAAACGAAAATGTAGGCATCCCAAAATCACAACTTTCTACAGCAGCACAATATGGGCATCCCAAAATCACAACTCTCTAGAGAAGCATAATGTGGGCATCCCAAAATCACAACTTTCTACAGCAGCACAATGTGGGCATTCTCATATCGCACCATGGACGAAACCATAACATGACCTCTCTCGAAGAATGGAAACTTTCCTACACATGCATTGCATCAAACAACATCCATGCAAAAGAACAAAACATTTAACATACACAATCTGGACCAAAACTATCATTTTCATCCAAGATAACACTCACCATATATAAAGCGTAGCACCGGCAAACACCGACTTCTTCTTGTTCTGTCCCCGGAGCGCGTGGGCGGCCTGCCGGTACTTCCTGCAGAGGGAACAATATGGAGGTCAACAGAGTAAATATTACTCACAAAATATACTCCTAAATATTCTCGTAAAATCCTCTCAAACCCTAAGTTCAAATACTCCTAAATATTCTCGTAAAACAAAGCAAAATCCTCTCAATAATACTCACAAAAAGCCCTAAGTTCACTCAAGAAAATCAAAACCTAAGTTCACTCAGGAAGATACCCAAAAATAAAAAGAATGGAAAGAGAAACCAAACCTGGGTCGACCTCATCATCATTGTGGTCGACGTCATCCTCGAGCCACAGGGGATGATGAGGGTCTATCGGAAGATTCGTGCAGCGATTGGGGCTTGCGGTGCCTGGGATTCTTCGGAAGAGACGCCGCCAGAATGTTCCCGAAGTGTCGAAGGAGGACATGACGGTGGAAGAAGGTCGAATCTCGCGAAGCCCTAACCCTAGATTGGGAAAGGACGAAGAAATTTTTTGGAGTATGAAGGAGTTTGGGTTAGAATTTTTCTCTTAGGGAGAAGAAAGAGGAGAGGAGTGGGGGGCTCTGTGGGAGACTCTTTAGAGGAGGGGAGTGGGGGATCTCTTTCTTAGATTAGGGAGAGAGGAGGTAAAGAAGGGGACGATCGGAAAAAAATTTGCTGGGTTCATTGATTAAAAAGAACCACAACCGTCAACAAATATAAAAGGTTTGAAAAAATTACAAAAATGGCAGCTAAAAAAATCCCGCCAAGTTTTTCGTACATATATTCGTTGACGGTTATCACCAGACCATCAACAAATGAATTGATGTTTCTTGACGGATCATCTAAAACCGTCAACTATTATGCTATATAATTGCTAAATTAACGAAAAAAGGTCATTTCTTGACGTAAGCCTAAATACGTCAAGAAAACCCCTATTGTTGACGGCTTTTGACGACCGTCAACTTATAAACTGTCAAGAATGGCCATTTTTCTTGTAGTGATCGTCTATCTGAAGCATCCGCTGGCTCGTCAAATTGTACCGAGAGATGAGAGAGAGCAGAGTGACTTGTATTGCGAGAAAAGTGAGCTTAAGTGATTGTAATCTTGGCCTCGTGCCCACCTATGTAATATTCGTTTCAATATCAATAAAGAGCATATTTGAATGAATTGTATTTTGTTTTAAGTTTCTGCTGATGTTTATTCAATGTTTCTGCTTGGTATTTGTATGTGACGACCCCGTCGTTTAGCCTGTAATCGGCTGTTATGGAATCCGCCTTACATGAGCGTAATCTAGACTCGTGCGGCATCACACATTAGCGAGGACGATCGCTCCTACATGAGCGGGACGTGACACTAGCACCCTCATCTCCAGAGCCAATGGGAGGCTACCATGGGGCGAAAAGCAAGCTACAGTCACAAAAATTGCAAACAAAATAGCAATGTAGTAGCAAATACCCAGCTGTGGCATTATGAGTATACAAGTATAAGATTACTAAATCACACCCGTTGGGCCTCATTTGGTTCGCGGAATAGAAAGGAAATCAATTCTTTGGCATTTCCTTAATTTACTTTCCTTTGAAAAATTATAATTTTTGTTGTTATTATTTTCGATGTTTAAAAATGCCAAGGAATTTAGAAAGAAAAGTGAATACTTTAAGGTGAAAAAGTGATTTCTTGTTTGAATGGATGAATCATTTTTCTTCATAATTTTTCTTCCATTGGAAATCAGTTTTCTTTTCTCCTCACTTTTTTTGGCACTCAAATATAAGAAAGTAATCATTTTTCTTTTACACCCCCATTTTCTTTTACACCCGCGTGATTCCGTGAACCAAACGAGGCCTTAACTAAAAAGAATTTCTTCCATAAAGGTTTATACTTGACAAGTATGAGAAAACTACAAGAAGAATAGGAGCCGAATTGCATTCCCCTCCTTGTTATACAAAGAAAAATAAATATATAAACATATGCCCAACCAAACAATTCACAAATGATATTCGAGTATTCATGCATAATCAATAAAGTGTTATTGAAACAAAATCAAGTCAAATCAAAAGACAGTAATTTCTTCAGTATATATATGGTACATAAAAACTTGAAGAAGAAGAAGAATAAAAATACCATGATGGAAATAGGTGTAGACTATGGGTGCAACTCGGACGGATTGAGTCGGACTTGAGGTCAACCTGAGTACAATTCGACGAATCATAAGCCTAGTCTGAGCCCAAGCCCAAGCCCAACCCGACCTCGGGTTCAACAGATGAAGCCTAAGCCCAAGTCCGAAGGATCGGATTGGACTCGGGTTGGGTCGGATCCATCAGATTTATCGGGCTCTAATATAATATTTAAAATAATTTTAAACATAAGTAATATTAAAGACATAATTAAATAGCAATCAAGTCTTGATAATTTCAAAGTAAAAACTGAAATAAGATTTAGGATAAAGAATTAAAGAGTTTGGGTGGAAAAATTTAGATTTTAATATTTTTTTTTAGATTTTAATATATATATATATTAAAAAATATATATATATGTATATATGTTGGTGCTTTCTTTACTTGGAGAGAGCTTGCTCTCAACATGCCTTGTAAAAGTTTAGTCCCACATCGGAATGTACCATGAGTTATCTCAACATATATACTTGGTTGTGTTGTTGAGAGATGCACATGGGGTGGTGACCCTAAGGAGGGAACCATGTGGGTGATTTTACTAGGAGGTAAGAATAAGGCTCCAAGGATTAAGCATTAATGCTTTTGTCATTCTCTTGGACTAATTCCATTTGCAGCTAAGTCCCAAAGTGGCTTAGCGACTCGGACTTGGACTTGGACTCGGGCTCATGGGCTCATGAGGCGTAATGTGGCATTTTGTTGGCGCACTTTGCTGCTGCTGCCATATGGAGGGCTTCGCTGACTGTGCAGGCTATAAGTCAGTTATGGAAAGACTGATTCAATACGATTAATTCATATCCACTTTTTGTGGGATTTGAATTAATTTCGTTTCCATCTTTGTGGGATTTGAATTAATTTCGTTTCCATCTTTGTGGGATTTGAATTAATTTCGTTTCCATCTTTGTGGAATTTGAATTAATTTCATTTCCATCTTTGTGGGATTTGAATTAAGTTCGTTGCTATCTTTGTGGGATTTGATTCAATCTTTCCATAACTGAAGAGGCGGCTAGGGTTTTCACCCTCTCTATATATATACTCTCTTCTGGCCTCCTTTGTGGAGAACTACGAATTTTATAAGTAAGAAAAGAGAGAGAGAGGAAGCTGCTGCCGCCATTGCAAGTCCATCCGAGGAGTCAGAACAGAGGTGACTTCGAGCGTTCCACAAGTTCTTTAACTTGCTGGTTCCTGGAAGCAATTCTTGTGGGACAAATCTTCCTTTGAGCAACGGTGTTTTGATACCCCAGCAACTTTTCTTTATCTCATCTTTCTCTATTTTATTGTAAATCATTTTGTCCCAATTGTAACACGTTTGTAAGGAAGAACGAGAGATCTTCTCTTCTCTATTTTCCTCCTTCATATTGTAATCTGGCTGTTTAGTTTTTTTTTGTATCTTCGTAGATCTTAAGTTTGATCACTACAAAGTTTTGTGTGACTCTCAGATCTCGATTGCGTCAGTTTTTCATCTTTGATCAAGTCCCGGGACTAACAATCTCAAAGCAAGATCCTTGTAGATAGAAAACATCAATGCTTCGCTCGTCCAATCGGACTACTGCAAGTTGGAAAAGTTCGATAGAGAGCATTATTAAGTCTGAAAGAGGAAGGTTTATCTAACTCTTCAACTCAAAGACGTTGATCATGTACTGTTGGAGGAAAAAACTTTTGTTCCAGACACTAGGTCTACTGCCGCAATCAATGCATCTACCAAACTTCAGGCCAAATGGAGAAGGGAAAATAGCATCTGCAGGCTTCTCATCCTGAATGCTATGGAGGATTCCCTGGCAGAATCCTACTCGAAGAAAGAATTTGCCAGAGACATATGGAAGTCTGTAGAAAAACTGTATGAAGAAGACAAGAACAGGAGCAAGATGTTTGTGGTTGAAAATATCACAAATTGCTCTTTGAGGACGAGAAGTCCATGTTGCCACAGGTGAAGGAATTTCTGAAGCTGCGTCAGAAACTGGAAGACGAAGAGATGCCCCTTCCCGAAAAGTTTGTCGTTGGAGGGATCGTCTCAAAACTTTCTGCTGGATGGAGTACCTTCTATGTAAGGATGCTCAGAAAGAAGCTGGACATTAGCTTGGGAGATCTACTTCAAGAGATCCATGTTGAAGACGAGATGCATTCCCAACAAAAGATGGACACTCTGTCCAAACAGTTGGCTAAGGCCAATCTAGTGCAGACGAGAGATCCCAAGGGAAAGCAGGTGGCTTCTCATCTCAAGAAGAAGGACTTCACTAATCTAAAAGTGAAAGGTCCTTCATTCAAGCAACAGAAGTCCAAGTCCCACGTGACTTGTTTCAATTATGGCAAAAAAGGCCACTACAAGAGTGAATGCCGATCCAAGCCTAAACAATCAGAGAAAGGTGAGCCTAGTAAGGTTTTATTGGTTTCTAACATTGTTGCTATGATCGCACAGGTCACAACTGTGGGGGTTGACTCTAACTGGTGGATAGACACTGGTGCGACTTGCCATGTCTGTTCTGGCAAGGAATGGTTCGTCACGTACCAGCCGATATCTGAAAAGGTTATGATGGCAAACCAGGCCCAAGCTGAAGTTCTGGGGATCGGGACTGTGGAGCTGAAACTCACTTCTGGGAACACTCTAACGCTTCAAGGTGTGAAGCATGTTCCGGTGATTGCCAAGAACTTGATCTCTGGGAGCCTGCTCTGCAACGCAGGCTTGAGGATGGACATCAATGCTGGTCAGATGGTGATGTCCAAGAAGGGAACATACTTCGGGAAGGCTTATCAAACCGAAGGAATGTTTAAAATTCAGCTTGTCAACCAGTTTAATAACATTAATGCAGTTGTATTTTCTGATTATTCTCTTGAGTTGTGGATAATAGGCTAGGACATGTTCACTGTAAAAGAATTAACAAAATTTCCAGTCTAGGAGTTATCTCCAAATGTGGGGGTAAGGTGGAGAAGTGTGAAGTGTGTGCTCAGACGAAGATCACAAGAAAACCCTTTCATCGGGTCAATCGAAGCACAGATCTTTTGGAGTTGGTGCACTCCAATATCTGTGACTTCAAACATTTCTCCACGAAGGCCGGGATGAAGTATTTCATAACCTTTATCGACGACTTCTCAAAATACGCGTTCATCTACTTGCTCAAGACTAAAGACGAAGCTTTCGAGAAGTTCAGAGAGTTCAGGGCCAAAGCTGAACGGCAGACTGGACAACAACTCAAGAGGTTGAGAAGTGATCGAGGAGGGGAGTACAGGTCTCATGACTTCGCATCATTCTGCAAATAACATGGAATCATATGCGAGACTACTGCTCCATATTCTCCTCAATCCAACGGAGTAGCAGAGAGGAAGAACCGAACATTAACAGAAATGATGAATTTAATGCTACTTACTGCAGGTCTTCCAAAATGCTACTGGGGAGAAGCTGCATTAACGGCCACTTTCATTCTGAATAGAGTGCCATATGCAACTTCGGACGTAACTCCTCATGAACTTTGGTTCAAAGTCAGACCAAACTTGAATGTCATT
Organism: Iris pallida; assembly: GCA_029216955.1. Taxonomy (NCBI): domain Eukaryota; kingdom Viridiplantae; phylum Streptophyta; class Magnoliopsida; order Asparagales; family Iridaceae; genus Iris; species Iris pallida. The sequence goes on along the minus strand of JANAVB010016797.1, from coordinate 6,306,564 downwards.
CGAGTGTGGGGGTGTCTGGCGTATGTGAAGCTCCCAGATCTGAAGATTCAGAAGCTGGGGACAAGGACTACGAAGGCGATCTTCTTGGGGTATGCAGATAAGAGTGATGCTCGGAGATTTCTTGATATTGATTCAAATTATATCATCGAATCTCGCGATGCTGAAAACTTCGAAGACAAGTTTGCAAAAGAAAAAATATTGTTCTTTCGGACATTCCGAAAAATGATGTAGGTACAAATGAGACTGAAATCTCATATGGGCCAGTAGTCCAAGAAGAAGCTGTTGTTGATGAAACAACTCTTGTACCAGAACTCGCAGAGCCGTCAGCAAAGCGAGCGAGGAGACCTAAAGACTTCGGAGATGACTTTGTCACCTATCATATAGAAGCAGATCCGCTTACCTATGATGAGGCGATGAAGACCAGAGATGCTATCTTCTGGAAGGAGGCAGTGAATGACGAGTTTGACTCTATCACTTCCAATAACACATGGGTGTTGGTAGATCTACCTGAAGGAGAAAAGCCCATCGGATGTAAATGGATCTTCAAGAAGAAGATGAAGGCAGATAGAACTATTGACAAGTTCAAGGCCAGGCTGGTAGCCAAGGGATTTTTTCAGAAACAGGGGCTAGACTACTTTGACACGTATGCTCCAGTAGCTCGGATGACCACCATCAGGATGTTAATCACTCTAGCAGCTATATATAAGTTGGTAATACATCAGATGGATGTAAAGACAGCATTCCTGAATGGGGAGCTGACCGAAGAGATTTACATGCAACAGCCAGATGGATTTGTCGTCAAAGGTCTTGAAGACAAAGTCTGCAAGTTGGTAAAATCATTGTATGGTTTGAAGCAAGCTCCCAAGATGTGGTATGAGAAGTTTGACAAAGTTATTAGGTCAAACGGCTACAGAGTCAGCGAGACGGACAAATGTGTTTACACAAAGTTCGCTGATGGAAGAGGAGTCTTCATTTGTCTGTACGTAGACGACATGCTAATCCTAGGGACGGATATAGGCTGTGTCACGGAGACAAAGAAGTTCCTCTCAGCCAAGTTCAGTATGAAGGACTTGGGGGATGCAGATGTCATCTTGGGCTTAAAGATCATCCGGACAGACACTGGAGTAGCACTGTCACAATCTCACTACATTGAGAAGATGCTCACACGCTATGGGTATAAGGATCTTCCAGGGATCGATACGCCATACAAATGTGATCAGAAGATGAAGCCAAACTCGAGGGAAAGCGTCAGACAGCTGGAGTATTCTAGCATTATCGGAAGTTTGATGTACGCAACCACTGCCACATGGCCTGACGTAGCTTTCGCCGTGGGAATGCTGAGTCAGTTCATAAGCAACCCAGGGATTAAGCACTGGAAAGCTGTGAAGCGGGTCATGAGATATCTCAAGAAGACTCAGACATATGCACTGCACTACAATGGGTATTCGACAGTAGTGGAAGGCTTCAGTGATGCTAGCTGGTGTTCAGGGGTAGAAAACGAGAGATCCACAAGTGGATATGTCTTTTTCTTGGGTAGAGCTGCTATATCGTGGAAGTCGAAGAAGCATACTATACTCTCTCGCTCCTCCATGGAATATGAATTCTATGCACTTGAAACTACTGCAGATGAAGCAGAATAGCTTCGGGAGCTCATGTATGATCTTCTAGTGGTTGGAACTCAGATACCGACGATACTGATATACTGTGACAACCAGGCGACTGCGGCGGTGGCATCAAATAACCTCTTCAACGGAAAGAAGAGGACTGTGCGATTGAAGCACAGGGCAGTACACGATCTTATCAAAAGAGGTGTAATTGCAGTGATTGATGTTCAGAGTCAGGAGAACCTGGTAGATCTGTTCACAAATGGCCTCAAGCGCCAGTTGGTCGATGACACAGCTTGTAAAATGGACTTGAAGGCATTCTGATAGTGTGTCTTTGTAATCCTACCATAAAGTTTTATGCTATTAATTCAAAGAAAAATCTACTAGGCATCTAACTTTTGGTTCAAAGGAGGAACACTGACTGAAAAACTATCAGGTAACAGTGGGTACTTGTTCTCTGGAACATGGAAGGGATACGGACCCATAACCACTGTTGTCTACTATATATTTTCTGCAGAAAAAAAAATAGATCCTGTGGAAGTTTGGCTTAAACGCCTTAATGAGTTCTCAGGTAGAGTGAATGCCTGGTGTGCTTTACAGGAAGCACGGTAGAGCAGCACTACAAGGAGTGAAACTTCATGCTACAGTGGGGTGACTCCATCATGAGGTTCCCAGATCTGGGGTAATGCCTCGGCTTTGCAAGCCAAGTCATAGCGGCATAGCACCGCAAATTGGCAGGTAGTCTAATGTTGTATGACGTAATTAAAGAGTTGTAGACAGCACTACAAAGGGAAGGATGGCCCCATGTTACATTTGCACAACACCACGATGAGGTACCCAGGTAGGGGTAAAGCCTCGGCCTTGCAAGCCATGTCGTCGCGGCGTAACACCGTAAAGAAGCCTTAGGCTTCATGCTGAGTAGATTGGCACTACAAAGAGGCCGAGACCTCATGCTACAATAGTATGACACTATGATGAGGTTCCCAAGTAGGGGTAATGCCTCGGTTTCAGGCCATGTCATAGCGGCGTAGCACCGCAAGGAAGCGCAAGGCTTCATGTCATGTCTCTTTAATAAAGAACTCACCTATAGTTTATGGAAAGAGATATCAGGCCGTCTCTTGAGGGTAAACTTGTAGACGTCCAAAATTATATACTGAAACCAGGCTGGCACAGGGCCTTTAATGTGCAGCCAGAAGCACACGTAACTACACTTTGTGAGTGGAAAGAATTACAATTGTGGTGCAAAATTCAAGGCGTAGTCCATTCTTGTATCACATTGTTATTTAACCCATGTAGGAAGATTCAAGTCGTCAGCGACATCTATCCTAATGCAAAATGGACAGTTACTGTGGGGAACGCTCAACCCTGGACACATATATATGTTGTGATATGTGAGCGATTGTTGGTGCTTTCTTTACATTGAGAGAGCTTGCTCTCAACATGCCTTGTAAAAGTTTAGTCCCACATCGAAATGCACCATGAATTATCTCAACATATATACTTAGTTGTGTTGTTGAGAGATGCACATGAGGTGGTGACCCTAAGGAGGAAACCATGTGGGTGATTTTACTAGAAGGTAAGAATAAGGCTCCAAGGATTAAGCATTAATGCTTTTGTCATTCTCTTGGATTAATTCCATTTGGAGCTAAGCCCCAAAGGGGCTTAGCGACTCGGACTCGGACTCGGACTCGGACTCGGACTCGGACTCGGGCTCATTGGCTCATGAGGCGTAATGTGGTATTTTGTTGGCGCACTTTGTACTTAGCACGTCAGCAGTCATGCGGCTCATATGCGGTCATGCGATCTTATGCGGCATGCGGCTCATGTGGTCCATGCGGTCCATGCGGCCATAAGGCCATATGGCTCATGCGGCCAGGCTACTGCTGCTGCTGTCGTATGGAGGACTCCGCTGACTGTGCAGGCTACAAGTCAGTTATGGAAAGACTGATTTAATGCGATTAATTCATATCCACTTTTTGTGGGATTTGAATTAATTTCGTTTCCATCTTTGTGGGATTTGAATTAATTTCGTTTCCATCTTTGTGGGATTTGAATTAATTTCATTTCCATCTTTGTGGGATTTGAATTAAGTTCGTTTCCATCTTTGTGGGATTTGATTCAATCTTTCCATAACTGAAGAGGCGACTAGGGTTTCCACCCTCTCTCTATATATACTCTCTTCTGGCCTCCTTTGTGGAGAACTACGAATTTTATAAGTGAGAAAAGAGAGAGAGAGAGAGGGAGCTGCTGCCGCCATTGCAAGTCCATCCGAGGAGTCAAAACAGAGGTGACTTCGAGCGTTCCACAAGTTCTTCAACTTGCTGGTTCCTGGAAGCAATTCGTGTGGGACGAATCTTGCTTTGAGCAACGGTGTTTTGACACCCCAGCAACTTTTCTTTATATCATCTTTCTCTAGATTATTGTAACTCGTTCTGTCCCAATTGCAACACGTTTGTAAGGAAGAACGAGAGATCTCCTCTTCTCTATTTTCCTCCTTCATATTGTAATCTGGCTATTTAGTTTTTTTTTTTTTTGTATCTTCGTAGATCTTGAGTTTGATCACTACAAAGTTTTGTGTGACTCTCAGATCTCGATTGCATCAGTTTTTCATCTTTGATCAAGCCCGGGACTAACAATATATATATATATATATATATATATATATATATATATATATATATATATATATATGTAAAGTCGGGTTCTTCGGGTAACCAGACACATGAATCCGAACCCAACCTAATTTTTGATTGGGTTCAAATATTTTAACCCAAACCCAAGTCCGAGTCCGAATATCTTCAACCCTAATCCAATTCATTAACGGATTTATCCGATGGGACTCGGACTTAGTCCGCCCAAGTTGCACCCTTACACTGTGTTTGGGAACATTTGGGGGGAGGGAGAGGAAAATTTGAGGGGAAGGAAAATGGAGGGGAAGGAAAATGGAGGAAAGTTAATTTTTCCTTCCTTTGTTTGGATGGACAAAAAGTAGGGGAAGGAAAAGTTTAAAAACAATTTTTTATTTGTTTATGGATATAGGTGTAATTACTATTTTCTCCTTGGTATTCTCAAATGATGATTTAATTTTAACTTTTTGAGGGGTGGTGGGGTAAATTCACTCAAATTCCTCTCATCTCTCTCCATTTTCCTCCCACATTTGGGAGAAAAATTTTTTGGTGGGACCCACCTACTTTTTCCTCTCAAATTTTTCTCCCCCATGTTCTCTCCCCCTTTCCAAACACCATCATTTAAAATTTTTCTTTCACTTTCTCCTCAACTTTTTCCTTCCTCCCATTTTCCACCCTTCCCAAACGGTACCTTAGTGTAGACTGCCCTCCAAGTGTAAATGTGATCTCCTGCCTCGATCCCTGTCCTCTTCACCCGGTTTGACAGGAGACCCATGTCAGTCTCAACTCTCTTCTCCTTTCTCTGTGTGTCTCTTCTAAGTTGGTTCTTGAGGAGGAGGAGTTTGCTAATAACTCCTTTTGACGTCTTATATAAGCATCAACTATTGATCCGCCCGGAGGCCGGTGGGGTTTGTTTCTATGCAAGTCTCTTGTAAATATAAGCTAATTAAGGCTCTTGTTATGCCTTTTGGTTTCTCGAGATATGGTATAAATTCTGGGTGTAGAGATTTGGTGTTACAACTCTTCATGATAAAGGACAGTTCATTGGAGCTTTGTCTTGTTTTTCGAAAGATTTCTTATATTTGAACCAGCAATGCAGGCAGAAATCCATGCCATCCAACAATGAATTACTCTGGCTAAGCTGTTGGCTCGTTTGGTTTGTGGATTCATGGAGTTAGAAAATGAAAAGTTATTAAATTTTTATGTACGGACGCGAAAGAAATTTAGAAGGAAAGATAGGTGATTTCCAATAGGAAGAAAATTAGAGAGACAATCGGTTTCATCCATCCAACCAAGTGGTGATTGAAGGTGACTCTCTATCTGTGATCAGAATTTTCCAGGGGATAAATCTTTAATCCCATGGAAGCTGCAACACTTAATCACAACTATTTTACCAAACTCGAGTGGCTCTTGTGGTTACCGATAAGAGGTATAAGACTCCGGCTGGATAGCGAAAGAACGGTGGATCGAGCCACGGGGGCGTATTATTCATTCCATTTATTTGGTGGGAGTTAGGGGTAGTGTGCCCAACAGGCATACAATGCAACGTGCACTAAGTCTCGTGCGTATCGTCGGGCATCTCCAAAAAAAAAATGACTACTTTGCATGATGTGCCTTCTTCTCTTGCTATTTCTTTTCACTTCACTCGTAGATCAAGGTGTTAATAGGGCCGGTTTAACCGAAACATGCCGCCAAATAATCCGGACCAGCCCGAAAAAAACCTCGGCCCACTCTAACCTGATCCCCCTTCAGGTCCGGTCCGCGCCCAAGAAACCAAACCCGAGCCCGGCGCGGACCAGCCCGGGGTTTTTTTTTTTTAAAGGGTAACGGGAGGTCCGGTTTGGACCGATCAGGCCCGGCCCGGTTAGGCCCGCCCGGTCCGGCCCGCTAAGCCCGGGTGAACCGGTTTTACATTTTTTTTAAAAAAAATTTGATCGTTAGGAGGGGGGTTTGATCAAACTACTCCCATTATATGACCGTTTTATGACCTTTTTTGGAATATTTTGGTCATTTTGTATAAAATAACCAAAAAAAACTATTACAACAACTATATTTGGAGGGTAGGGGATAATTTGGCTTTAAAAAAAAATTCTATAAATAGGTCATAATTCTCATTTTTGAAACACAAACCATTCTAACAATCCAAAAAAAAAAAAAATCAAGCTCACAAGAAGGTTTCAAGACATTTTGGAAGCAATTCCGGCGCTCTACGACATCCCGATCAAGCTTCCAACCCCGATCCAATTCTTTTTTTTCTTTCCTTCCTCTTTCTAATTATTTTTTTTTAATTTTACATTTACAAAATAGTTTTATTTCCCCCTCTTATTTTTTTTGAGAAAAAATAATTTCAGGTTTATTTTATTTTTGGTACCATCCCTCTCTTTTAAATTATTTTTATTTATCTTTTTAAAATGGTCGGACAAGATTCAATCCAACCTACTGACGATGTCGGACATACTTTTGAATATTATAATACTTTTTTTTGATGAAAATTCTATTCGTGCGGATTTAATTGGTTCACCTCCTAAAGTTGCTAGCACTACCCAAAATGATGTAAAGAGGAAGGAAAAAAAAATTAAAGTATTAAAATTTTTTTGTTATTCTTAATGAAACTAAACATGATGGCTCACTTGTTTTAGTAATGCTTTATGAATACAAAGTTGTGTCGACCCGACCAACTCAAGTGGTACTAGTAGTAGCTCTAGCTTGGTCAACCACGTCAGTCGTATACTAAAAAGAAAGAAACAAAAACACTCTTCCCAACCCACTTAAGAGTTGTTTTTATATCTAAGTTCTTATGAAGAAGAAGATGAATCTTCAAATCACTTCACCATTTTAGAACGGTGGAAAAAACACGTTAAAAGATTTCCTGTACTTTCGACAAAAGAACAAAAAATTTAAAACAAAATAAATTTTTTTTTAAATCAAATAAAATAACCAAAAAAAAAAATGGGACCTGCTTGGCCCGTCCGCCGAACCGGCCCTCCCGAGCCCGTAGCTCGGCCCGCCCGTCGAACCGGACCGGTCCTGCCCAGCCCTACACAAACTGGGTCATTGGACCGGACTGGGCTCTACAAATCTAAACCAGGCCGGACCTGGACCAAGCCTGATTCAGTCCGATTTTTTGGGCTGCGGTCCGACCCGGACCGGCCCTAATCACAGCTTGACTCGTAGAGAAGGAAACAGTGTCGCACAACTTAGTGGTTGTTGCTATTCAAAATGGTTCATGTTCTTATTTTAACACTCCTCCGAGGTGTATTTATCAGCAACTGATTACTGAGGCAACGTTTGGTTCACGGAATCATCGGATTAGAAAGAAAAAAAATGATTATTTTTTTATGTCTAGGTGGCAAAGAAATTTGGGAGTAAAGAAAAGTAATTTCTAATGGAAGAAAAATTAAGAGGAAAAGTGATTCCATCCATCCAAGTAAGGAATCACTTTCCGAAAGTGATTCCATCCATCAAAGCAAGGAATCACTTTTCCACATTGAAATATTCACTTTTCTTTTCAAATTTTTTGACATTTCCAAACATCGAAAAGAAAAATCATTAAAAATTGTAATTTCTCAAAGAAAAAAAATGCTAAGAAACTGATTTGCTTTTTCTTCCATTCCGCGAACCAAACGAGGCCTGAATGTACCATGCCTAATCTGTACTGAAATCATCCTTTTACCGAATAAATGTTTGTAGTTCTTTCAAAAAAAAAAAAAAAAAAAAAAAAAAAAAAAAAAAAAAAAAACACTCTTCAGGTTTCAAACTATATTTCTATCTTGTATATATAAATTTTTTATATCCATAATTATTTAATTTTTAAATAAAAAATATATTAGTATTTTAAATAGATATTGTATCACATTTACATAATAGGGATATAAAAAGTTTTTTTTGAGATATTCGACGATACCCACGGGACTTAGTGCACAGGCTTTAGTGTACGCTGCATTGTATGCCTATTGGGCCCACTGTTCCAACTCTCACCAAATAAATAGAAGGAATAATACGCCTCCGTGGCTCGATCCACTGATCTTCTGCCATCCAGTCGAGATCTTATACATCTTCTCGGTAACCACAAGAGCCATTTGAGTTCGATGGGATATAAGAAGTTGGAACAGCACTTTTGTTCGATAAACGTTTAGGACTTTCCAAGTTATTTATGATGCATGTTATAATGAACCTATGGCCATCTCCAATGAAATTTAGATGAGAATTTCTTAAAACTTTCATAGGAATTCTTCATCCGAAATCAATGCTACTGTTGTAAAAGGTTTTTTTTTTCTAAAAAAAACTATTTCTACCGTTGAATAGAAATAAAAGAGAGAGAAATCCCATTGGAGATGCCTAACTTAATTATGATGCATGAAGGCCTCGTTTGGTTTATATCAATTTTTGTTTTGGTGTTTGAAAAACTAAAAAATTGAAAAAAAAATCCCCAGAAGGAAAAAAGTGAATATTGGATGAATGAGAATTATTTTGTTACTTTTTTTTCTTCTTTAGAAATTATTTTATTTTCCTCCGCATTTTCTATAGCAACAAAATACATGAAAGAATGACTTCTTCTTTTTTTCAAAATTATGATTTGTGAACCAAACATAGTGAAATTGTATTTTCGGATTAGTCACTAGCTCTCTATAAAGTGTTGCATGTTACATACAAAAGCCAAGTCCTCTAAACAAAAGCCAAGTCCTTCTTACCTATTCTTTTGGCTTTTTAATGGTAGAGAATGTTAGAAATTTATTGTACCTTGTCGATTCATGAGATGAAGAACAAAATTAAATTGCAGAAGCATACCTGAATCCATTGCTAGGCTTGATGGATCTCGAAGCGGTCGTCCTTTTATGGGGTTCGATCTTCCAACTTGCTACGACCCTTAATGACAAAGAAGAATCTGAATCCTTTGTCCCTCTCTTTTGTTGATGGGGATGCAGAAGAGAAAAAAAGAGAAAATATCTCTTTTGGTGGCCATATAAGTTGGGGACCATAACCCTAATGAATACATATATTTATATGTTTTGATATTTCTAATTTGGCCCATCATCAAATTAGATTTATCTCCGGTATCTACACATTAATTCCATGACAATTATACCCTTAAGCCAATTTTCAAATAGACCACTTTAATTTAGCTTAATTATTTAGATAGCCCAACACAATTAATTTTACATGTGTGGCTCATATTATTGAATAATTTCAACAATCTCCCACTGGGCCACATATGTAATCTTACAATTGTGTTAACCTTAATGAGCTCATAAATTGCTATCATAATCCTTAGGGTATATCCGGACAATCTCGTTCATTAACCATGTCAACATAGGATCAAAGCGACATTCGTCACATATAGCGTAACTAAACCATCAATGGTCACATATACCAATAAAGCTAAACGACATAGATCAATCATGGATGCGTAGCATAAAAATTACACGCAATGTGATCAATACATGTCTATTTCCAACTGGTCCTCCTTAACTTTAATGAGATCAATACTTTAACATAATGAAAATAGAATGAACTAAATTTCCATATATCTGATCAGATAAATATCCAAAATACTTTAATACATAAATGTGTCCAAAATCAAATAGCACCCAAATACATAAAATACAAACTCCTACTATATTGCCATATACCCATATGAGCAGTATGCTCATGAAAGACCCTGGGTGATAATGCGTTTGTGAGCGGATCCGCTAAAATAAAATTTGTCATAATGTGCTATATGTATACTTTATCCATTCTGAATTCTTTCCTTCACAACTAGAAACTTTATGTCAATATCCTTGACTTATACAAGCTTCTATTGTTATTGGAATACATTTCTGCTGATTTATTGTCACACCATAATTTAAGTGGTCTTTCAACACCGTACTGTAGGCGCAGCCTTGTGACAAAATTTCGCAACCATATTCCCTGAATAGATGCCCCATAACATGTTATAGACCTTGCTGCCATGGTGGAAGAAATTATGAGTGCATGTTTGACACTCATCCAAAATATATCTCCATTAGTCAGCATAACCTGATGTGGATCTCCTACTGTGTTGGCATCCAACAAAATCGGAGTCGAAATACCTTATGATCTCCAAAATTATCTGATCTCCTACAAAGAGCATATAATTTCTTATTCTCTATTAATTATTTAAGTAGTTTGGCTGCTACCCAATGATCCATCCATATTTGCTTAAATATCTGCCTAACATCCTAATATGTACGCAATATTCTGACGCGTACATACTTGAGCATACATTAGACTCCCTACAACTGATTATGAAGGAAAAATCTATTGTATTTTTTAATTTCAAGGCTATTCTTAGGGCACTGATTGAGACTGAACTTGTCTCCTTTAGCGACTGGGGTGTCACCTGGTTTGCATTCCTGCATGCCAAATCTTTTAAGCACTTTATCGATATAGCTCTTTTGTGATATTCCAAGAATACCTCGAGAACGATCTCGGTGTATTTGAATTCCTAATACAAAAGAGGCGTCACCAAGATCTTTTATCTCAAAGCTATTTGATAGAAATTTCTTAGTGTCATGCAATATGCATATACCATTTGTGGCAAGCAGTATGTCATCAACATACAAAACCAGAAAAATAATTTTACTTCCACTGAATTTGTGATACACACAATCTTCAACAACGTTAACCTCAAAACCAAACGAGGTAACAACTTGGTGAAATTTATAGTACCAATGACGAGAAGCTTGCTTGAGTTCATAAATAGATTTTATCAATTTGTAAACCATATTATTTGGATCTTTTGACACAAAGTTTTATGAATGCACCATATAAATAGTTTCTTCAATGTTACCATTGAGAAACGTCGTTTTGACATCCATTTAATGTAACTCAAGATCAAAATGTGCAACATGTGCTATGATTGTTTTAAAGAGTTTTTCAACGATACCGAAGAGAAAAACTCTTTAAAATCAATCCCAAAATTTTGAGTAAAGTCACTAATTACAAGACATACTTTATACCTCTCCACATGACCCTTCGAATCCTTCTTGGTTCTAAATGTCCATTTGCAACCAATAGATTTTATACCTTTTAGTAATGGGACAAGTTCTTAAACTTTATTGTCTTGCATGAACTTATACTCATTATTTATTGTATCAGTCCACTTTGAGAACTTGAACTTTTCATGGCCTGACGGAAGTTGATTAGATCATATTCCAGTATCCACAGTTTTCCTCACGTTTCTAGAGAAATATTATCCAAAATTATATTTCTCCTTTCTCTGGTGATCCATCTTAATATTACCGGTTCTTGAGGTTGTTCCTTAGGAATAATTATCTTATCTTGAATGGGGTGCCGCTACGTTGTCGTTGTTAAGGTATCTCAACAACGACTTATAGAGGTAATTCGACATTGTCTTATTGAGACTCCGAATTCACTTCTTGATCATGACAGGTATAAAATCCTGTACATCATCAAAAGTGATAGTAGGAATCGTAATTGATTCATTCTCAAAGACAATGATCCTGATTTTATTTCTCTCCCAAACTCAACATCCTCAAAAAATATTACACTTCTCGTCTCAAAAAAATTTCTTAGTGTAGGATTGTATAATTATCAACCCCTTGATCTGTAGCATAACCAATAAAGTAGCTGCTTATAATTTAACTTTGGTCTGTTTTTCCATTACACATTCAATATAAACATTAAAGTCTATAAAGTCAATGGAATCCAAATCTCATCAGACACAAATCGTTCAACTCTATTTCTAGAGAAGTGACCTAATGCTTATGTCATAATGAGGCTAAAAAATATATTGTTAATTTTGCATTTAGTACCACATGACTTCACTTGCAAGGTTTTATTATAAGATGCAATAGTTTTAACTGAATATAGGTTATCATAAACCTTAAGGGAACCGTTACCAATAATATTTAAATTTAAAGATAGACTAAAATTATTGTTTCCAAATGAACAATGATAACCAGATTTGTCCATTAAGGAAACTGGAACTGAATTTCGTCTAAAAGACGGTACAATAAAAGTGTCTATCAAATTCAAATAATAATCGGTTCCTAAAAATAACCCAAAATATTCTATTGCTTTCACTTCTACCGAATTGCCGTCACCCACATAGATGTATCTTTCACCATCAATTGACTTTCGGTAACTCAGGCAACCTTGCCTAGAACATTAATGTGGGTAGTCCCACCAGAATCTAACTACCATGAGTTTCTTGGTACTAAATTTAAATTAACCTCAGAACATATCAAATTTAGAAATGTACTTTTTTTTTATACGCCATGCGTGATACTTTGTACATTTCTTCCTTATGTGTCCCGTCTTATCACAAAAGAACAACCCTTAGTTTTATATTGTTGTTTCTTTTGATCTGGACCCTTAGCAGCTACTATATTCATTTCTTTTTGCCCTTAAAGTTTATCCCATTAAACATGAAAATTAAAATCTTATTGGCAGATATTTTAATAACATTAACTGTAAAGAGAACAAAGCAACAAAAAACAAATATGCTCTAACAAATAACTAAAGCGTAAAATATAGTCAAACAAATTCAAATAATGGTGAACCCCATCTCAAGATACCTAGTACATCATTAATATCAAGTCTTTGGACAGTGATATTAACTGCAAGTGGTATTCTTGGTGTAATGATCAAACGTTGACAATAAGTCATGTCAAATAATAAGCCTATCTTTGGATCGGGTTATTATTCACATGTAAACCGTATAATTGTCACACATTTATCACCACAAGTATGTGTGCAATTCGACCAAGTATTAACCTTCCTTTTGGCCGGCTAATACTCGCATGAATTTATACACACAAACATCTAACATCCCTCATAGACTATCTACGCAAGAGAGGTCACTTTGGCGACATCTTGTTTCAATGGATCTATTTAGAATATTAGACGACTTTTGCTAGTCAAAAAAGGCACCAAAAATATTTAAATGTTGACTAAATTTTACAAACCGAATCATGTCCAAATCCTTATGCTTATTTAAATTAAATAATCATAAATCCTTATATACATGCATATTTTAAAATTTAAATTAATAAATAATCAACCGATTAGATTCTAACAAATATGCATCAACAGATAATATCAAATAATTCATAAGGATTACTTTAAATAGAATAATCTATAGAAGACCAAATATATGCATCAACAGATTACATCAAATAATCTACAAAGATTATACCAAAATTGATCTATTATATCAAAAACATGTGAATCTTGTGCATGATTTAAATCACGAATTAAATCAGCCAACCAAAGAAACCTTCATACAGAAATTTTTTCTTTAGTTCTGTTGGTACATTACTACATCAAAGCACCATGTGGTCGAGTTGGTCTAAAGGTGGAAGATTAAGGTTCTGGTCCGAAAGGGTTGTGGGTTCAAAATCCTACTCTTAAAAAAAAATTCCACTCCGACAGGTACAAGTCTGCACTTAATTAGGGTTCACGAGTTCTTGCTTCATATACATGCAGACAAAATAGGCATAGCACAACCTTAAGCACTGGCCAGCAGTTGCTCGATGCCTATGCTAATTAATTTATACTCTCTAAACTAATAAACCAAGAACTACAATCAATTCATTGACTCAATTATTTTAATATAAAACCATTCGAATTTATCAGCAAAATCCAATCAATGCATGACTTCTAAACAGAGTTTTAAACTCAAAAAGATTATTCATAATAAACTATAACCACAATTATGTACCAACAAACCAACTTTGACCAAAACACACCCTAGCGAAACATTAATGAAGAAAAAAGTTTGAATCTATAAATCTTCGAAACAATATCGACCCACTAACAGACCGAGCACAAAATCAATCACCACAATCCCCAAGCATCAAACGATCTCACACAACAAAAAATATTGATCGAATAAAGAACCCTAAATTAAATTACATCAAATGATCTAGGGTTTCTGAAGACCAACAAAATTTAAATCTAAAAACTTCAAACTCAAGAATCAAACAAGGAGGCTCTGATACCACTTGTTAGAAATTTATTGTACCCTATCGATTCATGAGATGAAGAACAAAATTAAATTGCGGAAGCGTACCTGAATCTATTGCTTGGCTTGATGGATCTTGAAACGGCCGTCCTTTTATGGGGTTCAATCTTCAAACTTGCTACGACCCTTAATGACAAAGAAGAATCTGAATCCTTTGTCCCTCTCTTTTGTTGATGGGGATGCATAAGAGAAAAAGAGAAAATCTTTTTTTGGTGGTCGTATAAGTTGGGGACCATAACTCTAATGAATACATATATTTATATGTTTTGATATTTCTAATTTGGCCCCTCATCAAATTAGATTTATCTCCGGTATCTACACATTAATTCCATGACAATTATACCCTTAAGCCAATTTCTAAATAGACCACTTTAATTTGGCTTAATTATTTAGATAGCCCAACACAATTAATTTTACATGTGGCCTATATTTTTGAATAATTCCAATAGAGAATGGTTCTCTCCATGAGATTTTCTTGGCTTGTATGTTGGAGCCTATTATTAGCATTTGGAAATGCTATATAAAGACCTAACTTCTATTGGAAAGGTACAACTCCACTCTCTCTCTCTCTCTCTCTCTCTCTCTCTCTCTCTCTCACTCTCATTTTAATTCCAAAGCAATCGATCTCCTTAAGTTTCTTGTTATTTTTCGGGCAACGCTAAGTTCGAGTCACTCTTTCCAAGTTGTGTGCGACGAGAAGATACCGGTAGAGCGGATATTTTACCACTAGGAGCATTTGAAACAAGTCTGCACATAGACCCGAATTAACTCTTAGGACAGTGCTACGTGCACGACTTTTCCGGAGGCCGGTAACATTTATTTTATTTTATTTTGTTTGCAGATTTTTAAAGACAGAAAAGGAAATAATTTTCAACAATCTAAGAGTTGAATTGTTTTCCAACAAACTTAGCAGTTGCAGACTACAAAATTTTGTTCTGTTAATTATTGATAATTTTTTTGTGTTAAATTTGTTAAGAGTTACATTGCAAAAAATACTACTGTTAAGATTTACATTTTTAACAATTATGTTATGTCAAAATTGTTAACATATTTGCTTCAAATAATTAGAAAATTTGCTCACTGATAAAACTTGTTGCTGCAATATTTCTAATATTATTTGCTTAACCGACAACACTTGTTACTGACAACATTTCCAGTTATATTGCCTTACTGATAATATATAATAATTGTTACTAGTGGTATATTACTGATTTGTTAACATAGAAATATTTGTACGTCTTAAATCACTAGTGTTAAATTACTGATTTGTTAAAATACAAATATCTCACTTCCATTTACTTATTGTTAACATACGAATATTCAATTCAAATTTTGTCTACTTCTACACACTTGCTTGTGGTCAATTTTTTTAACATCTGCAAGTATATGTTATCTATCAAATAATATTTTTGCCTTTTGTTAACAATTTATTTGCTACTTATTAAATAACGTAACTGTCATATTTGCACAAATATATTATTATTAGTCATATAACAAATTTTTTTCCTACACAATTCTAAGACTGTTATTATCATTTCTGATTTCAAAGGACTATTTTAGAAATTGACAAGTTTATATATATATATATATATATATATATATATATATATATATATATATATATATATATATATATATATATATATATATATATATTAGGACCTTTTGTCAATACTATTTTTTTTTTACTTAATATTTTAATTTAAGCAGAAATAAACAGTTTATTGATTTGGTAAATTTTTTAAATTTTTAAAGTTCTAAAGTAGAGACTTGTTTGGGTACAAGCCGAAAGGGCCCTTCTGTCAACAAGACGTAAATCATCTAAGCGACCGGTACTTAAGTGTCCCTAGTGGACCTCCGCTTGTTGGGATCCGGCGCCTACAACTAACCCAACCTGATCAAAACTTGAAAACTAAAACTTTAAAGGTGAATTACTAAGATCATCTAAAACTGTTATTCTTTAACTTAAAAAAAATTACTTTATTCAATAAATATAATTTTTCCTGCATACCTTTAATTATCTTTATAGAAACCATGACTAGTATAAAAGGACATTCTAGTTCCTTCAGGTCGGTGAGTTACCAACCCTTAGTTAATATTTTTTGCCATTCTGATGATTGGTGGTGGGATTCTGGAGCAAATATTCATGTTTCATTTGATCACTCCTATTTTTCAAACTATCACGAATCAGGTGGAGGAAGTATAACCTTAGGAGATGGCTCAGCGACACATATTGTAGGAAAGGGAAGAATAGATTTGAGGATGACATCAGAAATTTTTTTGCCTCTTCATGATGTACTTCATGTGCCGTCAGTTAGAAGAAATTTAGTTAGTGGATCTCTGCTTATAGCCTCAGGATACAAAATTGTAATAGAGGCTAATAAAGTAGTTTTTTTTTCAAGAATGAGTTATTTATAGGAAAAAGATTTGTAAAAGATGGTCTTTTTATTTTGAGCACTATGAATAAAATTTTAAATCCTTCTTTTGTTATTGCAAATGTTGAATCCTCCAATGTTTGGCATGGCAGACTGGGCCATGTGAATTTAGGATCTCTTAAAAGGATGATGAACTTAGAGCTTATTCCTAAGACTCATATTGATGATAAACACAAATGTGAGATTTGTGTTCAAGCCAAACACACTAGATTACCTTTCAAATATGTCCATAGGGATTCTGAACTCCTAGAACTTATTCATAGTGACGTTTGTAATTCCAATAGGATTTTGATCCGAGATGGTAGAAAATACTTTGTCACTTTTATATATGTCCATTCAAAATATTGTTACACCTACCTTCTTAAGACCAAAGATGAAGTTCTAGACATATTCAAGGTCTACAAGTCTGAAGCTGAGAACCAGTTAGATAGAAATATTAAGATTCTTAGATCAGATCATGGTAAAGAATATACTTCAAATGAAATGTCTTACTTCTGTAAAGAACATGAAATTATTCATGAGGTAACTGCTCCTTATTCACCACAGTCCAACGGAGTTGCTGAAAGGAAGAATCACACTCTGTTAGACATGGTAAATGTAATGCTTCTCAGCTCAGGTGCTCCTAATAATCTGTAGGGAGAGTCCTTATTGTCAACTTGTTATATCCTTAATATGATATCCAGTAAGTCTAATGATAAGACACCATATGAGTTATGGAAAGGCCGAACTCCTAGGATTAATTACCTTAAAGTTTGGGGATGTCTAGCTAAGGTAGGAATTCTTGAACCCAAAAAGAGGAAGATTGGACCTAAGACTGTAGATGCTGTGTTCATAGGATATGCCCTAGATAGCAACGCCAATAGATTTTTTGTAACTCATTCTGAAGTAAATGAAATATCTAACAACATCATTATAGAAGCTAAAGTTACAGTTTACTTTGAGATTATATTTCCTTTTAAGAATAGAATTTCTTCCACTCCCACTAGCTCTTTTCTTATCCCTTCTACTAGTTCTCATATTCATCCATCAAGTTCACAAGATGAACAAGATATAGAACCTAGAAAAAGTAAAAGAGGCATGATTGAAAGAAATTTAGGGGAATGTTTCTTCACTTATTTGATAGAGGGTGATCCCTCAACTTATGAAGAAGCAATATCTTCTCCTGATGCTCCTTTCTGGAAAGAAGCTATTAATAATGAGTATAACTCCATTATGGAGAATAATACTTGGTTTTTAGTAGACCTACCTTTAGGTAGTAAATCCATAAGTTGTAAGTGGATCTTTAAAAAGAAACTTATAGCCGATGGTACCATAGAGATACAAAGCTAGATTAGTAGCAAAGGGTTTCACCCAGAAAAATGTATTAGACCATTTTGATACCTACTCTCATGTAGCTAGAATCACTTCTATTGGAACCCTTCTAGACTTAGCTTCCATTCATGATATGCTGATCCATCAAATGGATGTTGTAACGCCCCAATTCCAAAATAATTAGGACCAAGTACGTAGACATGTTAGCTGTATACATACGAAGCATACTCCAACATACGAAAACTACGTATGTATACATAAGCTGTAAAATATAGTAACCATAAAACTAATCTCATCCACAAATAAATATATCATAAAGACAACTTATAAATGTCATTTGTATAAAACATTGGGCGGAGATAAATCCACTACCAACGAAAGAGAGGGAAATACATAACAACGATGGAAGAGTCGAGCGAAGCGAAAGACGATCCAAGTGCTAGCATCGCGAAGGTAGATTGCAAACTATGTCCTTGGTTAGAGCACTTGCAAAAATCACAAACACATATGAAGAAATCACCAGGTCCTCAGAGGGACGTAAGAAAGATACAGGAAGAACATGCTAATATGAACTGTCAAAATAATAAAATAATATACAAAAACTATCCTAGGCACTAATATGCAAAGGGGATTCTAACCGTCTATTGTATAATTTAGAGGACAACTTTCATTGCACATGGGTGGGATTTAGGCTATAAGTACGTAACTGGTATCCAGTCATACGTATTCGGCCATAACTCCAAAACGTCAGAGGGTATCTGCAAATATAATCTCGCCATAGTTCCTTTCGAAAACTATGGTTTATCTGTTTGGCTTCCCATACGCACTAGTGACTGTCCTCCTCCAATATTTCCCACACTGACCAAGTCATGTCCATGACCCGCCCAGTTTTGTAACTACTCGAGTCTCTATACCTTAATCATAGCAGTTACGATCTATCCGTCACTCGACTATAGAGATGGCCAGTCAATAAGTCGTGCCCTTAGCAAAATGTCTCCAAACCGTGTAGTGTGAGTGTCATGGCCGAAGGAGATATAAGGATGTCCCATAATAAGAAGGTACTCCGCTAAAACTAAGTCAACATGCATCAAATAAAATAAAATAACAAAAACGATTAATAGAGTCGCTTGCACCCAAGTATGGCTTGGACGCACAGTTTATAACAAAAGAAACTAACAAAGTAAACAAATGCTGAAAATAAATAATATGACAGTAAATATAGCAAGGTATACTTGCCTGGTGATGATCCTGGTGTGATGCGATGCTCATGGTGGCATAACATATGGCTTCGGTGATACAACTACGTAAGACGATCTCTGATGATGGTACAGACTGTTTCATCGGTCCAAAAGAATCAATTTAGCTAAGGTCGATGGGAGGATGTACAGATTTGCGAGGGAATGTGAGGGAATTAGCCATGGGCAAGAAAAATCAAAAATGATTTGGATAAATAATATATACGATTTAAAAACTATTTTATAATACTTAAAACTATATTTTATTAGTTAAAATAGTTTTTAGATATAATATATACTAAAAATAAAAAAATTGCTTTTTTTAGGCAAAAACTCCAAGTTCGTAACAATACATTTTAGGTAGAAGTTATGTTTTTATTAGTCCAAAATAATTACTTTAAAAAGACTCGGAACTTATTATAAAATATTTTTAGAAAAATTAAAAATCTAGCAAAGTGATCTAGGACTATAACTAAACTTTGTCAAAATGATTTAGATTCAAAAGCCATACTTTAAAGTAAAGTAATAATAAGAATATTTTTATGTTGCTAAACATAATTTGGGAATAATTATAGGGG
This sequence comes from Iris pallida, assembly GCA_029216955.1. Classification (NCBI taxonomy): domain Eukaryota; kingdom Viridiplantae; phylum Streptophyta; class Magnoliopsida; order Asparagales; family Iridaceae; genus Iris; species Iris pallida. The sequence goes on along the minus strand of JANAVB010016797.1, from coordinate 6,286,765 downwards.
GCCAAGCCCTCTAATAACTTTCGTAAAAATAATTCTAAGAATATTGACTATGTATGAAATACAAATAACTATCTATATATTTATATTTATATTTTTATAACTAATGGTAACGAAATAGCCAAAATACCACAAACATTTATATATATACATACAACAATAATTACTTTATTTATTTTTTCTGTTAATAATAGTAATAACGAAGATAATGAAAATAATATTAATAATAAGAATAAGTAACAGTAATACTCCAGTTTCTGTTTCACAATTAAAGAATAGAGAAAAATAATAATAAGTAATGATAATATTAACTATATTGAAGGGTCCACAGAACACTCAAAGAGAATAAAGAAGAAAACAATTGGTGCTATTGTCTTCTCCTAGAAAGGAGTCAAATAGAATAAAGTGTGTAAGCTAAAACCGAAGGAGAGAGAATAATATTTGAAGAAAGAAGAGGGATCGAAGTAGAGCAGCGAAGAGAGAGAGAGAGAAAGAGAGTGATGGAAAGGGATGAGCTAAAGAGGGAGATGGGGTTTGTCACCTAGAGGTATTTCGAAGAGGTCGGCCATGGTGGAGCTCACGACGGCACGGGATAGCTGTCGATGAGACACGGAGGAGAGTCGTCGGGGTCGACGCACGAGATTGGTGGTAGTGGGCGCTTGGTCGCGGGCGCGTCCAGGGTAGTGGTGGAGGCTTGTCACTCAAGGGCGGGGCTGGTGCTCTTCGTGGCGCAAAAGACTCCGAGGAACGTGCCAGTATTACAACGGTGCTGGGAGGTGTCAGGATGCTGCAACGACGGAGGGGGGTGGTGTCACACTCGTCGTCACGAAGCACGTCAATGCCGGGTACAACTCTGGTCACTGGAGAAGTCGACGGGCAGGATGCTCGGGCGGAGGCAGCGGTGGTTGCGCGCAAGTGGGCGATCGAGGCTGGACAGATCCGACGGTGGACACAGGCACGCTGGTGCGGGCAGCAGCGTCCGGAGGAGGGTGAGGATTTTGCCAAGTTCTTTTTCCTTGTCATTGTTTGGGGCTATGGTGGACAATGATGATGATGGCGATTGGGTTTCGGTGAGTGGCACAGGAGGATGTGGCAGCAGTGTTTTGATGGTGGTGTGGTATTCCGAGGGGGTGATGACGTTGGTTCGCGGTGGTGAGGGCTCAGGTTTGGTGTATTAGTGGTGATGGGAGAGACGGAGACGGCAGGGTGTTATGGGTGCGGTGGACCTGGAGGTGGCTGGAGTGGTGATAGATTGGCGGGGCGGCGAAGGTTGGAGAACGACAGTGGCTTAGGGGGTGGGTTCGTGTCGTCGTGTCGGGGTTGACCTACGACGTAGATAACTGTACTACTGTAATAAGTTTTATGTGGCCACAGACACGATGCACAACTTGGTGGAAATTTGGCTTGTGAAATTTATGGAAGAACAGAACAATGGCTCTCCTTATAAGGAGGTCGGGCTCCTCGAAGGATATGGATTGGGACGATTAAATTCCCATTAGATATCTCACTTTTAGTTTAAATTAATTTAAAACCGATTCAATCAAAATCCAATCCGGTTAAATCTATACATATTCAATCCAAACTTAATATGGATAACTCCCATATTTAAATTAAGTTTATTAAAAGCAATAGAAAATTTTCAAATTTAAATAGCCATATTATAATTAAATAAAGCGATTTCAAAATAAATTTTTGTATATAATAAAAATAATAATCATTCAAAATTGATTTAAATAAAAAAATTCTAATTAATTTATCAAATTTATTTAAATAACACCACTATCTAATTTCGAATATTTCAAAATAGTGATAACAAACCATTCGATATATATAATATTATATATATATATATATATATATTATATATATATATATAGATATAAGATATATATATTTTATATATATATATATATT
>JANAVB010016797.1:6068686-6271172 GCA_029216955.1 Iris pallida | reverse complement strand
TGTTTCATCTTTCGAAGACAGTTTGATGATTTGGCTTATTGGCTTACCAGTTGACTATATTTGTTGGATCTGCGTGCACCTCCAAGCAAGTATACCTTGTCTTCCTCTACAGTTTTATTACATGCATTTTATTTCATTTCCCAGTTTGATTGTTTATGGACATGTGCTTTTCGTAGTATATTCTTTTGAGTTATTTTTATTGCATATAGTCGTGTTCATGTTTGGTCTTGTGGTTCACACTTAGAGTTTCTCGTCAGTACCATGCTTGAGTCGTGTCATATAACGAGTACGTGTAATTGAACTGCTAAATCCTTAATATTGTTTCCTTGGCACCAGAGAGTACACTCGGGACGAGGGTGTTTTTCTTGATCTGTTTACATCCGTGAGTCCACACTCGGGACGAGGATGTCGATTATTTGTACCAGAGAGTCCACAATCGGACGAGGGTGTTGACTTAACTTGCACTAGAGAGTCCACACTCGGGACGAGGGTGTTTACATTAGAGAGTCCACATTCGGGACGAGGATGTTATACTTGTACCAGAGAGTCCACACTCGGGACGATGGTGCCTTGTCGTGAACTAACTAGAGAGTCCACACTCGGAACGAGGGTTAGTACTAACCAGAGAGTCCACACTCGAGACGAGGGTTAGTGCTTAGTTCAAACCCGTGAGTCCACACTCGGGATGAGGGTTTGGTTCTTCCATTGATCTCGTGTTCATTGTTCGCTCGACAGTTCATTTGCGCGTAGTTGTTCTAGTGTTCGTGTTTGTAGTCATTTGTTATGTTCTTGTTTTCTTGCTTATTTTCTTGCGCATGATAAAACTGTTAGATAGGCATGTATATTATGTATCTTGCTATGTCCTCTGAGGACCTGATGATCTTTTTAGGTTTAGCGATTGTATGGAGTTAGCTAGTAGTCCTGGATGGCGAAGGATTTACGATTTTTGTGGGATTCAGGTATCATTATTACGTTTGTTATCCTTTCGTGCTCTACATTCCTTATCATGAGTTATCTTGTTTATTGATTCAGTTTAGAGACTCTTGTTATTTTCTTTGGAGTCTCATCGAACTTATATGCTAGTGGGCTGCAGACCACGACCCATATTGTTCATTTATGTTTCATATTCTTATTGTGGATTGAGATATATATTTGTTCTGCCATAATTTGGCAGTATACCATAGCCTTGACAGCGTTTACATATTCGAGAGAGGCTGGAGTCCACTTGATACATAGCTAGCTTGCTCACGAGCTCGCGTCCGAAAATCGGGTACGGGTCGTGACAAGTCAATAAAGAGCCTATTAGGCAAATATGTGGTTCTTGACTATATAAAGTCAGAAAAAATCTTACAGATCACTTGACAAAGGGTCTGTCTAGGACATTGATCCTAGAATCATCGAGGGGGGTGGGGGGTTAAGCCCATAAGTTAGTCACTAGCAGTGGCAATCCAATCGAGTCTGACTGGAGATCCTAAAAAGCCGATTCAATGGATAGAAACAAGCTGGACTAGGTGACTATTATGGAACACTGACCCTGAGATAAATTTCTCTTAAAATAAATGCCCAAGAGGCTGTACATGTGTACATGGATATCCCATCCCTATGGTGACAGTGTTCTGGTGTGATATGGCTAGGGTGAGTTTAAACTCTTAATAAGTCCAAGCATGATATGCATGATTGACTCCTATCACCAACCCTTAGGGACTTACTTATATGAGAGCTCGTGAAGCCCGCGGTTATAGGACATAGCGATCCTAGACAACTCTCATGAATGCTAATAGTGCGCATGGACAACCAAACGTGCAACCCGATAGACCCAAGAACCTCTAGCATACTATATGTGCTAATTTCTGAATCTGGTACAAGAAGTCTGATTCAAGACATAGTCCATCAAGCACTTCTTCAGGCAAAGACAATAGTCACTACACTACTAAAATCTGCTCCATTAGCGACGCAAATTTAGCGACGTTAATATAACGTCGCTAAATTGTGCACATTAGCGACGTTTAATATAAACATCGTTAATAGTCGCTACTAGCGACAAAAATAGCGATGTGACAACGACATATATTAGTTATATAAGCTAGTCATCGCAAAACGTCGCTATGACGTCGCTAATAGCGACTAATTTAGCGACGTTAGGATGAACGTCGCTAAATTCTAATTAAATTCCCCCCAACGATTCATTTCTCTCCATTTTACTCTTTCACTCTCTCTCCTCCCCCCTCTCTCACTCTCTCCGGCACTCTCACTCTCTCCGACGACTCTCACTCTCTCTAGCGACTCTCCTCCCTCTCCGGTACGTGACTCTCCCTCCTTCTCTCTCTATTTTGGTTGTTGATGGTTGGAGGGGTGCGAGTGGCTCGGGAGGAGGGGCAAGGGGGATACGGGTGGTTGGGGGGTGAGTGGGGGGTGGCTGGAGGGGTGGGGCAGGGGGTAAGGGCGCTAGGGGTGAGGAGGTGGTGGGGAGAGGAGAGCTAGGGTTAGGGTTCGGGTTCGGGGTCAATGTGTGTGGAGGGTGAGGGGCGAAGGAGGGGGAGTGAGGGAGGCAGTGGGGGTGGGGGCGGCTAGGGGAGGGGAGGGTTCGGGTTCGGGTTAGGAGTGGGGGTGAGAAGGGGGGGCTGTGGGGAGGGGAGGGTTAGGGTTCGGGTTAGGGTTAGGGGTGGTTGGTGGGGGAGGGGGCTGGAGAGGGGAGGGGGGCTGGTGGGGGAGGGGGGCTGGTAGGGGAGGGGTTAGGGATAGGGTTCGAGTTAGGGTTAGGGGTGGTGTAGGGGGGAGGGATGCGGGGGGGGGGCTTGTTCAGGGGCACCGATAGTGCCAAAAAATCTGATAATTTAGTAATAATTATTTGTTTTCCGACACCGAAAAATATGATACTTCGATTCGAAAGCACTGACAGTGCCGATACTTATAACAAGTAGTTTTGTTGGTTGGTTAATTGGTAACATGGTGATCATGACATATAGTCCCTATAGCCATTCGACTGGCGAGACAGAAACTATGTAGCCGTAAATAAAGTTGACTGTCCTCCAACCCTCATCCCTCGGCAATGATGATACGATAACTTATCACTACATCTTTTAGTAGTAGATGATGTCTTAGTATTACATTATGTGGGTTCATCTTGATTCTGTTATCTCCTTCAGATACTAGATTCGATAAGAACATATACTACACCATATGTACAGAACATAGATGATTCACACTAATGTATGCTAGAATAAATTTTGGGTTGTGTTCTGAGCCATCCGTTCTCACACTTAAAACAGATATGAATTAGTACTGTGTGTCAATCTTTGTTTTTGTATTTTCGGCGAACCCAGGGATTAGATTCTGTCTTTTGTATTTTAGATTCTGTATTTTGGCTCCAGCTCTAGCTCCATTTGTATTTATCTATGGTACGACATGGTGATCAGGACATAGTCCCTGCAGCCATTTGACTGGCGAGACATAAACTATGTAGCCGTAGATGAAGTTGACTGTCCTCTGACCCTCATCCCTCGGCAATGATGATACGACAACCTATCACTATATCTTTTAGTAGTAGATGATGTCTTAGTATTACATTATGTGGGTTCATCTTGATTATGTTATATCCTTCAGATACTATATTCGATAAGACCATATACTATACCATATGTACAGAACATAGATGATTCACACTAATGTATGCTAGAATAAATTTTGGGTTGTGTTCTGAGCTATCATTTCTCACACTTGGCAAAAAATTAAAAATTCTGTATTTTATCTGCTTTCGAAAATATACTCAAACGAGATGATGGTTCCTTTAGTTAGCTTGCTTATGTTACAATTATATTATTTGTGAATATCGATCTTACCAGATGGCACCCATGACCCGAGCAGCGGCACGTCGTTTGAGGAAAACACTGAATGCTGAGGTTGCTCCTCCTACTGTTAAGGAGGAAGTGACACCGGAAGCTGGTGAGATCGAAAGTTCTATTCATCCAGCACCTGCGGTGGACTGCATCTCTCCTGGCACCGTCGATCCCACTTATTCGAAGTGGTTGCATAATCGTATCACTGAGCGTTTGCGTGAGCTGCGTGGTTGTCATTAGCTATTAGTACTTATTTGTATTGGACTATTTATATTGGGTTGTGTTTGTATTAAACTATTTGTATTGGATTACATATATGAATTAGTACTGTGTCGATCTCTAGATTGTATCTCCAGCTCCATTTGTATTCTGGATTTTGTATTTTGTATTTCGTATTTTAGATTCTGTATTTTGGCTTGTAATGCCCATATCTCGTATTACGTATTTGGAATACGTATACATATTTTGACCCGCATTGCATGTCTCCCTGCTTGATTTATTTTGGCATTTTATTGATTATTTTATCTTGGTTCGATTCGGCCCGACTTGACTCGGTTCGGCTTGGTTTTGCATGGTTTGGTTTTGCTAGATTTTATGTGAACAAAACCACTCCCACCTACCACCATCTTCTTCATTAAATATCCTACCACACGTTTCTCTCTCCACATTAACTTTCTTCTTCCCCACCATTACTTCTCCACCAACCTGAGAGAGTGGAGAGCTTAGGCAAGTGTATCTTACTTCATGGAGGAACCACATTTTTATTGTTCCATTGTCTTTCTCATGTGTTTCTAACCCACTTTAGTATTTAGCATTTTTCATTTCCATAGTTAAATTCTTGTAGATCTAGTTTTGTGGTATTTTTGGTTTCCATAAATTTTGATCTATCAAACTTGCATATTTTGCTAGTTGGTGGTTCCATGTTGTAGAGGATTCCATTTTACCCAAATTTAACCTACGGGAGTTTGGATTTGGGTTCTTGATGTTGTTTGGAGGAACATGGAGGCCATGGTATTTTTTGTGAACATGTTCTCTGTGGGAGCCATTAATTGCACTTTGGCCGCATGAGCATTTTTACTTGCTAGCCGCATGAGTATTTAATTGTTGCATGGCCCTTCTATTCAGTTACTTGCAAGCTTGCATGCAATTGCATGCAACTTGCCTGGACCGCATAGGCCATTGGACAATTCATAGCCGCATGGCCTTGCAAGCATTAATGGCTTGCATACATGCATTAATTGCTTGTATTAAATAATATGCATTAGTAAATAATTCCATGCATTAGTAAGCAATTCCATGCATTAGTAAATAATTCCATATATTAGTAAACAATTCCAGTAAACAATTCCATGCATTAGTAAATAAATCCCATGCAAGCACTTGCTTGCTTATAACGTTATGGCCGCATGGGCCTATGCCAGGTACTAATTGAGCCGCATAGACACATTTGCAAGGCCATGTTGCATGGCATGGCTATTAAAGTATTGGCCGCATGGGAGTGCTAAACTTGCTTTAAGCTTGGTAGCCGCATATGCCTCTCCAATGCTTGCATGCGGTTGCATGAGAGCTATTTAATATATTACTTGGTCCTTGCATGCATAGCTTGTTTTGCTGGCAGCTTGCAAGCTTATATATAAATTGCATGCTTATATATTTAATTAGTGTATGCGTAAGCAGCTTGCATGGATATATGTTTAGTTAGTTGCATGCTTATATTTAATTGGCCTTGCATGCATATTTTAATGCATGCCTTTCCATTATTAGTCGCATATGGCCCTTAGGAAATTGCTTGGCCACGTGGCCTTATTGCTTAGGCCGTAGGGCAATATTTGTACAGTTGTATTTTGTGGGCCCCATGGCATTTCTTTGCTTGCTAAATGCAAGCTTACCTTGTGGCCGCCTGGTCTATATATTATTTTGCCGCATGACCTACGTAATATTTTGGCCGCATGGCCCTTGTTTGATGGTTGTTGCGTGACAATTTTGGTGTTGGCTGCATGGCCATATAATATTTATTTCTCTCGGCCACGTGAACCATTAATTAAATGGTTCACGTGTATCTTTTCCTTGCTGTCCTTATTGTGGGGGACCCACATAGCTTCTTTTAGTTGACTTGCTTACTGAAGTGGAAGCTTGCAATTTTGCGGGTCCCACTATCTTTTGTCTTACTTGATTTCATGTCCTCTTTGTTATGTTGGCTGCATGGGTGGCCTCCCACTCTCTTTGGCCGCATGTATGTTCTCCCACTTTTGGGCCGTATGGGGTCCACTTTGATCGTTTAAATATTTTATTTGCCTGAATTATGGTCAGAATTTCTTTCCACTCCCAACGTAAAAGTTGTAGAGTTTCTCCTTGGCTTCAAGAATATATATATTATTATTTTATTGCGCAAGTTTCTCCTCTCCTTGATAAATGATATGACTTGATAGTGACCCGTCGTGGTGCACTCCTGACAAGATAACTTGACACGATAACTTGACATGATAAATATGACTTGATGGTGGCCCGACGTGGCACACTCCTGACAGTGAACATGACATGATATATATATATTTCTCGAAATACTGTTGCGACGGCTAACATGACACGACAAGATTGAATCACCTGGATACCGTGGACGATTGTGCTTGTACAAATAAACCCGTCTTGTCTTGTATCATGACTAGGATGGGGACCCCTGAGTACCACGGTCTGGGATACCCACTGAATTCGACTAAGGCTAACAACTAGAATAATCCAGTAGTCATGAAGAGATTTTCCAGCTACAGGCAATCCCGTTATCTGGGCGTCCCACTTGGGATCTGTAGCCTGCCGACGAGTAGGGCACATTTCCAGCACACTGTCATGTGTTACACCCTTATTGTACTAATATTCGACCTGGATAACCTGGATGGTCTGCAGGGCTTGTGGCTGTGGAAGAATCTCGCTGCATCTTGCTAGTAACTAGGCCTGTGATAACCCTAGTTAGTTAAAGTATCAAGGTGTACTTATTGCTTGGCCGTGAATGTTGGATGGGGAATTATCAGTCTTGTCTTGATCCTGTACAAGATTGTTACATGTCCTGATTTCTTATATTTACCTTGCTGATAAATGGTGGGAGAAACCAAGTTCTGTTCAGACGAAGGGTTACAACCCCGGTCCTTGTTTAGTTTACGGGTTGTAACCTGGTTATCTGAATAGTCCCATGGTTATCTCATCGTATATCACCGGTCACGCTTGATACGTTTTACCTTACCAACAAGATTTGGAGACGGAGTCCTATTCAGGTGAAGGGTTACAACCCCGGTCCTTGTTTGGTTTAAGGGTTATGACCTAGCTACTTGAATGGTTTCTTCGTACTCAGTTTGCTGTTGTTATTCTTTTAATATCAAGCCTTTTAATTACTGTATTTTATTATGTAATTATATTCTTGTGCTGATTGCTGGTTTTAGTTCCTAAGTGAAGCCTCCTTTGTGGCACTTGCTCTTTCTGGGGTCTGACCCAGCTGGTTTTGTATGGCCAGATACCGGAGCAGCTCCAGAGGATCTACCGGTTTTCCAGCCCGATGGTGACCACTAGACGGAATCCGGGCAACGAGTGGGTTTATTTTGGCTCTCCCACTCTATTGTAAAATTATTCTTTTGAGGCGTTTAGCCGCCGAGCAAGTGTTAGCTCGTGTACATTTTTACTTACTGCCTGCCTACGGGCTGTAACATGATTGGCAACCTAGGGTTGATCATGTATGACTAAACTCTTGCTAGTCCTCACATTTTGTAACGACTAGCTTCATGATCAGCTAAATATGTAATGTTTGGAACGCCTTACTATTGTATATTTGGTGATCTTACATCTTGTAATATTCATTTACTTATTTGCTTGTGATTGAGACACTAGGCTTGTTATTGACCATAGGAGACTGATGGCTTGTAGATAAATCCTCATATATCTAGACAGCCGTGACCGTATAGTAGAGTGGATCCCATTTTATTATACGTAGCTGGCTATGTCTGCCCCCGCTCTCCAGTATTCTGGTTCTGGGGCGTGACATGGTTTAAGTGGTGGCCCATACAGGTCTTGTAAATCAAGATATGTGAGGGTTTACCGAATAGATGTCTCAGTCAGTACTCGCCCTTGATCTCTGTTCGTATCCTCTGAATCCTTGAAATTCTTGTCCTGATCACATGTTTGTATCCTTGATCTGTCCTGGTCCTTCCTTATTGTTCCCTATGTCGTCTTCTTCAGCGGCATTGTTCCTAGACCTGCTGATCAGCAAGGCGGAGCACCTCCCGTGGACCAGCAGCAACAAGAAGATCAGGCCCAGCTCTCAGGAGCAGCCTCCCGAGTCATGCCTACCGGGGATCCCGAGCCACCAGTTCAGCCCATCCAGACTGCAGAGCCCAATGATGGCACTTTGGTGGGTCTCATCAGGACCTTGTTAGCTTCCCAGGATCGTAGGGGAGATGCCTTGCACCAGGCAGTGGAAGATGCTCTGAACAGAGGCGGTCGTCATGGAAACAGTGCAGCGAACAGTTTCAAGCATCTGAACCCTCTATTCTTCGATGGCAGCGAAGATACTATCGCCGTAGATGCTTGGCTTCAGGACACAGAGGTGATTCTAGAAGTAGTCAGGACCCCAGAAGACGAGAAGGTGGCCGTGGTGCACCTGCAGCTATTGGATCTTGCCCGCAGCTGGTGGGCGACGCAGGCCGTGGAATTAGTGGCACGCATTGCTTGGGCAGTATTCCGTGAGAGGTTCCAGACCAAGTACTTCGATGCGGTGGCTCGGTACGACCTACAGACCAAGTTCACCAATCTGAAGCAGATGGACAGGACGGTCGATGGGTTTGCGGTCGAGTTTTCCAGACTTAGTCGGTTTGCTCCCACCTTGGTGGCGACCGACTTTGACAGAGCCCAGCAGTTTCAGCAGGGACTCCGCAACCAGGAGGCACGAATATACCTCCCACAGGATCGTGGACAGGACCGAAGGTCGGAAGCGATCTCACGGCCAGATGACCCAGTCGACAGCACCAGCCCCGGCAGTCAGGGCTTTGACAATTGAAACTCCGAGGCAGGCGACCTCAGTGACGTCGGTCACGTCCCGTCAGCAGCAGAAGCAAAAGCAGTCTTCCGCAATGGGCTGCACTCATTGTGGAAAGCCAGGACACGTTGTTTCGGATTGTCGCAGAGCATAGAAATTGTATTTGGCTTGTGGGGCACCGGATCACAAGATAGGATCCTGTCCGAATAGAGCCGGTTCCTCCTAATCGGCCCAGACTAGTCCCTCGGGAAGGGGACCAACACCAGTGCAACAGCAGTACCAGCCTCCGAGGCCATTGCCGCCTCAGGCTCAAGTCATCCAGCAGCAGAGGCCCCAGCAGTATGCCCTGGTCCAAGCTCAGATTCAGAACCGACAGAGAGGTCCCTAGCAGGATGTCTTCCCTCTTCCTCATGCCTTCAAATTTCTTGCTTACATGATTGATTGTTTGATTGATTGATTGCTTAGTATAGCTTGTCCTTGCATCTCTAGCCACTTGATTAAATTTCGAGGACGGAATTCTTTTAAGGTGGGTAGAGTTGTAATGCCCATATCTCGTATTACGTATTTGGAATACGTATACGTTTTAACCCGTATTGCATGTCTCCCTGCTTGATTTATTTTGGCATTTTATTGATTATTTTATCTTGGTTCGGTTCGGCCCGACTTGACTTGGTTTGGCTTGGTTTTGCATGGTTTGGTTTTGCTAGATTTTATGTGAACCAAAGCACTCCCACCTACCACCATCCTCTTCATTAAATATCCCACCACACATTTCTCTCTCCACATTAACTTTCTTCTTTCCCATCATTACTTCTCCACCAACCTGAGAGAGTGAAGAGCTTAGGCAAGTGCATCTTGCTACATGGAGGAACCACATTTTTATTATTCCATTGTCTTCCTCATGTGTTTCTAACCCACTTTAGTATTTAGCATTTTTCATTTCCATGGTTAAATTTTTGTAGATCTAATTTTGTGGTATTTTCGATTTCCATAAATTTTGATCTATCAAACTTGCATATTTTGCTAGTTGATGGTTCCATGTTGTAGAGGATTCCATTTTACCCAAATTTGACCTATAGGAGTTTGGATTTGGGTTCCTGATGTTGTTTGGAGGAACATGGAGGCCATGGTATTTTCCGTGGACATGTTCTCTGTGGGAGCCATTAATTATACTTTGGCCGTATGAGCATTTTTAGCTTGCTAGCCGTATGAGTATTTAATTGTTACATGGCCCTTTTAATTCAGTTGCTTGCAAGCTTGCATGCAATTGCATGCAACTTGCCTGGACCGCATAGGCTATTGGACAATTCATAGCCGCATGGCCTTGCAAGCATTAATGGCTTGCATGCATGCATTAATTACTTGTATTAAATAATATGCATTAGTAAATAATTCCATGCATTAGTAAGCAATTCCATGCATTAGTAAATAATTCCATGTATTAGTAAACAATTCCAGTAAACAATTCCATGCATTAGTAAATAAATCCCATGCAAGCACTTGCTTGCTTATAACGTTATGGCCGCATGGGCCTATGCCAGGTACTAATTGAGCCGCATAGACACATTTACAAGGCCATGTTGCATGGCATGGCTATTAAAGTATTGGCCGCATGGGAGTGCTAAACTTGCTTTAAACTTGGTAGCCGCATATGCCTCTCCAATGCTTGCATGTGGTTGCATGAGAGCTATTTAATATATTACTTGGTCCTTGTATGCATAGCTTGTTTTGCTGGCAGCTTGCAAGCTTATATATAAATTGCATGCTTATATATTTAATTAGTGTATGCGTAAGCAGCTTGCATGGATATATGTTTAGTTAGTTGCATGCTTATATTTAATTGGCCTTGCATGCATATTTTAATGCATGCCTTTCCATTATCAGCTGCATATGGCCCACAGGCAATTACTTGGCCACGTGGCCTTATTGCTTAGGCCGCAGGACAATATTTGTGCAGTTGTATTTTGTTGGCCCTATGGCATTTTTTTGCATGCTAAATGCAAGTTTACCTGTGGCCGCATGGTCTATATATTATTTTGCCGCATGACCTACGTAATATTTTGGCCGTATGGCCCTTGTTTGATGGTTGCTGCGTGACAATTTTGGTGTTGGCTGCATGGCCATATAATATTTATTTCTCTCGGCCACGTGAACCATTAATTAAATGGTTCACGTGTATCTTTTCCTTGCTGTCCTTATTGTGGGGGACCCACATAGCTTCTTTTAGTTGACTTGCTTACTGAAGTGGGAGCTTGTAATTTTGTGGGTCCCACTATCTTTTGTCTTACTTGATTTCATGTCCTCTTTGTTATGTTGGCCGCATGGGTGGCCTCCCACTCTCTTTGGCCGCATGTATGTTCTTTCACTTTTGGGCCGCATGGGGTCCACTTTGATCGTTTAAATATTTTATTTGCCTGAATTGTGGTCAGAATTTCTTCCCACTTCCAACATGAAAGTTGTAGAGTTTCTCCTTGGCTTCAAGAATATATATATTATATATTATTATTATTTTATTGCGCAAGTTTCTTCCCTTCTTGAAAAATGATATGACTTGATAGTGACCCGCCGTGGTGCACTCCTGACAAGATAACTTGACACGATAACTTGACATGATAAATATGACTTGATGGTGGCCCGACGTGGCACACTCCTGACAGTGAACATGACATGATATATATATATTTCTCGAAATGCTGTTGCGACGGCTAACATGACACGACAAGATTGAATAACCTGAACACCGTGGACGATTGTGCTTGTACAAATAAACCCGTCTTGTCTTGCATCATGACTAGGATGGGGACCCCTGAGTACCACGGTCAGGGATACCCACTGAATTTGACTAAGGCTACCAACTAGAATAATCCAGTAGTCATGAAGAGATTTCCCAGCTACAGGCAATTCCGTTATCTGGGTGCCCCACTTGGGATCTGTAGCCTGCCGACGAGTAGGGCACATTTCCAGCACACTGTCATGTGTTGCACCCTTATTGTACTAATATTCGACCTGGATAACCTGGATGGTCTGCAGGACTTGTGGCTGTGGAAGAATCTCGCTGCATCTTGCTAGTAACTAGGCCTGTGATAACCCTAGTTAGTTAAAGTATCAAGCTGTACTTATTGCTTGGCCGTGAATATTGGATGGAGAATTATCAGTCTTGTCTTGATCCTGTACAAGATTGTTACATGTCCTGATTTCTTATATTTACCTTGCCGATAAATGGTGGGAGAAACCAAGTTCTGTTCAGACGAAGGGTTACAACCCGATCCTTGTTTGGTTTACGGGTTGTAACCTGGTTATCTGAATAGTCCCATGGTTATCTCATCGTATATCACCGATCACGCTTGATACGTTTTACCTTACCAACAAGATTTGGAGACGGAGTCCTATTCAGGTGAAGGGTTACAACCCCGGTCCTTGTTTGGTTTAAGGGTTGTGACCTAGCTACTTGAATGGTTTCTTCGTACTCAGTTTGCTGTTGTTATTCTTTTAATATCAAGCCTTTTAATTACTGTCTTTTATTATGTAGTTATATTCTTGTGCTGATTACTGGTTTTAGTTCCTAAGTGAAGCCTCCTTTGTGGCACTTGCTCTTTCTGGGGTCTGACCCAGCTGGTTTTGTATGGCCAGATACTGGAGCAGCTCCAGAAGATCTACCGGTTTTTCAGCCCGATGGTGACCACTAGACGAAATCCGGGCAACGAGTGTATTTATTTTGGCTCTCCCACTCTATTGTAAAATTATTCTTTTGAGGCGTTTAGCCGCCGAGCAAGTGTTAGCTCATGTACATTTTTACTTACTGCCTGCCTACGGGCTGTAACATGATTGGCAACCTAGGGTTGATCATGTATGACTAAACTCTTGCTAGTCCTCACATTTTGTAACGACTAGCTTCATGATCAGCTGAATATATAATGTTTGGGACGCCTTACTATTGTATATTTGGTGATCTTACATCTTGTAATATTCATTTACTTACTTGCTTGTGATTGAGACACTAGGCTTGTTATTGACCATAGGAGACTGATGGCTTGTAGATAAACCCTCATATATCTAGACAGCCGTGACCGTATAGTGGAGTGGATCCCATTTTATTATACGTAGCTGGCTATGTCTTCCCCCGCTCTCTAGTGTTCTGGTTCTGGGATGTGACATAGCTCCAGCTCCAGCTCCAGCTCCATTTTTATTAATCTATGGTACGACATAGTGATCAGGACATAGTCCCTGCAGCCATTCGACTGGCGAGACAGAAACTATATAGCCGTAGATAAAGTTGACTGTCCTCCGACCTTCATCATTCGACAATGATGATACGACAATCTATCACTATATCTTTTAGTAGTAGATGATGTCTTAGTATTACATTATATGGGTTCATCTTGATTCTATTATATCCTTAAGATACTAGATTCGATAAGAACATATACTACACCATATGTACAGAACATAGATGATTCACACTAATGTATGCTAGAATAAATTTTGGGTTGTGTTCTGAGCCATCCGTTCTCATACTTGGCAAAAAATCAAATTTTCTGTATTTTATCTGCTTTCGAAAATATACTCAAACGAGATGGAACCCGTTCTCACAGATGGCACCTAAGACCCGAGGATCTCGCTTGAGGGAGGCACAGATGGCTGCTCCAGAGAGCAATTCCACCGAGAGAGCTGCTCCAGAAGTAATTCCTAAAGCCGAGAGAGCTGTAAAAGAGGAGGTGGCACCAGAGGGCAGTTTCACTGGGAGTTTCAGTCATCTATCTCCTTTGGATATTGATCTGGCTGTCGTGGATCCTACTTATGCGCGCTGGCTGAGGGAGTTCTACCTGTCCCAGCATAGACGACAGTAGATACATATATTGACTGGATTTGTTTCCAGAAGAATTATTTCTGACAACCGATATTTAATGGATATTTGTTTTGATGGATATATCTCCTCTGGATATTGTGATGGATATTTGTTTTGATAGGTATATCTCCTTTGAATATTGTGATGGATATTTATTTTTTGGTGTGTGATGTATATTGGTTTGTGTGATGCATATTGTGATGTATATTGGTTTGGGTGATATGTGATGTGTGATGCATATTGTGATGTTCCGAGAGGCTTGAGGAGACGACCAATTATTTTTGGTCTATTCTGGATTGTATTGTGCGTGCCAGTGTTGAGTGTTCCACCGAAGGGGTCGGCGAACCCAGGGATTAGATTCTGCATTTTGGATTGGATTGGATTCTGTATTTTGGATTGTATATTTGCATTATGGATTCTTTTTTTTTAATTTTTTTCAATTTAGCGACGTTTTTAGCGACGTTTATATTTGTCGCTAAATGTTAGCGACGTATATAAAGGTCGCTAGAAACGTCGCTAAATTGTTGACATGGCAAACAATCTGATGCCACCACATCATCGCAAAAATGTC
Source organism: Iris pallida (assembly GCA_029216955.1). Classification (NCBI taxonomy): domain Eukaryota; kingdom Viridiplantae; phylum Streptophyta; class Magnoliopsida; order Asparagales; family Iridaceae; genus Iris; species Iris pallida. Next base: position 6,256,902 of record JANAVB010016797.1, on the reverse strand, counting down.
GCTAATGTGTCGCTAATCGGCGACCACAAGAAAACGTCGCAAATAACGTCGCTATTTAGCGACGTTATTAGCGTCGCTAACTAACGTCGCCATAGCGATATTTTGCGACTTTTTCTCGATTAGCGATACGCTTTTTTCCATCGTTTCCAAAACGTCGCTGAAAACGGCGCTAATTTAAGTTAGCGACGTTTTGGCCGAGATTAGCGACATTTTGGAACGTCGCTAATCTGACAAATTTTTGTAGTGCTAAGTATGATTCAGGCTGTAGTCCATCTCATCTATGCATAGTATATCTTGTCCAAAAATTCTCTATTTATTCTTATTCCTTTGTCATCTCTATGTTTTTCGGAACTTCACTTTTTTTTGGGGGGGGGGGGGGGGATTGTTGCATTTTACATACAAAAGTCAAGTCCTCTAAACAAAAACCAAGTCCTTCTTACCTATTCTTTTGACTTTTTAATGGTGGAGAATGGTTCTCTCCATGAGATTCTCTTGGCTTGTATGCTGGATCCTATTATTAGCATTTGGAAATGCTATATAAAGACCTAACTTCTATTGAAAAGGTACAACTCCACTCTCGCTCTCTTTCTCTCTCTCTTACTCTCCTTTTAATTCCAAAGCAATCGATCTCCTTAAGTTTCTTATTGTTTTCTGGACAACGCTAAGTTCGGGTCACTCTTTCCAAGTTGTGTGCGAAGAGGAGATACCGCTAGAGCGAAAATTTCACCACTAGGAGCATTCGAAACAAGTCAGCACATAGGCCCGAATCAACTCTTAGGACAGTGCTACATGTGCGACTTCTCCGAAGGCCGGTAATATTTATTTTATTTTATTTTGTTTACAGATTTTTAAAGAAAGAAAAAGAAATAATTTACAACATAAAGACCATGTAAGAAGTTTTTATCAAGCAAATCAGTAGAGTTCTATTCCTCTTCATAATACATCTTTTGGAGTCGCGTTTTCTAGTATTTTGGCACGAGAGCGCATCCCTTCGTGCTTTTTTATTTTTCAAAGAACTTTCTTTCATCCTGTGCTTTCCATCTATCAAACAAGTTTCTTTCCAAATATATTTTACCTTATTTTCACATAAGTCCACCAACACATGTTATTTGCATATCACTAGCATAAATGGACAATATTGCCATCCCACTTTTATCTCCTATAGAATCTCGACTATCAGAAATACCAACACCAATTTCTTATTGGGTGTATATACATCTCTACTCTTTATAAAGATGCTTAAAAACGGCTCAAAATAAAATATTTAAGACATGTATATCCTTCCACTTGGTGAGAGTTGGGAAACAATGGACCCAAAAGGCATACAATGCAGTGTACAAAAATTTCGAACATTACGCCGGACACCGTCAAAAAAAGAAAAGAAAAAGAAAGACATGAATATCCTTACATAATTACAAATTAACTAATAAATAAATTTTAACTAATTGTATAACTACCTAAAATTATCTAATTATAGTCAAACACCTATAACTCATGTGGTTAAGGTGGAAAACAATCTCTGACAGAATGGATTCGATTCCGAAGAATAACATTATCTATAATAAATTATAATTTAAATTATTTTTCAAGAAATTTTTTAGATGCCTAAAATGCATCTGCATATATATATATATATATATATATATATATATATATATATATATATATATATATATATATATATATATATATATATATATATACCTGAGGTCGACCTCAGGTCCCTCTCCCTGCGGACGCGCGCTCAGCGCCGTTGGATTAAATCCAACGGCTGAAAAGAGCTGAAAAGAAAAAATGAATAGGAAAGAAAAAAAAAAGGTCCAGAAGCTCACCTCAACCCCGTAGGAAAGAAGAGGCTGAGGAGAAGAGGCTGAGAAAAAACGAAAAAAGGAAGGAAAGGAAAGAAGAGGCTGAGGAGAAGAGGCTACGGACGATCGCCACCCACGTAGGAGCTCACCTCAACCCCGACTCCACCGCCAGAACCAAGGCCAACAGGTCCATTTTCTTCCTCATACTTCTTCCTTTCCATTTCTTCTCTTCATCCTCCTAAATTTGTGGATTTCACTTCTCACCTCTCTCTCTCGCCTCTTCGAAACCCTAGACCTCTCCGAGCCCGAGAACTCGAACCGATCCAGAGGACATTTAACAATTTTAGGGTTTGATGTTGAAAAGGAAATTGATATGCATTTACTAAATTTAATTTTTTAGGGTTTGCTGTTTGAGATCCTCAAAAATTTAGTTAATTTCAGATCCTCTTTAATTTTTTAGGGTTTCTTGAAAAGGAAATTGATATGCATTTGCTTAATTTCAGATCTTAGGGTTTGATGTTTGAGATCCTAAGTCAATTTTCTTTGAATGTTTGATGTTTCAGATCCTCCCAATGAATTCTTTTCATTGTTCATTGTCAAATTTCCTTTGAATGTTTGATGTTTCAGATCCTGAGTCAATGTTTGATGCTTATCATAATTTTTGGATGATATTTTGTAGTTTGAAATGGGAAAAAATTATTACGTTGTGAAGAGTGGTAGGCAATGCGGCATTTATTTGACATGGGAAGAATACAAAGCACAGGTTTATGGATATCGTAATACGGTGTATCACGGCTTCAACACGTATGAAGAGGCTATGGAGTGTTGGAACGGGCAATCCAATCCAATTCGTCCAGATCGGGGGGGTCGAGACATGTTCGCAGGCGTGGGTCAACGTCAAAGATTGGGAGCATCGGTTCATGTAAGAGAGTCGTCAAATCATGGTGCGACGAGACATGATGTCAGAGAGGATATCAGTGAACGGGATATTGTAGGGCATACAAATGTAGAAAGGCGGCCTGAATTGTTGAACACATCTTTCGTTTATGGATGTGTAACAGGTGTTGTGGTGACCATTGTTGTGGAGGGGATACTTTTTACTTTAGTTGTCTTGGCTTATCTTATCTCAATGTAATATCAATTTTAAACTTATCTCAATGTAACTCCAAGTCTTCGGCACTTCAGAAATTGAATTATTCCCATTCCATGGACTGAAGATTTTGATGGACGCAGCAGCTTTATAATGATCACCCAATCTGTAGCTGAACTGACAGTCAAAAATACATGTCAAAAAAAACTTGCAGTGGTTACTGAAACATGCTTATTTTCTAGCAGATATGTGTTGGAGGAGAATTGTCATTTAAGTAGGAGAGTAGTGTTATGATAGCTGTGACCTGGGAAGGACTTCCCAATTGGTTTTTTTGATGTTACATGATCAGTGTTGGGAGACTGCAGGCTGATATGGAGATATGGTTAATTCGACTTGTATGTGTGCCTTAAGAATTTATAATGTACTTGTTTAGCTGCAATTACCCAATTACCTACAGTTTGATATGGAGATGGAATCATGGTACATTTTATTACAAGATATTTCTTACATTGTAATGTGATTTGCTGGAAAAATAGATAACTCTTTTATTCGCTGCAAAATTACCTTGACCTTGTTCAAGCAGTGGCCATCTATTGGGAACTATTCCCTACACACATCAATGCCTCATTGAACTAAATATGACCATGAACCTCTAATTTGATCAAAAACGGCTACCAGCAACTGTAGTCTGTAAACACACATGAATAATTTTGATGTACTGAACCATCTTCCCAAAACAACAAGGCATATATACATATGATCAGTAACGCATTAGTGACGAGAATGGAGAATCAGAATTCCTACACACATATAAACCTTGGCCCTCTGCATCTACTGCAGCACTATGCAATTGGAGTAGGTAGATTAACTATATCATCAGTCAATGAAAGAATCGAGTTATAGATGCACAATTAGGATGCTTAGTATAATTTAAGAAATCTGCAGTGCAGATCCTTCTCTCTCTTTCCAGTTTTGAGTTTCCTGAATAAAGCATACTTTCACATGCAGAACACACAACAAATTCTGAAATTCAACATAAAACTTTCAAACTCAACTGCTCATTACTTCAAAGGCTACAAGGCAGTTCACATCAAGAAATTCTGACCGGGCTCAACAGATCATTACTTTCAAACTCAACAGATCCTTCTCTCTCTTTCCAGTATTGAACAATGACATCTTCATGAAATTCAACCGCTCGTTATCTGCCATTCAAAATTTTGAAACAATAGAAATCTGGATAACCATCTAACTCAACTGCTCATTACTTCAAAGGCAGTTCACATCAAGAAATTCTGACCGGGCTGTTCTTCCATTGCGCAAAAGTTAAGAACTAGATAGTGAACATAGATAATTAATATGCATAGCTACAAGGTGTAATTTTACAGTACCAAAGTTAAGAACTAGATAGTAAACAAAGTTACATCAACCAAGTTACATCACTAATCTGGTAGCCCATAATATACTTTGACATCTCAAACTAGATAGTAAACAAAAAGTCAAGAACCCAGTATCCATTGCCCCAGGAGAATCATCATAAGAACCTAGCTTGCTACTCATAGTCATAGCAATAAATTTAACCATCAAAGGCCTTTGGAGAATTTTCTGGTGTCTTCAGTACATTGTCCTTTGGCCCCTTGTGTGCTGCAACAACTCCACGGAACTCCTCCATGAAACTGCTATCCTTGAACTTCAGATTTCAGAGTCTTCACCCAAGAATATTATCAGGTCTAAAGTTACCAGTTGCAGATTCAGCTCCTGGAAAGTAAACTCAAGTAAGTGACAGATATTGCTCTCTCTCAGCTTCAGATTTTTAAAAGTCGTGTGCTGTCACTACTGGAAATATATTTACAAAAAAATATCGTGTGCTCTCTCTTGAAAGAGCGTAACTTATCTGGAAAGAGCGTAACTTATCTAAAAATATCGTGTGCTCTCTCTTGATAGACATTGTGATGTTAAAATCATGGTAGCCATGCTGCCATGGCCTAGATAGAGGTGTATTATGAGGAATTTATGCTAATATACTTTTCTGCAATGACCTATGACAGTCAGGTTTTCCCCACGTTCAAGAGATGGACTATCATTAGTAAACTCTATAGTTTTTTACTGCAAAATTTGCCTATATTTTTTTGGTTTCTGGTTACCTTATTAAAAATATGCAGAAACAAAATGCAACTGTCTGGCAACTTCAAATACATTTCCTTGTCAAACAGGCAAATCTCAGGTGTTGATGATCTATTCCTATTTAGTAACAAAATCTCAGGTTACCTTGTCAAACAGGCAAATCTCAACTGTCTGGATACCTTATTAAAAATATACAGAAACAAAATGCAACAAAATCATTAGTAAATATATTTCCTTGTCAAACAGGCAGCTTGCAAGCCTTGAACCCCTATCCAAAAGGTGATGTTATACAGTCTGGAATCCCGACAAGTTCCCAAAAAATAAATAAAGAAATTGAAAGAGAGAATAATACGGAAGTTTGTACCTAGAGGACAAACTTGACGAGTCTTCAGCCATCTACTGTTGCTTCTAGCTCCTACAGAAAATAAAGAGCAATGATGTTAAAATAATTTTTATTATACTAGTATAAAAAACATGTAGAATTGAGCAACTATACCTTATTTCTACCATTGGTGCCCATGTTCATACGACAAGTTCTCATGTCATGGCCCTTTTCTCCACAAATACTACAAGTTCTTTTTTTTGATTGACTTTGATCTTGTGATACTTGTATTCCCGACTGAATCCTTGATGCTGCTCGTGGTCGGCCTTTAGTTCTTGCCTTTGTAGGATCATGAATAGTTACATCATTTAATCCCAATCCACATACTGTCGGCGCATTGGACCCCACCTGAGTGCTTGGATCCTCAGAGATAGTTTGTGCTTTGTCATTCAATCCATGTTGCTCCAGAAAACTATTTGACCACCCATTGACAACGTCATAAAGAAGAGGATCTCTGTTAACAACCTCGAGGACTTTATCAAATGTTGCACGAAGGCACCAAGATTGAAGTGGAGTAAGTTGATTGGGACGCACTGTATTGACTGCGCTAGACGAAGAGGATCCCATACTCATGATGCTATGTCTTGCATTGAGTGTCCACCTTGGCAAAATATATCCCTCAGGGATGGCTTGCATATCAAACTTTTGCTTCATGATATATAAAATTTGTGTGCAGAGTAGCCCTTCAGTCTCAAACCTTGCACATGTACACGTAAATTCTCCCATAGATACATTGCATCGAACAGAATGCAAGTAACTCTTTCCGTCAATCCTCATTTGGACATTATATGTGGTCGTATCTCCTTCAATACACACTCTTTCATGCCGACAGTATAATGTATCTTTGAACCGAGTCTGAAAGATAGAGAATACGTTCCTGGTATAAACCTTCGCAGCATGAACCTCTAACTCATGCATGCCACGAAATTCTGGTTTGTTTCTCATACAAAAAGTGTCTTCTTTCTCCTCTTTGTTTCTTTGAAAATGTACGGCTTTATCATATTGATCAATGAACTCGTATAGTGGAGTCATGGAGTTTACGTAACCATCAAAAAATGAGTTCATGCTTTCACTCCTTTGGCTGGACGCCATGCCTACACACAAAAAGCAATGAACACCATATGATTAGTTTGAGTTCAAATAAATATAATTTTAAAACTATGACCATCATATCAAAATTTTCATACCTGCAAAGAAAGTATCCTTTAGGTACACCTTAGTCCAATGACGTGCTTTCTCATGCATTGTATGCAACCACTTCCAAGCTTTCACTTCATTTTTTTGTTTGTCTGTCATTGGTTCTGAAAATTCTTTTTGGTACTTCTCCTTTAAGATCACCCAACAACTCTCAGCCTCTTCAATACTTTGACTTTTCTTAGACCAATTTACATAGTCTTCATCAAATTCAGGATTATAAGCCGAACGTAAAGAACGGAGATGCTCATTTTCATGAAGACTAATATGCCATATGCAATAACTGTGCCTTGTATTTGGAAAAACTCTTTTGATTGCATTGCATATTGCTGGGTCTTGATCAGTGATGATAGCTCCTGGTGCTTTACCCCACATACATGTCAACCAATTTTCAAATAACCAAACAAAGGTATCCTCCTTCTCGTCAACAAGAAGAGCACATCCAAATAAGATAGACTGTTTATGATAATTTCCACCAGTAAACGGTGCAAAAGGTAACAAGAAATGGTTTGTCTTATAAGTGACATCAAACACAACAACATCTCCAAACTGGAGATATGATGTCCTCGCTCTTCCATCTGCCCAAAATATACTTCTACAAACATTTTTCTCATCATGCTCCATAGCATAGTAAAACTGAGAGTCTGTAGCTTGCATTGTAAGAAATTGTTGAATTACTCTAGTGCACTCCTTTCCGATATTGTTCTTTCTTTTTACTCTCAAATGATCGATGCACTGTTGTGTAGTAATATTGACATTACTACTACTCGTGGCATTTAAAATCCTAGCAATCTTTGAAGGTCCAACCTCACATCCACGAAACTGATCAACTAAATTCCTACAAGATACATCCATGTGCGATCTTTTGTGTGACCGCAACAAATGGATCTTCGAAGGGGTTTTAATCAACTCATGATTATGAACATCATGAAAGGATTTGATGCCCCACACTCCATTGGAGATTCTATGAACTTTCATTCGAGCCATACAACCTTCTCTCTTATTTTTTCGTCGGTTTACTTCTCTCCCTACCTCTCTCTTATCAGTTAAGCTTTTGAACCCTTCTTTGTTGCAAACATAAAGCCTCCTCGTGATATTACCATCTTTTCCCTTTGCAGTGGATGACCTTCGAATAGAAAAACCTTCCCTTTCTGCGTATACATTATAAAAGTCCCACGCCTCTTCTGCTGTAGGAAATTGTATTCCAACATGTGGTATTCCCTTTTCAATTTCAAAAACACTATGACTATCCACTCCATCTACGTTAGTTGCACTATCTTGTTCTTCATTCTCATTTGGTATCGCGTGATCATGCATAAATGGTTCGCTCTCTTCCATCTTCTAAAATAGAAACATAAAAAAATCAATGTGAAACAAAAAAAAAATATGATGTACAAAATGTTAAACAAAAAAAATGTTCTTCATGGATGGCTTCAGCACAGAGTTACTCATAGTTAAGGATCTCAAACATCCACTAAATTTTTGAGGATCTGAAATTAAGCAAATGCATATCAATTTTCTTTTCAAGAAACCCTAAAAAATTAAAGAGGATCTGAAATTAACTAAATTTTTGAGGATCTCAAACAGCAAACCCTAAAAAATTAAATTTAGTAAATGCATATCAATTTCCTTTTCAACATCAAACCCTAAAATTGTTAAATGTCCTCTGGATCGGTTCGAGTTCTCGGGCTCGGAGAGGTCTAGGGTTTCGAAGAGGCGAGAGAGAGAGGCGAGAAGTGAAATCCACAAATTTAGGAGGATGAAGAGAAGAAATGGAAAGGAAGAAGTATGAGGAAGAAAATGGACCTGTTGGCCTTGGTTCTGGCGGTGGAGTCGGGGTTGAGGTGAGCTCCTACGTGGGTGGCGATCGTCCGTAGCCTCTTCTCCTCAGCCTCTTCTTTCCTTTCCTTCCTTTTTTCGTTTTTTCTCAGCCTCTTCTCCTCAGCCTCTTCTTTCCTACGGGGTTGAGGTGAGCTTCTGGACCTTTTTTTTTCTTTCCTATTCATTTTTTCTTTTCAGCTCTTTTCAGCCGTTGGATTTAATCCAACGGCGCTGAGCGCGCGTCCGCAGGGAGAGGGACCTGAGGTCGACCTCAGGTCCATTTTGCCGTATATATATAGAGAGAGAGAGAGAGAGAGATAGAGAGAGTGATCTCGAGAGATCATAAAGGAGATGGAGAAAGAAAAAGGGAAATAGGAATATAACTGTAGTTTCATTCATTTTTAAAGTTGAGTTTTCTAAATTAAGTTATATTAGCATGTAGAACTCGTAGTTCAATCCTTCGATTTGGGGAACCATAGGTAATGGGATTAAGGAGTGAAACCATATATGGAAAGAAAAAGAAAACTTCAATGTTGTTTTGCTGGGTTTGGGATTATTTATTGGAGGTTGTTTATGCTTCCTTTTCTTGAAAACAAGTTCAACAATGTTCGATAACAACAACTTATATTGTTGAACTCGATGACTTGTTTGGAAAGGAAAAAAAAAGGTGATAGAAAAAGTGGAGAAAATGGAAGAAAAATAAAAAGTTATGGTGTTTGGAAAGCGGAGAGGGAAATGAAGGAGAGGAATATAAGGGGAAAAAAATTAGGTGGACCCCATTCAAAAAAATTCTTCAAAAAAGAAAAAAAAAATGGAGAGACATGAGAAGATTTTTGAATATTTACACAATTATCCCTCAAAAAGCTAGGCATAATATGATTTGAAAAAAATCCAATGACCAAATAGTAATTATATCTTCATCCCACATACGTACAAAAATTTATTAATTACTTTTCTTCCCTCTACATTTTTGTCATCCAAACAAGAGAATGTTATCTTTATTTCACTCTCTTCATCTTTTCTTCCCCTCAAATTTTTCTCTCCCCAAAATTTTTTTTAAAGTTTTCGGAGAGAGAGATAAGATCCTAATTGGATGACAGAAAATTAGTGGACCGATCATAATAGGATTAGAAAAAAGGCAAGAAGTTTCCTGAACCTATGTAATGGACAAAGATTTTGCTCAAAGGAAAAGGCAGCTATCTCAACCCGCCCGATCGGAACCCTGCCTGGAATTTTTGAATTTTGGTTGGACATATGTGGGGCAGTTTTCTATTTTGGTTGGACATATATGGGGCAGGTTTCGAATTAGTCTAAAATAATACAGAAACTTTGATTCGAATTGTTCTTGAATATTGTAATATATGTTCCATAATCCTTATTGACATCACCGTCAATTTACAGTTATTAGATGTGCAAGCCTTAGGTCTTGTTTGGTTCTCGCAAAACAGAAAGGAAATCAAATTCTTTGTTGTTTTTTATTTTCTTTGAGAAATTATAACTTTTATTAAAAAAGATATTCGGTGTTTGGAAAGAACAAAAAATTTATAAAAGTGAATACTTGAGGTGAGTGAGGAAATCATTTTTTCCATATTTTTTTTTCTTTTGGAATTATTTTTCTTTTCTCCTTGTTTAATTTGACACTCAAAATTTTCTTTTTCAATATCATGATTCCGCAAACCAAACGGGAGTGTAGAGCTTATTAGACATAGGCAATATATTGCAAGTTAACATCTCTGATTTGTTTTCCTAGAATAAATTCGAAATGAAATTTTTTCCAATAATTTTGGCAAGCAACACTCTTTTCCAAGATTATTTCAGAGAAGCGAATCGAAGAGGGTTTTGGACCATGTGAGGGTTTATAATATTGATAATTGTACCCAGTGGCAAACAAATATACGGTCCCATTTGGTTCGCGGAATTGAAGGAAAAGGAAATCAATTCCTTGGCATTTCTTTTCTTTTGAAAAATTACAATTCACATTGATTTTTCTTTCCGATGTTTGAAAATGCCAATGAATTTGAAAAGGAAAGTGAATACTTCAAAGTGGAAAATTGATTTCTTACTTGGATGGATGAAATTCCCCCTAATTTTCCTTCTATTGGGAATTACTTTTCTTTCCTCCTTAATTCTTTTGGCACTCAAACATAGGAAAATAATCACTTTTTTTTCCAACCCGATGATTCCGCGAACCAAACGAGACCTACAAGCACAACGACGACAGAATGTTTATGTTTAGCTTGGTTAAAGCGTACAAAGACCAACATAGTAACGAATATAAATTCACATAATTCATATTGAATCCATAGTCCAAGTTGAATTGTATCAACTTGCAATTTATGTTTACTGCAAGTCCCCATCACTAGAATAAGCACAAGGAGCCCAACCAAGTAAGCATAAGGTGCTATCAAATTGAGGCCACAAGCACAAAAAAACAACACCAACCTTATGATTGTTCATGAAATTAATCTGTGGCGTTGTAGATATAAGATGTCACATAATCATTAGTCATGTCGTTCCGTGATAATTATATGGGGATGAGACGACATGCTGCATATAATTTTTTGGGCATTGCATCAATTATCCTATATTTTACACTTAGGCCTCGTTTGGTTCGCGGAATGGAAGGGAAAGGAAATCAATTCCTTGTCATTTCATTTCCTTTGGAAAACTTTAATTTCTATTGATTTTCCTTTCCGATGTTTGGCAATGCCAAGGAATTTGGAAAGAAAAGTGAATACTTCAATGTGGGAAAGTGATTCCTTCCTTGGATGGATGGAATCACTTTCCCCCCTAATTTCCCTTCCATTGGGAATCACTTTCCTTTCCTCCTCAATTCCTTGTACGTCCAAACATAGGAAAGTAATCACTTTCCTTTCCCAACCGGGAGATTCCGCCAACCAAACGAGGCCTTACTACAAAAACTATCCCTACTTTGAAACTAATTACACAGACCACCCTTATAGTTTATATTTTCTATAGGAAAATATAACATTGACCACCCCTATGTTTATAAAATTCATAAAGAGGGATGACCAGTGTAATTATTTTCGAAATAGGAGTAGTCCCTGTAATACTCATGAAACATAGGGGTGTCACTGTATTTATTTCTAAATTTTTCTCCAGGCACGAGGCAACCAAAGCAGAGCTTCAAATCAAATAACGGATGGAAGAGACTTCACTAGGAAGAAGATACCTGGGATAACTGGATAGGTTCAGTAACCAGCACCTGAAATCAGAAATAAGCCACATGAAAGTATGAATATGAGCAGGAGAACTGGTAACACAAAAGAAAAAGAAAAAGGACTGAGAACAGATGGGTAACAGTGCATGTTCCACTTGTGATTCTGATGCTCTCGATAAACAATCGAAAATTACCAGGATAGTCGAGTTCTTTCCAAATTATTGTTGATTCAGTGAATGATACTACACTGCTACTTATTCTCACTTTGCTTCGCCGGTTCATGACACTCCAAGGACAGCTTCTGGGTCTTCTTGAAACCTACCAGAAAAGCATATGATTTGCCCCATCCGACTGCCAGTCAGGATCTACTTTATGGTAACAAATCCTCAAAGTAGATCAATGCTCAATTACCTTATCATGAACAGAGCCACAAAAAGTAATTACAGATTCGCATAAAGAACAACCTCACCTAAAAGACTCACATCCACACCCATAAGTTTGCTCCTGATCTTTTCATTAACTCCATTCCACACAATGCACGTCTTCTACTAAATGGTCATCAGTCCATTTATTACTATTCCAATCAACATCTTATCCAATCATAATACACATACAAGTCACTACATAGCTTAAATACGCAGACATAATGAAACATAGCTTAAATACGCAGACATAATGAAACACATACAAACAATACACTGTTATATTTATATATAAGCACAAACTATTACCACTTCAAAGTTAATAGTCGGTTAACATCAATAAGACCTAAAGCTAAAACAAGCTCTGACAGTGAGCACTGCGGTTACCAGCAATTGTTACTCCGGACATCTCATCAGTAGCTTTGATATATATACACAAAAATATTGAATTTTAGTAGGCCCTAGATATCCAATTCATAACTCTGGAAAGCTCTTATTGGGACTACTGAAGTTTTCGGATATAATTTCTGTTTGACAATATATCAATAGCAGTACTCAAAAGACAACTAGTTTAAAATAACCAAATACTGTTGTCCTTAAAACAAATTGGGGGTCTACAGTATTTCATCATGAAACCGAAAGGATCATATCAACATAAAAAGATGAGACAAGAATTCAGAGAAAGCAAAAAATATCATGCTGAGAATATGGAAGTAGATAGATTTAAACTAATCTTTGCAGATTCCATTGCATATGCAAATATCAGAGAATGATGTTGTATTACCATATTCGAAACAGTAATTAAAGGAACAAGAGAATAACAATGCAAAAGAAAATTGAATTTGTAGGAAAGAAACATATTAACAAATTAAACGGGCAGTTAACAAAAATAGGAGGGTTTAACTTTCTTTTTCTAAGAGTTGCTCATCCATAATTCAATAGATACTGGTATCAGATCTCTCGGGAAGCACTCTTGCGAGGTAAGCGAAAGAATTCTTCAACAAGTCACCCTTCTGAAGCAAGGCGCACGAAGGTGACCGTGTCAGGAGGTAATAGAGGAAAGTCTGATTTTTTTCAGAAATTCCGAGTGATAAAGACGAGGGCGTAATCTATCTGCGAAGACAAGCTGTAGGAGTGCAATTGCCCTATGTTCCAGTCTCACGTAACAAGAAATCATGAGGGTTCTAAAATAAAGAAAGCATGCATGATTGAATCATTGGCTTTACGAGTACAGACACCATTGTTCACCAAAATCTGCACAAAGTTCAAGGTTACAAACCCAATAATGAAGTTCAGCTACATGGAATGTTACATAAGAGTGAACTTCTCTACTTAGTCAACCATAGTAGAATATCTAGAACTAAAAACAAATTAAACCGAGTGAAATAGTTTCTGCATAAATTGCTACATTCCAGCACATGGGAAGGACCATGCTTGCATCAATTCCCTAACTTAGGTGGATTTTCAGAAAAAATATACTCTGTAACGTCAATCTACAGAATATAATATAGAATATGATAATAGCTTATAATAACTATAAAGAATTGCAAGCTTTCAGGTTTGTGAGTCTCAGAATGTTTAATTTACTTTTATGATATTGGAGTAGAGAAGTTCACTGTAACATCAAGAAAGATGAGCACGGATTTCTTAGACTTATATGGTGTCAAAAGGTGCGGAGTAAGCATGACAAGGCTCGTCTTTGAATAAAAGTTGGAACATAGATCATATGCATAAGGACTAACAACAACAGCCTAGTGATGACAGATCAACCAACAACGAGACAATCCAGAAAATATCAAATTACTTCTTCAGGAGGGCTATGCACAAAATAGAAATTTTCTTACCAAATTGCATTCAGGATCATGTTTAGACAATTGAATTGATTTAAATCTTGCATGCCTTAGGCAGATTAAGTAGCCTAATGGTTGCTCTAGCTATAATACATACGGGGTTCAAGTCCTCGAACAAAAGTAAACAAGACCTAACAAGATCTAGGTGCTCAGCAAAAGTAAACAATGTTATTTGGTGAAGAAGAATGAGAGCTAACTTGATGGTATTGACAACGATAAGAACAAAACACGCAGAGTTGACAATGATAAACCATTATTCACAAAATACTAATAAAGTTAATAGAACCATACTAAATATAATCACAATCTTCGATTGTTTGAGTAAAGATATAGTGGAAAAAAGAAATTCTTCTTGAAACCAACCAAGGATAGCAAAAGAACTTCAGTAATTTAAAGACCTAACACTGCCTTATAATTTAAACAACATACTTGCAGCCTGCTTGTACCATCTTCGACATGATCCGCCATATTTATCTGCTTAATAATCTAGTTGGCACAAAGACAACAGTTATAGAAGGTGCAAAACATTCATCAGACATTTCATCCAAATGACATCCTTTTCCAGAAATATCTAATGACGAGGTGACATGGTGATCAGCATAGATCATAAAAGTAATTCAGAAAAAAACACGAGTAAAAATGTAAACCATCTTATAAAAGCAGTTGTATTCATGGCGAGGAACCAATATTAGCAAGTCTAACACTTAACCACAAAGATACCAAATAGCTCCAGTACTTGACATTCACAAATGACCAGTACCGACGAACAACAAATTGGCATAGACCCCAACTTCCAATGAGAAAGTTATGTACAAGACTGGACATAAGAAGGAACCAAGGGCATCGGAAGCTGGCAAACCGTCTATCGACGGGGGCTACCAGTTCTCCTTAACGATCTTCGACTTCTCGAGAATGAACTTACCTTCCTTGTACTTCTCAGTCTCCTCGTACGCCCTCTCGTACTTCCATCCCAGCACCTCCCGGCAGTCGCGACAGTAGATGTCGCAAACCGTGTGCAGCCCTGTCATGAGCTGCCGGTCCTCCTTCGGGCCGGCGAGCACGTTCATGGCGTGCGAGAAGAGGAAGGCGCGTCCGGTTTTCCCCTAAGCCAAGGTAATCGGCAGCATGAGCACAGTTTAGATGCATACGGCTCACAGTCAGATATCAGTAACCAAAGTTGTTCACAATTCGACAACTATCAACAATTTAGATGCATGCGGCTCACGGTCAGATATCACTAACCAAAGTTGTTCAAAATTCGACAACTATCATATGTAAACTAGAGGACATTTTCACCTGGAAAGCTTTAGATATGATGTCATCGTGGAGGCACACATGGTTCCGGCAATTGCAGCAGCTGTAGAGTCGAGGGCCGACCAACTCAGCCATGGCTTCCCTTTATGTCAATCAAGAATTCTCAAAAAATAAACCACCAAACGAAAATAAATAATGCACATATACCACCCCCCCCCCCCCCCCCCCCCCCCCCCCCCCCCCCAAAAAAAAAAAAAACCCTTCTATAATTAGCACGCGTTAGGAGAAAATAGCAATAGAAATCTGCCAAAACAAAACATTAAAATTGGAGAAATAACAAATGCCCAGGAAGAAAAACCTCCAAAATTAACATGGGTCAAGGAGAATCCGATCAATCAAAATCTCTCAGAATAAACCGTTAAATGGGAAATTAACCAATGCCAAGATACAAGGACCTCTGGAATTAACATGGGTCAAGGAGAAAATTATCGATCAGAATCTATCGAATAAACCATTAAAATAGAAATTGAAAAAAAAAAAA
This sequence comes from Iris pallida, assembly GCA_029216955.1. NCBI lineage: Eukaryota > Viridiplantae > Streptophyta > Magnoliopsida > Asparagales > Iridaceae > Iris > Iris pallida. Next base: position 6,241,238 of record JANAVB010016797.1, on the reverse strand, counting down.
CCCTCTCTAATTAACATGGGTCAAACAAGAACTTACTTGACCTCTGAAAGATTGGGGAAAGAGGAGGGGGGGGGGGGGGGGGGGGGGGGGGGGGGCTAGCGCTTCTTCTTCTTCTTCTGCCTCCTACTTTTCTTCCTTTTATAATAGTAAGAATTATATAACAAGCAAAGAATAAGAAAAAAAAAAGTTGGGGACGACGGTGGGAGTGAAGAACGACAGCAGCGTCAATCAGTTTTAAACCCATTAGTGAGTTTTAAATTAGGGGAAAATATTCCAAGTATCTACAGGGGATCTACTGTGGATAGAAATGATAAAATACTCTAAAATAATAACAAGGAGAAGAAAGCTCTCTTACATATTCCGAGTGATCCGCGTGGTCAGCACAATGATAGGCAAAGAAAGACATAAAAATTCTGAAAGAAAGACATAAAATCAGTAGATCGATCCGAGTACAACATTAAAAATTAACAAAAATATTAACGGATGTTGTTATTGAAATCCTAAAATATTATCATGCACTCTTCTTTTATTTTTTTATTAGGGTCCAGCTATACGCATTCCATGACTTACTTAGCACACCCCATATAACTTAAGTTAAAATTAGATTAATGTTAAATGACACATATACCCACAAGACCTTCCTAGCACACCCCACCAGCCTCCCCATAGACCCATATACCCACAGGATCTTCCTATCACACCCCACCATCCTCCTCATTCTTTCTTCTTTCATTTTCACCTTCTTCTCCAACCCAATCCCATAACCCTAGAAAAACCCTAAGTTTAAATTTTGAAGAAGCCATCATGGAAGAAGGAAGTCCATATGAAAGACACAATGTACGTGGTAATATGGTCATTTTGGTTAAACGATCTGATAGTGGAGATGGTGGAAGGCGAGCTCGAATAATTTTGGGTGGTGAGCGCGATGGTAAATATCGGCTTCCTAAGACAAAAGTTGCTCAAGCAAATTCGGCGAACATTGAGAAGAAGCCAAGACGCGAAAAGCTTACGGGCACGAAGAAATGTGACTGTTCGTTTCAATTGAAAGGTATGCAATTCAATGACCTAGGACAATGGTCATTGACGGTTATATGCGGCTCACATAATCACCCAATCGGACAAAATTTGGTTGGACACTCATATGCCGGTCGACTAACACTCGCTGAAGGTCAACTTGTGAAAGACTTGTCGAAGAACAATACAAGGCCCAAAGATATATTGAGCACGTTGAAGGAATCTTTCAGTGAGAATGAGTCGACATTGAAGACAATTTACAATGCTCGACGGCATAGAGTTGTCGAGCATGGAGGCCTATCTCAAATGCAATACTTATTGGAAAAGTTGGACTCAGAAAAGTACTACTATCTACATAGAAGATGCGAGCAAACCAATAAGGTGAAGGATCTTTTTTATGCTCACCCGACTAGCGTGAATTTGTTGCATGTTTTTTCTAATGTTCTATTGATGGATTGTACCTACAAGACAAACAGGTACAAGATGCCACTTTTGGAAGTGGTAGGGGTCACATCCAAAAATATTATATTTTTGTGGTATGTGTTTATATGGAGGCCGAGCGGGAGGACAATTGCGCTTAGTACGCTTAAATGATTAGTGGATCAATCATGTTTACCGAAGGTGATTGTGATTGATCGTGAGATAGCACTTATGAATGCTATAAGTGTTACGTTCCCCAGCTCCACACACTTGCTATGTCGGTGGCATATTAACAAAAATATCTTGGCCAATTGCAAGAAGTTATTTTGTACCAAGGAGAAGTGGGATTCTTTTGACAACTCATGGAATTCGTTGGTTCTTGCTGAAGACCAACCGAGATTCAATGATTTACTTAGAAGATTTGAGCAAGATTTCTACGATTTTCCAAAAGCAGTTAATTATGCCATTAAGAATTGGATAGAGCCATGTAAAGAAAGATTTGTTTCGTGTTGGACTAACAATGTGATGTATTTTGAGAACACGACAAGTAGCAGGTACGTGTCTTTAAGGTATTTTGCATATATTTTACTTCAATTACGTTATAATGTACAATTTTGACTGTATGAATTTCATACTCACAGGACGGAGAGTGCACACACAAAATTAAAAAAACAGTTGGGCACTAGTCAATCAAATTTTGAGATCTCATGGAGCAGGATACATGATTTGTTGATCGCTCAACACAACCAAATTAAGGCTTCATTTGAGATGAGCCTTAATGTGGCACCACATCGTTATAGTTCTCCTCTATTCAAGATTATCCGAGGATTGGTGTCTCATCATGCACTTGGTAGAATTTTCGAGGAGATGAAGGGTATAGATAATACCGGTGTATATCCCCTTCTTTGTGGTTGTGTATTGAGGAGGACTTGCGGGTTACCTTGTGCTAATGAACTTGCAGAGTTGAAACGGGATGGTCAGGTTATCCAGTTAGATATGGTTGACAGATTTTGGACGAAGTTGGATTATGAACCCTCCAAAACGGACAATATAGTTGATGCAGATGTCCGAAGCCGTTGGGTGGAGACTATGTGTAGTATTAATCATATGTTCGATACAGCTACCGATTGTAGCACCCAGTTTTCCAAATGAGGGTAATTTTGAAATTTTGTGTTTATAATTATTTTAATAATGATATTTAATTCATGATATAATTTTTGGTGATTTTAAATTATTTTAAAATTATTTAAATCAATGACTTGTGGTTTTGACGTTTTGCTAGTGAAACCCTAGAGACTGTCTGACCTAGAGCCTAACCATGTGATTATGATATTTTAATGTCATTTTTGGCCTAAGGATATTTTTGCATTTGACCTCTTTGAATTATTTTGATATTATTTTATTATTTATAATATTATTTTGGGGTTATTTGAGTCGGGTTCGAATTTCAACTCAATCCGACTTGAAACGGGGACCCGGGGGTAGTTTGACTCTAGTGGGACCCACACACTAGTTAGGCATGGCCCACATGATATTAATTTTAGTCCACATGATAGAAATATTTTAGTTAGAGGTTAGACTAATTATTATGGATAAGGTTAGTGTGATTAGAGACTTTAGAATGACTAATTTAGCCCCAACCAATTAGCCATTTCCTAATACTCATAGAATAGGTTAGTGGGGGCATTTTGGACCTTACTATAATAGGACAAATAGCCCCATATGGCCAGCCACTTTGGGAGAGGATAGGCTCAAGTTCATTTCATTATTCTCATCCACACTCTCTCTCTTGTTCTTCCCCAAATTCCTATAGAGCAATCCCTAGCAATTTCTCCACCAAATCCTTCTATTTCGCCACCAAATCTTCTTCTTTCCTTCTCCATTCTAGCCAAGGAAGAAGCTACCCAAGTTTGGGAGGATTCGGAGCTCGTTCGTGTCCTTTTGGAATCTCTACGTGTCGGTGTCGCTCCGGGAAGGCTTTTCTTCGATTCGATCTACCGGGAGGTATAAATCCCTTCTCCTTTTCATTTTCTCATGCATATAGGTCTATTTTGAACCTATAGGAATGACCCCCATGGTTGTATCTCCATTTGTGTCCATTTTGTGTCCATTTGGAGGTCATAGGAGTGTCCTTTGTGTTGTGGTTGTGTCCATGTGGGAAAATCCCAAATTTGGACACACTATGTGTTGTTGTTATGTATGAATAAATTATTACATGTTTAATCTCATATTTTTGTATTGGAGATGTGTTCTATAGTGTCTCATATATATATATTAGTGTAGAAAGTGAGTTCTTGATATATTATGTTATATACTTGTGTTCTTTTGTCTCAAACTACCCAAATCCGTCATAATTTTTATCCACGTTTTTAATTTCAGCCCTAACTTAGAAATGTCATAACTTCTAGTTCAAAGCTCGGTTTAATCTTCCGTTTTTTTTTAAAAGAAGCATATTGAAGTTAGCTTTCCAAAAACATGTATTAATAGGCCTAATTCTTTTTGTAACTTTCTGGAGAATTATTTGAGTGTCAGCTGTACGAAAGACAAATGCGTTCTCGGTATTTTCGTGATTTCGGGAGTTTCCAGAAACAAAAACGCGATCCGTTTGAAGTTTCGGAAAGTTAACACATAGATCTATAACATACTTTAATCATAGATTTTAATTCATGCTGAGATGGTACAGTATTGATTATTAGTAGGAGTTACTATTCGGCATATGCATTTTGTGCACCCTTGTGTGTAATATAATGTTCTATTTGATTTTAACCCATGTTAATGTATATACATTATGTAATTAAATAGAGAATGCAAGCATGAGTAAATGTTTAAATAAATAATGTATGAGGTGTAAGTATCCTATCTAATGTAAGCATGTATAAGTATGGCTTGTAATGAATATGTAGGTTCCATAGTATGTAATGTATGGTGCATATAGTGGTGCAAGATAATAAATGAATGATGAATGAATGCAAGCATGAATGTAAAGTAATAATAGATGTAATGTATGCAATATACAAGTTAATGAGATGTAATGTTCTATGTTAACACAAATCCTATATTACCTCATGTACCCCCTTACACTATGTTGACACTATCACACTTGACACATTGTTCACTTACACTTTGACACTCTTTGATATGTATACACTATGTATGCCCATTTAACCCTCACTTGCCCCTTTGCCATGTTTACATACACACACATAGCCTCTTAAATAAGTATTTATGAATATAGTTAACTTAGCTATGTATGTATATTATATATATGTTAGCATATTGTCACGCCCCAGAACCAGAATACTGGAGAGCGGGGGAATGACTCAGCCAGCTACGTATTACGGGTAGATGAATACCGTATAATACGATCAATGCTGTCTAAAAGACAAGGGGGTGCATACTACATGAAAGTCTCGCTATGGTCACTTCACATCTATTGTCTCAATCATTCAAATAAGAAACAGAAATAGAGAACATGTAAGATAAAGCAGTAAGGCGTCCCAGACGCTCAGTCAGAATGTTCTTGATATCTGACTTTACAAAACATAGCCAGATGATGTAGCAAAGTGTACACAATTGTTATCAGCTGCAGTCTAACTTAATTACAATTATGTAAAAGTAGGTACAAGACAATCCGACTAACATGTCGGTGCCAAACGGCAAAGTATAAAATAGATAACAAAACGGGCGGGAAAGTAAGAAACCCACTCGAGTCCTCCTGCGATCATCCCTCTAGTGTTGGCCATCTTGGAGGTAGAAGTAAGCTGGATCCTCGTGGACTGGCTCTAAATCTGGCCATGCAAAACCAGAGAGGTTAGACCTCTAATAGCAAGTACCGCAAGGGAGCACGATATGAGGAATGAAGCCAGTAATAAGAGAATACGATAATAGATCTCTGCTATCTACTAGGACTCACACAACATCACGACACTTCGAACTAACCTCCCAACCAAACAAGGACAGAAGTTAGCCCGTCATGTCCTGACATTCTGATCATCTCAGTTAGGCAACAGGGTAGGTACAGTACACAAACAAATCATCTTGAACGGCAAATCAACTACTACGGCTTGCTATTGTGAGTCCCAAGTTATCCTAGAATTATGCAAATAGGGATTCCTCAGTTCTTACTATGTGCGAGCAAGGCTAGTCTATCCAATCAATCAATTGCGACAATCATGTAATTAGACGAGTCCCAGCGGGATGCCCGCCGTTAATATAGCATGTACAATAATATAAGCAGATACTATTTCCTGCCCGTGTGACAGATTTACAGTATCTGTGGGAACCAGCCAGCCTGTCGGGCACTTAATAGTCCCAAGAGGGCTGCCATGTAAGAACTCGGAAATCCATTCTCTCCATGCCATCATTATTTTATTTAACTTAATAGTCTCTACGTTGAGTGAAGTTCCATGCCGTGGATCATGGTCATTCAAATGAGTACTTTCGTACGGGGTACGATATGCGCAACTCTACAACGATACCTGTGCGGCTAGGTTATAGGTTTTACATAGCGTGATACAACAATCAAATCTGACCACGGAGTAATCATGCCTTGACCATAAAGTACACATGCTGTTTTTGTAAGATAGATAAATAACTAAATAAATAAATAATTTGAAGCCTGCATGTGCCTGTATGCCAATATTCGGGATTGGCTAATCGAGTACAATAGTTCATTACATGAACGTGTCTCATTCATTTCATTCGATAAGACGACTAGCCAGTCTCTTAGTTCCAACTAGGAACGCATGATCAATTATTAGTCAAGGTCACAATCATTATCAATAGTGACAAGGCATGAAAGTCAACTAGTATTCAGTGGGGTCGAGTCTACAACTCTCAGGGTTTAATTCCAGTCAATCGGGTATCTATAACTCAATTCACGATACATGGTACATCTCACGTAACAATCTATATTTAACAGAAATATTAACATGTCATGATTTTATCAAGTTTATGCAAAAAGGCGTAAGGATATAAAATGGACGTTAAACATCTAATAAGATATCAATATACAGGGCTATAGAAGATCCTGGGTAAGCAGGCTACGCTCATGTCAGCCTACGCTCAAGTCAACGTACGCTCAGGTCAAGCTACGCTCAGGTCAGCGTATGCTCAGGTCAAGCTACGCTCAGGTCAGCATATGCTCAGGTCAAGCTAGCGTATGGACTCGCCTACGCTCAAGTCAAGCTAGCGTATGGACTCCATATGACTCCTTATATACGCTTCCAAAAGGCAGCGTATGAACTCCATACGACTCCTTACCATCTAAGCCAGCGTACGCAAGTCATACGCTCCCAAAAGGCAGCGTATGAACTCCATACGACTCCTTACCATCCAAGCCAGCGTACGCAAGTCATACGCTTCCAAAAGACAGCGTATGAACTCCATACGACTCATTACCATCTAAGCCAGCGTACGCAAGTCATACACTTCTAAAAGGCAGCGTATGAACTCCATACGACTCCTTACCATCCAAGCCAGCGTACGCAAGTCATACGCTCCCAAAAGGCAGCGTATGAACTCCATACGACTCCTTACCATCCAAGCCAGCGTACGCAAGTCATACGCTTCCAAAAGGCAGCGTATGAACTCCATACGACTCCTTACCATCTAAGCCAGCGTACACAAGTCATACGCTTCCAAAAGGCAGCGTATAAACTCCATACGACTCCTTACCATCTAAGCCAGCGTATGTAAGTCATACGCTTCCAAAAGGCAGTGTATGAAATCCATACGATTCTTTACCAAGGTAGCGTATGCAAGACATACGCCGCCAAAGGGCAGCGTATGGGGACTGCGCTGCACTAAAGAGCGCGCGCAACTCAGTGGCACAAGCTAAAAAGCTCGCGCACTGCTCATTGTCTTCTCCAAAACAGCAAGAACTCCATGGTTGAACCCAAAGCTTCAAGAGTCCATAACTTGGTCAAAATAAGTTCGAATCCAACTTTGCAAAGGTCAAAATTGGGTAGAATAAAATTTTCTACAACATGGAACCATTAAAACTTGAAAACAAAGAAGTTTGATAGATCAAAACTACCAAAATCCAAAAATAACTAATTTTTAGATCTACTAAAAATAAAACTTCAAAACGAGAAATGCCAAGTTCTAAACTCTCTTAGAATCACAAGGGAAAGAGAATGGAACCATAAAAATGGGTCCTCAAGAAGAAGCAAGATGTACTTGCCTATGGGTTTGGTAGGTGGAGAGAGTAATGAGAAAGAAGAAGAAGAGTGATGGTGAAGAAAAAATAATGAAGAGAGAGAAAGGGGGGTTGGCTTTAAATGAAAAGATGGTGGTAGGTGGGGGTGTTAGGTTTGGTTCATGATGAACCAACTAACTAAACCAAACCAAGCCGAACCCAAGTCTAGCTAAAGCAGAGAAATAAAAGCAGAAAGTAAACTACAGAAAATTAATTGCAGAAAATTAATTAACATGAATTTAAAGAGATTTAAATATAAAACAATACATGATAAATATTAAATAAATATATTTAAGCAGTACATGTATTAAAAATACGTATACTGGGAACGGGGAGTGTCATCTCTACCCTCCTTAGAAAAATTTCGTCCTCGAAATTTCAAATCTAAGCAGGATAGAAATATCAAGGCCAAACTAGTACAAGCAATTTAAGCAAGCAATCATTTTACAATGTCCATAGCAAGTAACATATCTATATTTAACAATCTACGATATCAAGTAATTCTATCTATGGGGTGACAAGCATAAGAAGCTAAATACGATCAAGGTATACAGAAAGAGATATACCTTGTGAGTCAAACAAGTACGGATATCGTGATCGGATATCATCCTCACGTTCCCACGTTGACTCTCCTAAAGAGTGATGACCCCAAGCAACCCGGACAAGGTTAATTGTTTGTTTCTTGAGTATCTTCTCTCTTTGGTCCAAGATGGACACAGGCTGCTCCTCGTAAGATAAGTTGGTACCAACAACCAATTCAGAATGATCGAGGATATGGCTTGGGTCCGATACATACCTTCGTAACTGAGATACATGAAACACGTTATGTACCTCTCGTAACGAAGGTGGGAGGGACAAACGATAAGTAACATCGCCTACCCTATCAAGAATAACAAATGGTCCTACGTATCGCAGACTCAACTTCCCGCAAATGCCAAATCTAATGACCCCACGGGTAGGTGAGATCCGTAAGAATACATGGTCCCCAACAGAAAACTTTAGCGGCCTACGATGCTGGTCCGCCCAATGACGATGTCGATCCTGCGCAACTCGAAGTCGCTCTCTAATTCCTTTAATCACTTCAACTGTCTGGACAATCATTTTCGGGCCAAACATCTTTCTGTCCCCGATATCATCCCATGCTAGTGGCGACCTACACTTCTTACCATATAGTGCTTCAAATGGCGCCATCTGGATACTGGCTTGATAACTGTTGTTGTATGAAAATTTGACTAAGTGCAGGTGGCCTTCCCAAGATCCTCCAAAATCTAGGGTGCAAGCTCGCAACATATCTTTTAAAGTCTGAATTGTCCTTTCCGATTGGCCGTCCGTCTGTGGATGGTAAGCCGTGCTAAATCTTAACTTGGTACCCAGACTATGATGTAAGCTCTTCCAGAAGTGTGACGTGAAACGGGTATCTCTGTCTGACATAATACTGACAGGGACTCTATGCTGTCTGACTATCTGCTGCATGTACAACTCCGCCAACTTTTCTGTAGATTGCCCTACTCTGAAGGGAAGAAAGTGTGCTACCTTTGTTAGCCGGTCCACTATCACCCAAATAACATCTTTACCACTTGGTGATCTCGGTAAACCGGTCACAAAGTCCATTGTGATGTGCTCCCACTTCCATTCCGGGATAGGAAGCGGTTGTAATAATCCAGCTGGCCTCTGCTGTTCTGCCTTTACTTGCTGACATATCAAGCAACGAGAAACAAACCTAGCTATCTCCCTCTTCATTCCGTTCCACCAGAAGTGCTGCTTAATATCTTGGTACATCTTGGTCCCTCCAGGATGTATAGAATACTGAGAACTGTGAGCTTCTGTCATTACTTCTTGTCTGATATCTCCACTAGGTACACATAGACGCGATCCAAACCTAAGGGTACCATCTTCATGAATTTGCATCTCCTCTCTGAGTCCTGACTCACATTCTGCCCTAAGCTTCTGAATCCTTGGGTCCTGTGCCTAGGCTGCCTTGATCCTGCCTACCAAGTCAGATTGAACTTGTAGACTCGCCAGAATTCCTATATCATTAGGAAGTATAACTTCGATGCCCATCTCCTGAAGGTCTTCTAAGATGTGCTTCTGTGTTGTCAACATAAATGTGCCGCCTCTCCTGCTAAGAGCGTCTGCTACCACATTAGCCTTGCCTGGATGATACTGAAGCTCCACGTCGTAATCCTTGATCAGCTCTAACCATCTTCTCTGCCTCATGTTCAGCTCCTTCTGAGTAAAGATGTACTTCAGACTTTTGTGGTCTGTGTACATGTCCACTCGGTCACCATATAAATAATGCCTCCATAGCTTCAAAGCAAATACTACTGCCGCCAACTCCAAATCATGGGTTGGGTAATTCTTCTCGTGGTCTCGAAGTTGCCTAGATGCATACGCTGTCACCTTCCCATGTTGCATAAGGACACATCCAAGTCCTTTACCTGACGCATCACAATATACCGTAAAACCTCCGGGCCCAACTGGCAATGTAAGGATAGGTGCTGATATCAACTTCTACTTCAGATTTTCAAATGATGCCTGGCATTCTGCTGACCAGACGAATAGTATATCCTTTCGTGTCAAGCGGGTCATGGGTGCTGAAAGCCTCGCAAAGTCTGATACAAACCTTCTGTAATATCCTGCCAATCCTAAGAAACTCCGTACATCAGCTACGGTCTTGGGTACTGGCCAACTCTCTACTGCTTTTACCTTCTTGGGATCCACTGCTACTCCAGCTCCTGATATGATGTGACCCAAAAATGAAATATGATCCGTCCAGAACTCACACTTGCTGAGCTTGGCATACAACTGGTTCTCTCTCAAAACTTGCAACACTTTCCTGAGGTGGTCTCTATGCTCCTCTTCACTAGCAGAGTATACGAGTATGTCGTCAAGAAACACAACGACAAACTAATCTAAATATGGCATAAAGATGCGGTTCATCAAATCCATGAATATAGCTGGAGCATTGGTCAAACCAAACGGCATTACTAAGAATTCATAATGTCCATACTTCGACCTGAATGCTGTCTTGGGGATGTCTTTCTTTCGAACCCTCACTTGATGGTATCCTGAACGAAGATCTATCTTGGAGAAAACTCTAGCCCTGCTCAACTGATCAAACAAGTCGTCGATCCTTGGTAGTGGGTACTTGTTCTTTACTGTCGCCGCGTTAAGCTTCCTGTAATCGATGCATAATCTGGATGACCCATCCTTCTTTCCCACAAGTACCACTGGTGCTGCCCATGGTGATATGCTAGCTTGGATAAACTTCTTCTCCTTCAATTCCTCTATGTGCTGATACACCTTGGCCTGCTCCGAATCCGCCATTCTGTAAACCCGATCTGATATTGGTTTAGTTCCAGGTGCCAATTCTATGTTGAACTCAATATCTCTAACCGGTGGTAGACCTGGAAGTTCTTCGGGAAACACGTCTAGAAATTCTTCAACTACCTTCGGAACTTGAACTTCTTCCATTGCTGTTACTACTCCCTGCTCTTGCTGAGTTGCCTCTGACCTGACTAAGGTGAACCTCTTCATGCCTGGAATATCAAAAAATACACTCCCACTACGACAATCTATTTTCGCATAACTGTCTTTCAGCCAGTCCATGCCTAAGATAACGTCGAAATTTCCAACAGAAAATTCTATCAACTGGGCGGGTAAGGAATGCCCGCAAACTACAACACTACACGCTAGAATAACTCTACTAACTCCTACGAGCCCATTGCCAGTGAGTATATTCAACCTCCCTGGCAATGCCTCGAACTCCATTCCTAGCCGTGTCGCAAATTGTGCAGATATAAATGAGTGTGATGCTCCTGAATCAAACAATGCTACTGCGGGATATGAGGCGATGAGAATGTTACCTGCCACAACATCTCCCGATGCTAATGCCTCCTCCAAGGACAGTGTGAATGCCTGCCCTCGACCTCCTTGTTGGTTCCCATGCTGCGGCCTAGCCTGGTGCTGCTGCTGGCCCCTTCCTTGATGATGCTGGGGTGGTCTATGCTGGTGTTGCTGTATCGGCGGTTCCTGCTGTCGATACATCTGAGCCTGCGGACGTTGGGCCAATGGCCTTACTGCCACTGCTGGTCCTCGATACTGTCCTGCCCCTGGTGCTGGCAGAGCAGGAAACTGCTGTCCTGGTCCTCCTGACCTCAAATTCATGGGACACGTGGTAACCCGATGGTCTGGATTTCCACATATCAGACACAGTCCATTCAATGTCCGACACACATCTCTAGTGTGCCCTATCTTTCCATAATAAGTACAGCCCGTCGGGGGTTGCTGGTTCTTCCTCTGTTGCTGTTGCTGCTGCCTGGGTGGTGGTGCTGGTCCTCGTATCGCCACATCGTGGATACGAATGCCAGTGGATGGTGCTGTTGTTCGGGGCGCTGCTCCCCCTCCTCCTTCAATCTGACTGTGGGATCTCTTCTGACCCCCAGTCCTTACTGCAAGCCTCTGAATGGTGATCTCATGCCTCCAGATTGTCGTCAATATCTCATCAAAAGTCTGGTAATTGTGCCCTTCTATCAATTGTAAGAGCTCAAGATGAAACCCTTGCTGAAACCTCATAGCCCTCTGGCGCTCCGTCGCTACCATCTCTGGGGCAAACCTACTCAATCTGCAGAACTCCGCTGTATAAGCATCTACCGTCTTGCCGGCCTGCTTGAGGTTGATAAACTTCTGTTGTAGCTCAAACCGTGCCACAACCCCATAGTACTTTATCTTGAATCTTGCTGTGAAATCGTCCCAAGCAACGGGACGTCTGATACCTACTTCCTCTGATTCCCACCAATCACGTGCGAGATCCTGAAGTAACAACTTAACCTGATCCACACGTTCTTCTGCCGGCACCTTAGCTGCTGTCAGGATAGCCTCAATATCCTTAAGCCATGCATCTGCTGAAATAGCATCCTCCGTGTCCTCGAAATAACAGGGGTTGTATTTGCAAAATCTGGTTGATGCTCCTGAATCTGGCCTCGCCCCTCTTTCCAATGCCGTCTGCAATCCTTGGTTGAGTAGTACATTCTGCTCTTGTAACTGAGCGTGCATGCACTGTTGGGCTAACATCTGGTATTGCTGAGTAGCCATCATTCCTCTCATGATCTCCAAAAGAGCCGATGTGTCCATTTTCGCAGGGGTAGGTGGAACTGTTGGTGGCGGTGGAACATCCGAATACTGCGATCCAGCTGCTGCTTCCACTATCACTTCTTCTTGGATAGTCTCTTGAGTTAGTACCGGCTATTATTGCTGACCAACATGGTCAGGTTGTCCATGTTGCTGTCCATGTTGTTGCTGTTCAGTCCTAACAGATACGGACGAAGTGCCCCTAAGAAAAGGGACAAGAGAACAATCAAACGACCGGACATGAAGGATCAATGAAGTCAAAGGATACTGGAATGTCAAGCTAGAGTTGAGAGTAACGAATCATGAGATCAAGAGAAAACATGTATGACTGAGACATCCTATTAAACACCCCACAATTCTGAAATCAGACCTGCATGGGCCACCACTAAAACCTTGTCACGCCCCAGAACCAGAATACTGGAGAGCGGGGGAATGACTCAACCAGCTACGTATTACGGGTAGATAAATACCGTATAATACGATCAATGCTGTCTAAAAGACAAGGGGGTGCATACTACATGAAAGTCTCGCTATGGTCACTTCACATCTATTGTCTCAATCATTCAAATAAGAAACAGAAATAGAGAACATGTAAGATAAAGCAGTAAGGCATCCCAAACGCTCAGTCAGAATGTTCTTGATATCTGGCTTTACAAAACATAGCCAGATGATGTAGCAAAGTGTACACAATTGTTATCAGCTGCAGTCTGACTTAATTACAATTATGTAAAAGTAGGTACAAGATAATCTGACTAATATGTCGGTGCCAAACGGTAAAGTATAAAATAGATGAAAAATGGGCGGAGAAGTAAGAAATCCACTCGAGTCCTCCTACGATCATCCCTCTAGTGTTGACCATCTTGGAGGTAGAAGTAAGCTGGATCCTCGGGGACTGGCTCTAAATCTGGCCATGCAAAACCAGAGATGTTAGACCTCTAATAGCAAGTACCGCAAGGGAGCACGATATGAGGAATGAAGCCAGTAATAAGAGAATATGATAATAGATCTCTGCTATCTACTAGGACTCACACAACATCACGACACTTCGAACCAACCTCCCAACCAAACAAGGACAGAAGTTAGCCCGTCATGTCCTGACATTCTGATCATCTCAGTTAGGCAACAGGGTAGGTACAGTACACAAACAAATCATCCTGAACGACAAATCAACTACTACGGCTTGCTATTGTGAGTCCCAAGTTATCCTGGAATTATGCAAATAGGGATTCCTCAGTTCTTACTATGTGCGAGCAAGGCTAGTCTATCCAATCAATCAATTGCGCCAATCATGTAATTAGACGAGTCCCAGCAGGACGCCCGCCGTTAATATAGCATGTACAATAATATAAGCAGATACTGTTTCCTGCCCGTGTGACAGATTTACAGTATCTGTGGGAACCAGCCGGCCTGTCGGGCACTTAATAGTCCCAAGAGGGCTGCCATGTAAGAACTCGGGAATCCATTCTCTCCATACCATCATTATTTTATTTAACTTAATAGTCTCTACGTTGAGTGAAGTTCCATGCCGTGGATCATGGTCATTCAAATGAGTACTTTCGTACGGGGTACGATATGCGCAACTCTACAACGATACCTGTGCGGCTAGGTTATAGGTTTTACATAGCGTGATACAACAATCAAATCTGACCACGGAGTAATCATGCCTTGACCATAAAGTACACATGCTGTTTTTGTAAGATAGATAAATAACTAAATAAATAAATAATTTGAAGCCTGCATGTGCCTGTATGTGTCACGACCCGCACCCACTGTGAGGGTACGAGAGCGTAACAACGCCCAGCCTACGCCGCAGTGTCGGCGGTAGAACGTTGTTCTAGGTCATGAACTATAACTAACATAATATAAATACTCTCCATAAGGAGGCTAACACAGAGGTACAACTCAATCACAATCTAGAGAGATAGGATATGGCACGATAAAATAGATAAGAGAATCCTCAACTGAGGTACAACAGAAAGAAGTACAAGTCTCAACATCTCCATAATATACAACTCTGAAACCAAGACAACAGCTAAACATGAAAAGAAATAGTCTAAGCTATCTACACTATACAAGGTATCATCCTGAGCAGCTGCCTGAACCTCCCCAGGGGTCCAGGTCGCGAGTGTCATCTAAGCAAGCTCCAAGTAAGGGTGCAGGGTGCCTCATCATCCTCTGTAAAATTTTCAACAGGTCCAGTCAGGACGGGAGCGAGCACAAAACATCTCACGCAGTTCATATCGAGTTAGGAAATATAAAGCATGCAATAGAGTAAAGTACATGAAACGCTGAAAGAAGAAGATATATGAAAAATAGTAGAGATTTGATAACAGGAAATATCTAAATATGATAAGTAAGAACTGTAAGGAACATGTGATTTTAGAGTACAATCTGGTTATGTAAACGGGCTAAAAAAATACAATGGTAACTCCATTGTACGTGGGTGTACAATAGATATATACAATAGTTATACAATGTTGTACAATAGGATTTGAGTACATAACCAATTCTACTCCCCCTCCCCAATCAATACACAAGGATCTACTCCAGTTACGTTACCTTATACAATAGTGTACAATGTTATACAATGGATGTACAATGTTATACAATAGTGTACAATGGTCTATCCCTGGGGCTCATGTGATAATGAGAGTACAATATGCACAATGAGTATACAAGGATATGAGTATTCAATAAATATAATATGGAAGTAAAACGCACAACACAATATGTATTTAGAGAATACAAGGAGATAACATCTCAAAAGAAGATCCATATAGTACCAATCCGTGATAACAGTCGTGTCAGCATCAAGTACAGTAATCTAGAGCAAGAATGTAAATCCACACAAGTATGAAATGGTCAGAGAATGTACTCGCCTCGTATCTGAATGTCTGAAGTAAATGTACTGTCCGAGATGAGATACCTGACTCCTAGTTAGAGCAACACAAGTCAAGATGTATACAGGAGATGATAAATATAATCTACAATGCATCTGCATGCTGTCTAGGTCAAACTAGACTAGAGTCAACACTTGGTTAACTCCGGTCAACTATACTAGTCAAACTAGGTCAACTAGGTCAAGTCCTAGCCCAAACAGTCTAGCAAGTCTCACTAGGCTTAACCAAGCCTATACTAGCCAATCAACATGATCCTCAAGTCACAGAGCAAACACACATCATTCAAGTAACACAGGTTCACATATACCAAGTACCATATTTACATACCAATTCCTATATGTCTATATACAAACTATCTATAAATGTAAAAGCAATATTTATATTATATCACATATTCCACATTGGTATATATATATATATATATATATATATATATATATATATATATATATATATATATATATATATATATATATATATATATATACACATATATAAAGGATAGGGAAGATCATGCTTTTGTGTGTGTGTGTGTGTGCTAACATAGATGATATGTGTGAATGTTATGCATTAATGTGTCAAAGTAATTTAGGTACTTGGGTGTGTGTAACATGAGAAGGTGAGGGTGTGTGTACTATATTGCCTTTACATGTGGGTATTAGGCACACAGGTTCCCAAAACAGTGTACTTTGGTTTTCAGCCTTAAAGGAAAACCTGGAATTATTTCAAATTAAGATGACATCTCCATAAAGTGTGTTAGGAAATCTCAGGTTAATGAAATCAACCCCAGTTATCAAACTCTTGAACTTAAACCACATACACATCTAAGTTAACTCTTGAAAGGAACAACCTAGATTCAACATCCACCAATACAAAACATGAACCAAACAAGACCTTCTAACACAGTGTAACTAACATTTTAACCCAATAACCAATTTTGAAATCCATATATCAATGCAACCCAACTAACACACAAATCTGGACTAGCATCATGCATTGACTGAACATGGCAAAACAATTCAAGTCAGTTTCAAGTGGGGAACTAAACTCAGGAATTAGGAATGATTAACAGTGAAGGTGGCAGTTCAATAGGAAGGATTCTCAGGTTTCAAAATGAGTTCAACATTCCATTAGTGCAAAATGAATCACCACAAATTTTCTAATCTGTTTTCAGGTTTCACATGTGTAGGACAAGTATGCTGTGGTATTGCCCCATGTGTTAGAGTGCTCTCAAGAACTTGTTAACAGTGATAGGTCAACCATTCAGTTAACAGGAAAAAAAAGAAATCAAGTCAATGTAAGGAAAGGGAAACCAATTTGTATTCTCAGGTTTCTAAGAACTCAGTTCTTGAGTTCATTATCAAGATGCAAACTCAGAAATCAAGACAAGGGAAATCAGAATACACTACTTAATGTGGTTAAGCTATTCACAGGTTTCCACAACCAATTTCAGTCCAACACAAAATAATTTCCAGGGAATGAAGCTTCAAATCAGGAATCAAGGACAAGGGAAAAATTAGTTGCATTCTCAGGTAACACCAATCAACCATGGTTTTTTAAAAAAAAACTGGAATGCAGGTTTTCACATAACAGGGAAACACCAAGTTTACAATACAACAGGAAATGAATTTTAGTTAAAACCAAAAAATCAACATCTATAACCTGGCTTTAAAAGGAAGGAAAACATTAACAGTATAAGGAAAGGTGACCCATTCAAATGAGCTATTCTCAAAGCTAGTTAAAGCATGGTTAACATTCATTAATTCCTCAGGATATGTAGATGACAGTTCAAAATTTTAGTTTTACAATACAACTTGATCTCAGCTCCTATATTAACCAATCTCAGATTTTTGCATTAATCCTATTCTTATTTCAGTTCAATACACAACTAATCCCAGGTATCTAATATCAAGATACAAAATCCTAAATCATTTTGATGATTCAAACAGTTCAAATCAACAAGCCAAGGCAACACCCATATCAGGTTATATTTAACAGTTCACTTACATGAAAATAATGAAGGAAAATCAATGTGCAGTGTACATTCAGGTAACTTAGTGAACAAAGGAGATCAACTCATATCAGTCTACAAATCATCTAAATGGTTCAAATCTATTCTCAGTTCAAAATCGAAAATCCAAACAATGAAGTATCAGTCAACAGTCTAAAAAAACTCATTCTTAATACAAGAACCAATCAATATGTAAAATCTAGTCTAGTACAGTTCATACTACATATATAGGATCTAATTAGCAAATAAAATCATGATTTAACAAATTAAAATGGGAATTAAAAGTATTGGAAAACTGGAAATGCAGTATTCACAGCTATGTATCAGGAATTAACCAAATCGAGCCAAACTCCACATCAAACCCAAACAAATACATAATCCTATAATAGCAGAGATTAAACATGATATTTAGAACCTAACTAATATTAAAACATCATTTAAAAATATTTACAAGTGATTTAAACATCAGAATACCATTCCAGAACACACACGCACACAGTGTTCCCCGTGCACACGGAATTGCGTGTCCGACACGAAATGAGGTGTCGTGAAACCTTGGGGGAGTGTGCGCAGACACTGCCCCAGTGTCTATGCCAAATTTGGCATGTCCTTGTGTCGTGTACAAGGTGCACGAGACACGTGGTAGCAGGGGAGCTACAGTGCTCGTGCACGCGTGCGGGCACATCGTGTTCGTGTCCTAAATACGACACGACACCACACGAAAACGTGTTCAGAACACCAGATTCACACAAGCAAGACCAAAACCTAATTTCCTATTCAAACACTATTTAAAAACAGTGAAGAAAAACCTATTGAGGCATTAGGTCGAACACTTGCGACCATGGTCTGATACGTGTCCGATATGGATACGTATTGGACACGAACCCTAGCAATGCCTATACCAACAGAGAGAGAGCACCTAGGGCTTCCTATTCATGCAAAGAAATCGAAAATCCATGAAAGGAGTAGGAAGTTACCTATATGTTGAATTTGTATGAAAAACTTGAAAAGGGGATGGTTCTTCTTGCTAGCTAGCTCCTCCAAATTGCCCCAAGGCTGGGATTGGTCCACAAAAACAGCATGTAGGGATTGGTTAGGTGCTAATGCAAAAGATTAGGGCTAAAAAGGATCAAAAATGGATGAACTATGGATTGGGGAAGGAGTCTATACCTCTCTTTCTTCAAGACTTGCAAGAATGATAAAAAAGAGAGGCAAGAGTTCAACATGAAGGCTTATATAGGGGAAAAAACCACTACATGGCTGTCATCCTAGGGTTTAGTGCCCAAATCTATGGCTCTCATCTCTCCACTAAGGATCTATGGTCCATATTGATTCTAGGTTTTAGCTATACTAACTCAAGACTATGACTAATCCTAGTCATGACTAATCAAGTCATAAGTCATAGCTAACCCACCTTAGTCAATGCTAACATAACCATCAACTTAACCAAGGCTAATCTAGGTTAATCCAATCTATTAGGTTAGGTCCTTCTAGGTCAGGCCAATCACATCACATACCAAGCAATTATTCACATATATTCAATAAATTCTAATAAATCCTATTAAATTCAAGTAAATCCCAAAATGACCAAAGTACCCTCTAGGCTAGAATGTACTAAATGGAAACTCTACTCACATGGTTAGGCTCCCAAGGTCATGGTTAGTTTTCTCGTCAAGTAGTCTCTAGGGCTACACTAGCTAAACACCAAAATCATAAGTCATGAATTTAAATAGTTCAAAATTAATTAAAAATCACCAAAAATTATATTAAAATTTTAAATACCATAATTAAATAAATTAAATACAAAATTTCAAAATTACCCTTATCTGGAAAACTGGGTGTTACAATCCTACCCACCTTATAAAAATTTCGTCCTCGAAATTAAGATGGTAGCAGGCCTTCTAGGTCAAACACCCCACAATCAAAGTCTCAAACATACCGTCAGATAATCATATACGTCTGTCCAAAATCATGATACTCAGAACCTTTGTCATGCTAGCGAGCAAGGCTACGATAATTACAGAGTCCTTGACTAAGGTACATACCTCTAGAATCATGGTATTTAAAATTTTTGCGTTGTCGCATGCGACGGCGAAAGCCTTAAATTCCCATACCCGAGAAATACATCCAAAATCTGACTATATGTCCTCACTATGCCAACTAACACGACCATCGAAGATTCTAGATCCCATGATTTAGGTGACCTAGCCCATATGATTTATCTCAGAAGAAAATCAACATAACACCAAATACAACAGGACAAAATTGATAAATCAACAAGGAATAGGGAGAATTGAATTTCAAGACAGCTATAAGAGGCAATTGCGGAAATGAAATCAAAAGAACGGAACCTGCAACTAGATCTCCAACGGCCTGTGCATCCTTGACTGTCCTGACGATAGCTCGCCCTGCTAGTTTCCTTTGGTCTGCTGCTGATGCTGCATGAATCACCGCTGCTGAGAGAAGTCAGAAATGACGGAAGAAAATCTCTGTACAGATAGAGGTGCACCTCCAATGTAGCAGAAACGCCAACCTGAGTCGGCACAACAAGAGCTGCGGTCTCGAGGCCCTGATAAATAGGACGAGAGGTGGCCAGCCTCTCGATAGTATCCCTCGAACCGAAACGATGAGATCTTGTCTCCGTAACCATCATGAAGACGGATCAAACCAAGAAGCAATTACTGAGAATGAAGCGACACAACAAGGAAGGACAGTTTATATTCAAGGGAAATCAATAAACAACAATTTTAGACAAAAGAAATCTGATTAAGAGTTTTTCCTAATGTGATTGAGTACCTCAAAATATCCTAATCCTACTGCAGGCTGTAGTGATACTCTAGTTCGAACATCACTACATAAACTCGACTTGCATGGGCCACCACTAAAAATGTGTCACGATCCGCACCCACTGTGAGGGTACGAGAGCGTAACAACGCCCAGCCTACGCCGCAGTGTCGGCGGTAGAACGTTGTTCTAGGTCATGAACTATAACTAACATAATATAAATACTCTCCATAAGGAGGCTAACACAGAGGTACAACTCAATCACAATCTAGAGAGATAGGATATGGCACGATAAAATAGATAAGAGAATCCTCAACTGAGGTACAACAGAAAGAAGTACAAGTCTCAACATCTCCACAATATACAACTCTGAAACCAAGACAACAGCTAAACATGAAAAGAAATAGTCTAAGCTATCTACACTATACAAGGTATCATCCTGAGCAGCTGCCTGAACCTCCCCAGGGGTCCAGGTCGCGAGTGTCATCTAAGCAAGCTCCAAGTAAGGGTGCAGGGTGCCTCATTATCCTCTGTAAAATTTTTAACAGGTCCAGTCAGGACGGGAGCGAGCACAAAACATCTCACGCAGTTCATATCGAGTTAGGAAATATAAAGCATGCAATAGAGTAAAGTACATGAAATGCTGAAAGAAGAAGATATATGAAAAACAGTAGAGATTTGATAACAGGAAATATCTAAATATGATAAGTAAGAACTGTAAGGAACATGTGATTTTAGAGTACAATCTGGTTATATAAACGGGCTAGAAAAATGCAATGGTAACTCCATTGTACGTGGGTGTACAATAGACATATAAATAGTTATACAATATTGTACAATAGGATTTGAGTACATAACCAATTCTACTCCCCCTCCCCAATCAATACACAAGGATCTACTCCAGTTACGTTACCTTATACAATAGTGTACAATGTTATACAATGGATGTACAATGTTATACAATAGTGTACAATGGTCTATCCCTGGGGCTCATGTGATAATGAGAGTACAATATGCACAATGAGTATACAAGGATATGAGTATTCAATAAATACAATATGGAAGTGAAACGCACAACACAATATGTATTTAGAGAATACAAGGAGATAACATCTCAAAAGAAGATTCATATAGTACCAATCCGTGATAACAGTCGTGTCAGCATCAAGTACAGTAATCTAGAGCAAGAATGTAAATCCACACAAGTATGAAACGGTCAGAGAATGTACTCGCCTCGTATCTGAATGTCTGAAGTAAATGTACTGTCCGAGATGAGATACCTGACTCCTAGTTAGAGCAACACAAGTCAAGATGTATACATGAGATGATAAATATAATCTACAATGCATCTGCATGCTGTCTAGGTCAAACTAGACTAGAGTCAACACTTGGTTAACTCCGGTCAACTATACTAGTCAAACTAGGTCAACTAGGTCAAGTCCTAGCCCAAACAGTCTAGCAAGTCTCACTAGGCTTAACCAAGCCTATACTAGCCAATCAACATGATCCTCAAGTCACAGAGCAAACACACATCATTCAAGTAACACAGGTTCACATATACCAAGTACCATATTTACATACCAATTCCTATATGTCTATATACATACTATCTATAAATGCAAAAGCAATATTTATATTATATCACATATTCCACATTGGTATATATATATATATATATATATATATATATATATATATATATATATATATATATATATATATATATACACATATAAAGGATAGGGAAGATCATGCTTTTGTGTGTGTGTGTGTGTGCTAACATAGATGATATGTGTGAATGTTATGCATTAATGTGTCAAAGTAATTTAGGTACTTGGGTGTGTGTAACATGAGAAGGTGAGGGTGTGTGTACTATATTGCCTTTACATGTGGGTATTAGGCACATAGGTTCCCAAAACAGTGTACTTTGGTTTTCAGCCTTAAAAGGAAACCTGGAATTATTTCAAATTAAGATGACATCTCCATAAAGTGTGTTAGGAAATCTCAGGTTAATGAAATCAACCCCAGTTATCAAACTCTTGAACTTAAACCACCTACACATCTAAGTTAACTCTTGAAAGGAACAACCTAGATTCAACATCCACCAATACAAAACATGAACCAAACAAGACCTTCTAACACAGTGTAACTAACATTTTAACCCAATAACCAATTTCGAAATCCATATATCAATGCAACCCAACTAACACACAAATCTGGACTAGCATCATGCATTGACTGAACATGGCAAAACAATTCAAGTCAGTTTCAAGTGGGGAACTAAACTCAGGAATTAGGAATGATTAACAGTGAAGGTGGCTGTTCAATAGGAAGGATTCTCAGGTTTCAAAATGAGTTCAACATTCCATTAGTGCAAAATGAATCACCACAAATTTTCTAATCTGTTTTCAGGTTTCACATGTGTAGGACAAGTATGCTGTGGTATTGCCCCATGTGTTAGAGTGCTCTCAGGAACTTGTTAACAGTGATAGGTCAACCATTCAATTAACAGGAAAAAAAAAATCAAGTCAATGTAAGGAAAGGGAAACCAATTTGTATTCTCAGGTTTCTAAGAACTCAGTTCTTGAGTTCATTATCAAGATGCAAACTCAGAAATCAAGACAAGGGAAATCAGAATACACTACTTAATGTGGTTAAGCTATTCACAGGTTTCCACAACCAATTTCAGTCCAACACAAAATAATTTCCAGGGAATGAAGCTTCAAATCAGGAATCAAGGACAAGAAAAAAATCAGTTGCATTCTCAGGTGACACCAATCAACCATGGTTTTTTTTAAAAAACTGGAATGCAGGTTTTCACATAACAGGGAAACACCAAGTTTACAATACAACAGGAAATGAATTTTAGTTAAAACCAAAAAATCAACATCTATAACCTGGCTTTAAAAGGAAGGAAAACATTAACAGTATAAGGAAAGGTGACCCATTCAAATGAGCTATTCTCAAAGCTAGTTAAAGCATGGTTAACATTCATTAATTCCTCAGGATATGTAGATGACAGTTCAAAATTTCAGTTTTACAATACAACTTGATCTCAGCTCCTATATTAACCAATCTCAGATTTTTGCATTAATCCTATTCTTATTTCAGTTCAATATACAACTAATCCCAGGTATCTCATATCAAGATACAAAATCCTAAATCAGTTTGATGATTCAAACAGTTCAAATCAACAAGCCAAGGCAACACCCATATCAGGTTATATTTAACAGTTCACTTACATGAAAATAATGAAGGAAAATCAATGTGCAGTGTACATTCAGGTAACTTAGTGAACAAAGGAGATCAACTCATATCAGTCTACAAATCATCTAAATGGTTCAAATCTATTCTCAGTTCAAAATCGAAAATCCAAACAATGAAGTATCAGTCAACGGTCTAAAAAAACTCATTCTTAATACAAGAACCAATCAATATGTAAAATCTAGTCTAGTACAGTTCATACTACATATATAGGATCTAATTAGCAAATAAAATCATGATTTAATAAATTAAAATGGGAATTAAAGTATTGGAAAACTGGAAATGCAGTATTCACAGCTATGTATCAGGAATTAACCAAATCGAGCCAAACTCCACATCAAACCCAAACAAATACATAATCCTATAATAGCAGAGATTAAACATGATATTTAGAACCTAACTAATATTAAAACATCATTTAAAAATATTTACAAGTGATTTAAACATCAGAATACCATTCCAGAACACACACGCACACAGTGTTTCCCGTGCACATGAAATTGCGTGTCCGACACGAAATGAGGTGTCATGAAACCTTGGGGGAGTGTGCGCAGACACTGCCCCAGTGTCTATGCCAAATTTGGCGTGTCCTTGTGTCGTATACAAGGTGCACGAGACACGTGGTAGCAGGGGAGCTACAGTGCTCGTGCACGCGCGCGGGCACAGCGTGTTCGTGTCCTAAATACGACACGACACCACACGAAAACGTGTTCAGAACACCAGATTCACACAAACAAGACCAAAACCTAATTTTCTATTCAAACACTATTTAAAAACAGTGAAGAAAAACCTATTGAGGCATTAGGTCGAACACTTGCGACCATGGTCTGATACGTGTCCGATATTGACACGTATTGGACACGAACCCTAGCAATGCCTATACCAACAGAGAGAGGGCACCTAGGGCTTCCTATTCATGCAAAGAAATCGAAAATCCATGGGAGGAGTAGGAAGTTACCTATATGTTGAATTTGTATGAAAAACTTGAAAAGGGGATGGTTCTTCTTGCTAGCTAGCTCCTCCAAATTGCCCCAAGGCTGGGATTGCTCCACAAAAACAGCAAGTAGGGATTGGTTAGGTGCTAATGCAAAAGATTAGGGCTAAAAAGGATCAAAAATGGATGAACTATGGATTGGGGAAGGAGTCTATACCTCTCTTTCTTCAAGACTTGCAAGAATGATAAAAAAAAGAGGCAAGAGTTCAACATGAAGGCTTATATAGGGGGAAAACCACTGCATGGCTGTCATCCTAGGGTTTAGTGCCCAAATCTATGGCTCTCATCTCTCCACTAAGGATCTATGGTCCATATTGATTCTAGGTTTTAGCTATACTAACTCAAGACTATGACTAATCCTAGTCATGACTAATCAAGTCATAAGTCATAGCTAACCCACCTTAGTCAATGCTAACATAACCATCAACTTAACCAAGGCTAATCTAGGTTAATCCAATCTATTAGGTTAGGTCCTTCTAGGTCAGGCCAATCACATCACATACCAAGCAATTATTCACATATATTCAATAAATTCTAATAAATCCTATTAAATTCAAGTAAATCCCAAAATGACCAAAGTACCCTCTAGGCTAGAATATACTAAATGGAAACTCTACTCACATGGTTAGGCTCCCAAGGTCATGGTTAGTTTTCTCGTCAAGTAGTCTCTAGGGCTACACTAGCTAAACACCAAAATCATAAGTCATAAATTTAAATAGTTCAAAATTAATTAAAAATCACCAAAAATTATATTAAAATTTTAAATACCATAATTAAATAAATTAAATACAAAATTTCAAAATTACCCTCATCTGGAAAACTGGGTGTTACAGTATGCCAATATTCGGGATTGGCTAATCGAGTACAATAGTTCATTACATGAACGTGTCTCATTCATTTCATTCAATAAGGCGACTAGCCAGTCTCTTAGTTCCAACTAGGAATGCATGATCAATTATTAGTCAAGGTTACAATCATTATCAATAGTGACAAGGCATGCAAGTCAACTAGTATTCAGTGGGGTCGAGTCTACAACTCTCAGGGTTTAATTCTAGTCAATCGGGTATCTATAACTCAATTCACGATACATGGTACATCTCACGTAACAATCTATATCTAACAGAAATATTAACATGTCATGATTTTATCAAGTTTATACAAAAAGGCGTAAGGATATAAAATGGACGTTAAACATCTAATAAGATATCAATATACAGGGCTATAGAAGATCCAGGGTAAGCAGGCTACGCTCATGTCAGCCTACGCTCAAGTCAACGTACGCTCAGGTCAAGCTACGCTCAGGTCAGCGTACGCTCAGGTCAAGCTACGCTCAGGTCAGCATACGCTCAGGTCAAGCTAGCGTATGGACTCGCCTACGCTCAAGTCAAGCTAGCGTATGGACTCGCCTACGCTCAAGTCAAGCTAGCGTATGGACTCCATACGACTCCTTACCATCCAAGCCAGCGTACGCAAGTCATACGCTTCCAAAAGGCAGCGTATGAACTCCATACGACTCCTTACCATCTAAGCCAGCGTACGCAAGTCATACGCTCCCAAAAGGCAGCGTATGAACTCCATACGACTCCTTACCATCCAAGCCAGCGTACGCAAGTCATACGCTTCCAAAAGGCAGCATATGAACTCCATACGACTCCTTACCATCTAAGCCAGCGTACGCAAGTCATACACTTCCAAAAGGTAGCATATGAACTCCATACGACTCCTTACCATCTAAGCCAGCGTACGCAAGTCATACGCTCCCAAAAGGCAGCATATGAACTCCATACGACTCCTTACCATCCAAGCCAGCGAACGCAAGTCATACGCTTCCAAAAGGCAGCGTATGAACTCCATACGACTCCTTACCATCTAAGCCAGCGTACGCAAGTCATACGCTTCCAAAAGGCAGCGTATGAACTCCATACGACTCCTTACCATCTAAGCCAGCGTACGCAAGTCATACGCTTCCAAAAGACAGCATATAAACTCCATACGACTCCTTACCAAGGTAGCGTATGCAAGACATACGCTGCCAAAGGGCAGCGTATGGGGACTGTGCTGCCCTAAAGAGCGCGCGCAACTCAGTGGCACAAGCTAAAAAGCTCGCGCACTGCTCACTATCTTCTCCAAAACAGCAAGAACTCCATGGTTGAACCCAAAGCTTCAAGAGTCCATAACTTGGTCAAAATAAGTCCGAATCCAACTTTGCAAAGGTCAAAATTGGGTAGAATAAAATTCTCTACAATATGAAACCATCAAAACTTGAAAACAAAGAAGTTTGATAGATCAAAACTACCAAAATCCGAAAATAACTAATTTCTAGATCTACTAAAAATAAAACTTCAAAACGAGAAATACCAAGTTCTAAACTCTCTTAGAATCACAAGGAAAAGAGAATGAAACCATAAAAATGGGTCCTCAAGAAGAAGCAAGATGTACTTGCCTATGGGTTTGGTAGGTGGAGAGAGTAATGAGAAAGAAGAAGAAGAGTGATGGTGAAGAAAAAATAATGAAGAGAGAGAAAGGAGGGTTGGCTTTAAATGAAAAGGTGGTGGTAGGTGGGGGTGTTAGGTTTGGTTCATGATGAACCAACTAACTAAACCAAACCAAGCCGAACCCAAGTCTAGCTAAAGCAGAGAAATAAAAGCAGAAAGTAAACTACAGAAAATTAATTGCAGAAAATTAATTAACATGAATTTAAAGAGATTTAAATACAAAATAATACATGATAAATATTAAATAAATATATTTAAGCAGTACATGTATTAAAAATACGTATACTGGGAACGGGGAGTGACATATATTGTGTTGTAATATATAAGTTTATATAACCATTTGAAATGCCATGATTATAGACCTAATGTTGAATACCAATATATGCATGTGTATATATGTGTAGACATATATAGCTTAAAGTAATAGATTACCTAGTGTATATCCAATATGAATTCTTGCCTATTTGAGTATTGAATAATTGCATGCTATATAGAGTTGGGTGTATGTTGGCTTGTATAGCCTTGTATTGATGTGTGCTTGCTAGGATAGTCTTGGTTAGGCCTAGTAAGACTTGCTGGGTTAGGACATGACCTAGTTTGACCTAGTTTGACTAGTGCAGTTGACCAGAGTTGACCAAGGGTTGACTTTGGCCTAGTTTGACCTAGATTCATGTAGAATGCATTGTAGTGCTTTATATTACCCTTCTGGACATGTTGTGACTTGTGTTGTTCTAATTAGGAGCCAGACACCTCTTCTCGGACAGTATCTTAACCTTGGACATTCAGATATCAGGCGAGTACATTCTCTGATCATTTCATATCCTGCTTAAAATTATTTTCTGTATTAAATTACTTTACTTGTACTGTCACGTTGGTCACACGGATTGGTACTATACGAATCCCTACTTGAGATGTTATCCTTAGGGAGCATCGAATACTACATGTTCTATGCGTTTCACTTACATGTCGTATCACTATGCTTCACAGGTTCTTCGATCACTTGTGACATATACTCTTATGATCACAGAGTCTCTTAGAATCTCTTATCCCATCTACTGGGTATCCTAGAATCTCCTAGAATCCCCATTTTTGGGACTACTATGTACCACCCTTCGGGGGCTATTACATAGTAACCTGTTTGGATCCTTGTATACTGATTGGGGGTACGGAGGAGTAGAAGTAGACATGTGAATAATACACAAGTAGTATCTTATCAGAATCTCTTCCATAGTATCTTATCAGAATCTCCTATGCCATTTTCATGTCTATATTGTACTCTGACTCACTAGCCACTGTTAGTCTCTATTTATAGTAGATATTTCTATTACAGCTCTCTTTGTTTACATACAGCATTTCTTTCAGTACCTGTATCTTATTTTGCTGCATGATTATATTTTTTAACCTGCTATGAACTGTTGAGATATATTGTGCTCGCTCCTGTCCTGACTGGACCTGTTGATAAATTTTACAAATAGCCTGGGATTGCCTGCTAGCCTAGAGGAGACACAGTAGAGGTTGTTTAGATAGTTATTTCATTTTGTCTGGAGTTGTATTTACTTTGTGGATTACTGTATTTGAGTTTTGAGATGTATTTCTGGGTTTATGTATCTTAGACACTTAGACTTCTATCTCCTGTATCTCTTTTGGATTTCATGTTTTATCTATCTTTATCATGCTCTACCTTAGATGTGATTGAGACTGTATCTGCTATGTCACCCCCATTCGGGGAGTATAAACTGTTTAGTCTTATACTGTTAGATGCATTGAGACCTAGGACAGCGTTCTACCGTCGACACTGTGGCGTAGGCCGGGCGTTGTTACGTTCTCGTGCCCTAACTCTAGGGTACGGGTCGTGACACCGATTTACAAAGGTTGTTGATGCTGAAAAGACTTCGGGAGATATCAGTTTCTTTGACATCTTCACTGCTTGAATCGGTGGGCTACAGACGACCTCGTGGTAGGCCAAGTAAAATGAAAATCCGCACTTCAAATTCGACGAAATGTGAACCAAGCAAATTTGAAATTGTTGAGTTCGCTCACGATAGTTGTTCACCTTTGGAGAAAACTATAATGCTCGATGGACCCCTTTCGGCAAAACCAATGTTCACTTCCATCCGAAGGAAAAAGCAAAATGTTCGACGGTAGTCATCACACAATGCCACCGATATTGTATATATAGGACAAGTTCCACCTCAACATAATCCGTATATGTTGAGTATGGAAAATATAATAGGGGTTGGACATTGTGGTTTTCGATGCATAGCCCATGCACTAGGATTGGGGGAGGAATCTTGGCCAAAAGTTCGTAATGACCTCATCCAAGAGATCACAAACTTAGGATATTTATATGGTAGATGTTGTCACGCCCCGAGTCGACAAACCATTCGTCTCCAGTATTATTTTGTCGAATCGATCGTCCTCGCTAAGGCGTGATGCCGTACGAGTCTGGAATTGCACTCGTACAAGGCAAGAACGTTACGTTGATTATTATATTGAAACACCAAGTTAAAACTTCACA
The DNA here is from genome assembly GCA_029216955.1 of Iris pallida. Taxonomy (NCBI): domain Eukaryota; kingdom Viridiplantae; phylum Streptophyta; class Magnoliopsida; order Asparagales; family Iridaceae; genus Iris; species Iris pallida. Next base: position 6,211,509 of record JANAVB010016797.1, on the reverse strand, counting down.
AATCACATCAAATTGAGATGCAGTATAGGAAGATAGAAATATGCTTTTCATTCATAGCTTACAACGAAGTACAAGTCGTAATTACATTTGATGCCATTGTGGCTACATTGATTGAAAATAAAAGAAACATACTCGATAAGCTGCCTAAACTAACACTTGCCGTTCCATATATTCGCCCCTTTATACATAAGCCTTCGATTGAATTGGCTTCAAAATACTTCAGGACAGGAAGAGCTTTAAAATGTCTCTCCGCACTTCAGCTTCAGTTTAGAGCTTCCACTGCACCTGGGGAATTGGGAGAGGGGATTAGCACACTTGCTAAGTGGACGAGACGAACCCACTCGTCTAAACTGACTCTGATTGTTAAGGTAGGCATGCTTTAGAATTTTCTTTCTATTTAGAAATAAATGAATTCAGTTCATATCGATAGCCATCGTTGAAGTAATAACGCATACAGTAGAATATAGCGATTTATCACATTTTATACCATGGCCGTGCTCGTCCTTGCATAAAACACAGATAATATTTACTACCTGCATAAGACAATAGGTGAGCATGCTCTATCTTATATGTGCGATCATTGATGCTATGCACCACGAGGGACTTTATATGGCATTACGATGTGCCTGCAGTTTGGGTTGCAAGCCCTGCTGCAGGTCCCACAATGCCTCGCGCTAAAGCACGAATTTGTTTATTCCTCCTAGGTCGATTCGGTTCTGATGCCCCGGATTCTGCATCGAGGAAAGTTCAACTTGTGCACAAGTTGTCTATGACCATGCCAATGCGTGAACAGTTTAATATGTACAGACAGATTTTTATAGCGTAGACTGTATTGAGTGACATTATTATTTGTGCCCTACTCATGCAACGAATCATTTTTCCCGAGCCGTACTTCCGACTTAGCATCCCGTAGGCACCAAATTCCCTGTGGCACCGTAAGCCATAATCGATGTTTCATTTTATTTTGCAGCACGTGAAATAGTCTATCTTTTTACTAGAACCTTAAACTTTTTCGTTTATGTATGAAACTTATATTTTTAGAGTAAATTACTCTAAATCGATACATTTTCCCGAGTTCTTGACCTTAGTAGATTGGCATGCATTTAACTTTGCATCGTCGATTTGAATGAATTTGAGGCAAAATTTTTTTGTTTGCGGGACTGAGTAGAAAAGAAGGGGCCGAATCACCCACCAAGTTCTTTGATCGTGTCGACCATTGAAGCGCTTCGCAACGTTTAAGATTTAGTTATACGAGCTCCTGCAATGACACCAACACTTAGTTAGGATTTCTTCTTTATTTCTTCGTTTCGAAATTCGTAGATTGTATTTAGAAAATGACGCGAAAGTACTTTCATCAAAACCAAGTGGCAAAAGCTCCAAGAAAACCATATAGCGGTCCGGTCTCGTCGAAGAGAATCTTATATCGAGCTCACTCGTCGAGACGCAGCCCGCTGCATCTAGGATTTATTCCAACAGATTTTGTTCCATTAGTTGGATCGATTCTCGTAACATCCGTCCAAATCGATTTGATCGATGCCGCAAGGTATTATCGTTTACCATGCACAGTGATCGAGTCAGATGGCCATCTAAGTTCCCGACCGATCTGACTTGGTGCAATCATATTATGAAGTCCGTCGCCTATCGAAAATGGGGCACTACATAATATACCACTAAGAAAAAGTTTTGTCTCAAAACTTAAGAACAAGGGTCTGACCTTAAATTAGACAAACAACGTAGGGTACTTCTCCTTCATCGCTACCTCCATTTCCCACGTCAACTATTTAACTGAATGGTTCCTCCTTACGGTCCAAAATTTGAATAGGCTCCTCCGAGTAAGACAAGTCAGTACGTAGCTCCAACTGATCGAATCTAACCACGTGACTTGGATCGTGCAGGTATTTTCGAAGTTGTGAGATGTGGAAAATATCGTGCACATCAGCTAAGGCAGGAGGTAGTGCGATCCGATAAGCAAACATTACAACTCGCTCGATGGTCTCGAAGGGGCTTACAAATCTCGGGCTCAATTTGCCTTTAACGTCGAACCGCATCATACCATGCATGGGTGTTACTTTCAGAAATACGTGGTCCCCGACCAAAAATTCTAGCGATCGTCGGCGAAGATCTGCGTAGCTCTTTTGTCGACTTTGCACGATACGGAGTCTATTTCGGATCTAGCGGACCTTTTCGACGGCCTGCTCCACCAGTTCCGGTCTAAGCACTTGTCGCTCTCCGACTTCGTCCCAGCATATTGGTGAACAAAATTTTCTCCCATATAGCGCTTCATATGGAGCCATCTGAATGCTCGACTGATAACTGTTGTTATACGCAAACTTTATAAGCGACAAATGCGTATCCTAACTAGTCTTTAGATCGATCGCATATAGACGCAACATATCCTCTAAGATTTGATTTACCCTCTCCATCTGACCATCTGTCTGGGGGTAGTATACAGAACTAAAATTTAGTTTGGTCCCCATCGTCGCTTGTAGGCTCGTCCAAAAATGCGATAGGAATCGCCCATCTCTATCAGAAATTATTGAGGCCGGTACCCCGTATAGTCGAACAATCTCATCGATATATATTTGCGCTAACTGATCGACGCTTCATCCTAGTTTAATTGGGAAGAAGTGAGCCGACTTGGCAATCTATCAATAATGACCCAAATCGCATCATTCTCCCGCGGCGTCTTCGGAAATCCCATAATAAAATCCATCGAGATGTTGTCCCACTTCCACTCGAGAATGGCAAGGTTCTGCAGCTCTCTGCCTGGCCTTTGGTATTCTGCCTACACTTGTTGACACGCCATGCACTGCGATACGAAAGTAGCCACGTCTTTCTTCATATCGTACGACCAAAAGTTTGTGCATGAGTCTTTGTACATCTTAGTGCTTCCAGGATGTAATGAGTACTTCACATAATGTGCCTCCGTCAGAATTTTTTTCTGAGTTCGGCAGTTTCAGGAATGCAGAGCCTTCCTTTTAGTCGTATCGTCCCGTCTCCGTCTTCTGCAAAGTCAGTCGCCCTTCCTGTTGAAATCAGTTCGTGCATCTCTTCAGGAATGAATCGCCCTTCTATGCGGTCTTTATTTTGCTAAGCATGCTAGACCCTAACTTCAACTGAGCTAGGTATAGGTGTCGATACTCAATTCTGAGTTCGATACCCATCGCTTCAAGGTCTTGTCGTATCTCATTATTTATGGCCAGTGATCTCATAAACATTCTGCTAAGCACATCAGCTACAACGTTTCCCATGCTCGGCGTATACTCGATCGTTAGCTCATAATCTTTTATGAGTTTAAGCCAACGTCGCTGTCGTAGGTTGAGTTCTCATTGCGTAAACAAGTATTTCAGGCTTTTATGATCTGTGTAGATTCTGCAAGCCACACCATAGAGGTAGTGTCGCTAGAATTTTAATGCAAACACGATCGCCGCTAATTCTAGGTCGTGCGTCATATAGTTTTTCTTGTGCTGCTTCAACTGTCGTGAAGCGTAGGAGATGGCTTTATCTTTCTGCGTGAGTACGCATCCGAGGCCAGTTTCCGATGCGTTGCTGAATATCTGAAAGCCTTCTGGACCATCTGAAAGTGCAAGGATTAGAGCTGAGACGAGCCGTTGCTTCAACTCTTGAAAGCTGGATTCACAGTCGTCGTTCCATTCAAATACTACTCCCTTTTGGGTGAGACGAGTCAGTGGCAACGCTAGTTTTGAAAATCTCCACACGAATCTTTGATAGTAGCCTGCTAAGCCCAGGAAACTCCAAATATCGTTAGCTGAGGTAGGATATTTCCAATCTGCCACCGCTTCAATCTTCTTTGGGTCCACCGCGACACTTTGGCAGAGATCACATGTCCGAGGAATTTCACAGTACTCATCTAGAACTCGCATTTACTCCGCTTGGCATATAATTTTTTTTCATGTAGAGTCTGCAATACCGTCGTCATATGTTTTATATGCTCTTCTTGATTTTTTGAGTAGATAAGGATATTGTCGATGAATACGACTACAAATTTATCGATTTAGGATCGAAGTACTCGGTTCATCAGATCTATGAAAGTGGCTCGAGCATTCGTCAAACCGAACGATATGACTAGGAATTCGAAATGACTATATCGAGTACGAAAGGAAGACTTCGATACGTCGTCGGACTTGATCTTCAACTGATGATAGCCTAAACGAAGATCAATTTTTAAAATATTGACGCACCTTACAGTTGGTCAAACAAGTCATCGACGTGGCAATAGATATTTGTTCCGTACGGTCGCCTTGTTGAGTTCATAATAGTCGATGCATAGCCGCATCGATCCATCCTTCTTCTTCACAAATAATATGGGAGCTCCCCATGGAGAGACGCTAGGGCGAATAAATCAATGGTCTAGCAACTCTTGTAATTGTACCTTCAGCTCCTTCAGTTCTGTTGGAGCCATTCGGTAAGACGCCTTTGATATCGGTCGTGTATTCGGAAAGGTATCGATGCTGAATTCTATTTCTTGATTCGGCGGCATCCCGGGCATCTCATCAGGGAAAATGTCGGGGAAATCTGCCACAACATCAATCTGTATTGTGTTTGTATTATCCTTTCGCGTGTCTCGAACTGATGCTAAGTATCCCGCACAGCCGAAATACAACATATGCCTCGTCGAGATTGCCAATACCATCATTGCCGTCTTCGAGACCGTACCGCACGAATATGAGAACTCTGTCTCACTAGGAAGACGAAATATCACTCTCTTCTCCGTGCTCTCGATCGTTGCATGACAAGCGCCCAACCAATCCATGCCCAGGATTATGTCGTACTCTTTGATGTCTAGTACGACGGCATCCAAGGATAGATTTCTTCCTCCGATGCAAATGTAGCCATCCCTACAAATAAAGTTCGCAGACATATCGACTCCCGATGGAGTGCTAACGCTAATGTCCATATCTAGTGATTGTATGGTTATTTTATTTTTATTCGTAAAATCAGCAGATATAAAACTATGTATTGCACCCGAATCGAATAGAACTCGAGCAGGTATATTTTTGTAGAGTAATATACCTGTTACAACAGTATCGGACGCGAATGCCTCATCCCGAGTTAATGCATAGACTCGACCTTGAGCTCTATGGTGTTGATTCTGCGGGTTGACGGGCACCGCATTTGCGCCTTGCAGGATAGGCACTTTATATTGATTCGGAACGTTCCTTGGTGGGTTGTGTTGATTTGTAACATTTTTCGGACATTACGACTTTGAATGGCCCTTCTTGCCACACACGTAACATGTTCTGTAGGAACAATCGCCCGGACGATGACAATGCCTGTTGCAGATATTGCAATGTAATCCTGGATATGGACGTCGATTCTCGGATGTGCTTGGACGCTTTTGTACTCCCGATCCTCCAACGTAATTAGGACGCTTGTTGAAATTATTGCGGACGACAGGCACGGCCCTTTGCGACATACGACCAAAGATCCGCTCGCTATCAAGCGCGGCTTCGTAGGATTCACTATAAGTTCGACATCGCTGATTCATGAAGTCCCTACGCAATTCGTCGTTGATGTCTTGTTGAAAATGCTCGCTCCATGCTTACTTGTTGGACAGGAACGTGCCGACAAACTTTGCCAGTTTCGAAAAGCTCGAGTCATAATCGTTGACTAATATATTTTCTTGTCGCAACATCATGAACTCGTCTTCTTTTTGTCGACGGATGGCACGAGGAACGTACTGCTCAAGAAATGCTTCCTTGAACATTTTTCAAAAAATCGTGGTATCGGTATCGGCTTCGTAGATTTCCTGCTTCTTAGTTGTCCATCAGTCGTAAGCCCTCAGTTGTACCTGTAACGCCGCATATGTTACCCTCTGGGACCCTTCAATGCTAAGAAGATTAAATAAGTCCTCAATTTTTGTGTCACGACCCGCACCCGCTTTTCGGACGCAAGCTCATAAGCAAGCCAACTACGCATCGAGCGTACTCCAGCCCGACTCGAGTACGTATAAGCTGTCAATGTCAAGGGTATCAGGTCTAATCTAAACTATATCTCAATCTACATGAATCATATAAACAAGAATAAACCAGTATGGGTCATGGTCTGCAGCCCATTAACATATTGTTCGATTAGACTCCAAGAATGATATGAGTCTATAAATAAGCAGAGTATATCATGGTACAGAATATAAAGCAGGAAAAGATAATAAAGAAATAACACAAACAAATACCTGTATCATAGATCGTAATCCTCCACCATCCCGCTCAACTAACTAACTCCACGCAATCGCTAAACCTGAAGAGATCATCAGGTCCTCAGAGGACTAGCAAGATACATAAAACATGCCTATCTAACAGTTTAATCATGCAATAATATATACAGGGTGTAAACATGAACTAGATAGGAGACTGACAAGTGGCTACTGACAGGTAACTATGAACTCGGATACGGGATCAAGTATGCATAAATGAACTGCTGGTAGACCAATGGATACCAACCCTCGCCCCGATTGTGGACTCGTAGGTCAGTTTAAAGACAAGTCACCCTCGCCCCGATTGTGGACTCGCAGGTGCAAAGGACAACCCTCGCTCCGATTGTGGACTCGCAGGTTGTTTCAAGACAAATCACCCTCGCCCCGTATGTGGACTCGCAGGTGCAAAGGCAACCCTCGCCCCGTGTGTGGACTCATAGGTTGTGAAAAAAACAAGGAATAGCAGTTCACTAACATATACTTGCAGACACGACTCAATCAAGACACAGGTGAAGACACGACACGACCCAATCACGATACACGAGAGAACCAATCCAATACGAACTACAAGCTAACCATATACATAGACTATATCTATACTAGCAAGCAAAATATACAAATCATATGTAAATAACCAACTAGTAAAACTATATAATAATAGAAATATGTATATAAATAAACTGTAGAGGGAGGCAAGGTATACTTGCCTGGGGGTTGCACGAAGAACCAACAATGTAACTCCAATCAATAAGTCAGAAAGTCCAAGTCATCACAACTGTCTCCGAAAGCTGAAATAAAAATTACCAATATTCTCAGAATAGTCAAATTAGCTAGGATTGCCTGTCCTTAAGTCCAATTCTGGACACAGGGGCAAAACGATAATTTCGGACAAAAACGGTGTCCGCCGTTGGACCCGCTTTGCACCGAAAAGCGTGCCAGAGTCAATGGTCTCTAAAGTCGTCAAACTATATGTCTACGGATCCGATTTTTCGATATGAACCCAACCGTATGTCCAAAGTTGGATTTTGGCGGGCCGTGCACAAAATCGCCCGTTGAGTGGGACCGCGGGGCCCGCAAAACGGTGATTTTATTAACGGTCTCAGAATCGGACCAAATTGGCATACAGGACCAGAAAAATGATATGGTTCTGTTGGCGTAAGTTTCATCTCGATCTGACGAGCGTGCATAAAGTAATTGGAGAATTTGCAAAGTGTACGATACGGTAAATTTCGACGGATACGCATCAAATTCGTCGCGCACACGTGACCAATTTGAATTTCGCCAAAGCCCACACGACCATGAAACCATTATGCAGCTTTCGATGCGTTCGGTTCGCGACCACGTTGCCCGGATTGGCAGGACGAACGTGGTATCGGACAATTTTCTAAATTTCTAAACTATTTTCGCCAAGATTTTCTTGATTTTCAAATCAGGATTTTCTGACGTATACTAGATGAATTTAAATTCCGTAAACAGCGTTTTGAAGCTGTATGGGTTGATAAAAACCTATTCAATTAGATTTCTGAATATTGCTACGGTTTAGCAGAAATCTGCCTTCCAAACTAGGATTATAGACTATTTTTCAACTGTCAGGAACATTCGTTTTTCGGGTTTTTCGAGTCAACTTTTTGACTCGTTGGGTCGATACTTCGGGGAACTATGAAGTGGCTCGTCTAGAGGGTCATATAGGGTTGCTACACCAACTTACGGAATCGAATTTAATTGAGATTAAACGAAGTTATTGATTCGGGAAGTAGGTACCTGGTTCGGGTTCGGGACAGAGCAGTCCCCTGCTTCCCGCGCGCGTGGCTGACTTCGGCGGCTCGCGTGGCCGCGCGCGGCGGTGGCGCCAGCGGTCGAGGGTGCGCGCGGGAGTCCAGTGTGTCTGGGTCGACGCTGGGGTGTCGGCGTTGGTGTTAGCATTAGGGTTTTTCGAGTTTTGGCTTCTCTCTCTCGGTCAATCTCCGTATATATATCCGCTCGTTTTATCCCGAGCGTGGAGACTGGACAGTCTCGGTTGGGCCTGGGGGTGGCTTGGCTGGGCTTGGGCCGGCTGAGTTCGAACCCAGGGAAGCTAAGCGGGGAGGGCCAGGCTTGGGGCTGGTGGTTTTGTTTACCTATTTAATTCATATAAATATATATATATATATATACAATACTCATATACGTATAAATATATATTTAGATATAAATACGTAAATACGCGTATACCATATATATTTATGTATTATGCACGTACACCCATAATTACATATATACATATATACATATATACATACATATACATATATATATAATATATATTTACAAATACATAAATACACATATACAATATATATTTATATATTATACACATACGCCCATAAATACCTATGTATATATATATATATATATATATATATATATATATATACATATATATACACACATATACGCTATTTAAATCCAACTAAAATTTAATATATAATTAAACATATATATATAAATATATATATATATATATATATATATATATATATATATATATATATATATATATATATATAAATTAAATTTACCATAAACTATTTCAATAATAATAATAATAATAATAATAATAATAATAATAATAATAATAATAATAATAATAATAATAATAATAATAACAATAGTGATTATTTAATCACAAAAATTGCTTTAGTAATGATAAAATAATAAAAACTTAATAATACTAAAAATAAACCAATGGTAGTGTTTGGTGAACGTAACCTACGTACTCCTCATTTGGCTCCATAAATCATACAATACTGCCAAATACCTAAATAATATTAATACCAATATTGTATAATACTTAATAATTAGGAATACAATATCAAATTGTAAAATAATTTAAGAAATATTTGCACATATAAAATGTGCCTACTCGGTCGTCCTTGGTCTCACTATATGCCCACATAGGCTTGGAATTGGTTCGGGTCCGGTTCGGGCTGACTGGGTACAACCGGGTCATCTAAAAATTAATATATTAAATAATAACTAATTAATGTTTTAAATGAGTCCTTTCACAACTTGGTCTGGTTTTCCTAGTTCGGGTATCACTATGGCTAGACCTCACCTAGCATCGCTAGTACACTAGTCAGGCTCACTGCTACAGCTTCTGTGTCACAATTCCTAGTCGTCTTGTACTTCAAAACTCAATCATGATTAAAATCATCTACCGTAATAATTAAGTAAATAATTATTTATAATATTCTAAAATCATTATTTAAATCAAATAAATAAATAAATAAATATTTCAAAAAAAAATTTCGGGAATGGGAGCTACACTTCGCGAGCCACCCCCATCACATCAGGCTCTGCTCGGCTATTAAATTTAGGTGGGTTCATCTTACGAAACTTTTTTGCTTTGAACAAGGCAGAAGAGTTTATCATTTGTGGTTCAACTTCTTCCTCGACTTCATCTTGAATATCTTGCCTCTGTTCGGATACCACGATCGTTGACTTGGTATTGCCCACCACCTTGTTCACTATCTGAGTCAGGACGTCCATCTGCTTCTGCTGTGCATCAAATTGGGCCTTGATTTGCATTTGAAGCTGTTACTGCTGCAGTTCCATCAACTGTAGCATTTTCTCCATGGTCGTCTCGCTAGGGCCAGTACACTTTGAGCTCGACGTACTATCCACGGTTTAGGTTGATGTGCCAGAATTGTTCTTATTTCTCTTAGTCATTCCTACAAAACAGAGTAAACCCGTTAGTATTTTTCAAAAATATCTACGGGCTTACCTGTGTGAAACTTTTATTTCACGCAGCATGTCGACAAGCATTCAATCGAGCAATTGCAACGAACATTCCAACAATGAAACATCTTTCGAAAATTCGAGGAAACATAACTGTGCGCTGATAACAATTTGTCACGCTCCGAGTCGACAAATTGTTCGTCCCCGATGTTATTTTGCCGAATCGATCGTCCTCGCTAAGGCGTGATGCCGTACGAGTCTGGAATTGCACTCGTACGAGGCAAGAACGTTACGTTGATTATTATATTGAAACACCAAGTTGAAACTTCACAAATCACATCAAATTAAGACGCAATATAGGAAGATATAAATATTATTTTCATTAATAGCTTACAATGAATTACAGGTCGTAATTACATTTGATACCGTTGCGGCTACATTGATTGAAAATAAAAGAAACATACTCGATAAGCTGCCTAAACTAACACTTGCCGTTCCATAAATTTGCCCCTTTATACATAAGCCTTCGATTGAATTGGCTTTAAAATACTTCAGGATAGGAAGATTTTCAAAATGTCTCTCCGCACTTCAGCTTCAGTTTAGAGCTCCCGCCGCACCTGGTGAATTGGAGGAGGGGATTATCACACTTGCTAAGTGGATAAGACGAACCCACTCGTCTAAACTAACTCTGATTGTTAAGGTAGGCATGCTTTAGAGTTTTCTCTCTATTTAGAACTAAATGAATTCAGTTCATATCGATAGCCATTTTTGAAGTAATAAAGCATACAATAGAACATAGCGATTTATCACATTTTTTACCACGGCTGTGCTCGTCCCTGCATAAAACACAAATAATATTTACTACCTGCATAAGACAATAGGTGAGCATGCTCTATCTTATATGTGCGGTCATTGATGCTATGCACCATGAGGGACTTTATATGGCATTACGAGTGCCTGCAGTTTGGGTTGTAAGCCCTGCTGCAAGTTCCGCAATGCCTCGCGCCGAAGCACGAATTTGTTTATTTCCCATAGGTCGATTCGGTTCTGATGCCCCGGATACCGCATCGAGGAAAGTTCAACTTGTGCACAAGTTGTCCATGACCATGCCAATGCGTGAACAGTTTAATATGTGCAGACATATTTTTATAACGCAGACAGTATTGAGTGACATTATTATTTGTGCCCTACTCACGCAACGAATCATTTTCCCGAGCCGTATTTCCGACTTAGCATCCCGTAGGCACCAAATTCTCCGCGGCACCGTAAGCCACAATCGATGTTTCATATTATTTTGCAGCACGTGAAATAGTCTATCTTATTACTAGAACCTTAAACTTTCTCGTTTATGTGCGAAACTTATATTTTTAGAGTACATTACTCTAAATCGATACATTTTCCTGAGTTCTTGACCTTAGTGGATTAGCATGCATTTAACTTGGCATCGTCGATTTGAATGAATTCGAGGCAAAGGAATTTTGTTTGCAGGACAAAGTAGAAAATAAGGGGCCGAATCACCCACCAAGTTCTTTGATCGTGCCGACCATCGAAGCGCTTCGTAACGTTCAAGCTTTAGTTATGCGAGCTCCTGCAATGGCACTAATACTTAGTTAGGATTCCTTCTTCATTCCTTCATTTCAAAATTCGTAGATTATATTCAGAAAATGACGTAAAAGTACTTTCATCAAAACCAAGCGGCAAAACCTCCAAGAAAACCATATAGCGGTCCGGTCCCGTCGAAAGGAATCTTATATCAAGCTCACTCGTCGAGACGCAGCCTGATGCATCTAGGACTTATTCCAACAGATGTCGTTCCATTAGTTGGATCGATTCTCGTAACATCCGTCCAAATCGATTTGATCGATGCCGCAAGGTGTTATCGTTTACCAAGCTCAGCGATCGAGTCAGATGGCCATCTAAGTTCCCAACCGATCGGACTCGGTGCAATCATATTATGAAGTCCTTCACCTATCGAAAACGGGACACTACATAATATACCACTAAGAAAAAGTTTTGTCTCAAAACTTAAGAACAAGGATCTGACCTTAAATTAGACATACAACGTAGGGTACTTCTCCTTCATCTCCGCCTCCATTTCCCACATCAACTATTTAACTGAATGGTTCCGCCAAAGCACATAGATCAAGGACATCGACCGATTTCGTAATACTTTCTCCTTACGGCCCAAAATTTGAATAGGCTCCTCCGAGTAAGATAAGTCAGTACGTAGCTCCAACTGATCGAAGCTAACCACGTGACTTGGATCGTGCAGGTATTTTTGAAGTTGTGAGATATGGAAAACATCGTGCACATCAGCCAAGGCAGGAGGTAGTACGATCCGATAAGCAACCATTGCAACTCGCTCGATGGTCTCGAAGGGGCTTACAAATCTTGGGCTCAATTTGCCTTTAACGCTGAACCGCATCACACCACGCATGGGCGTTACTTTCAGAAACATGTGGTCCCCGACCAAAAATTCTACCGATCATCGACGAAGATCTACGTAGCTCTTTTGTCGACTTTGCGCGATACGGAGTCCATTTTGGATCAAGCGGACCTTTTCGACGGCCGGCTCCACCAGTTTCGGTCCAAGCACTTATCGCTCTCCGACTTTGTCCCAGCATATTGGTGAACGAAATTTTCTTCCATAGAGCGCTTTATATGGAGCCATCTGAATGCTCGACTGATAACTGTTGTTATACGCAAACTCCGCAAGCGATAAATGCGTATCCCAACTAGTCTTTAGATCGATCGCACACAAATGCAACATATCCTCTAAGATTTGATTTACCCTCTTCGTCTGACCGTTTATCTGGGGGTGGTAGGCAGAACTAAAATTTAGTTTGGGCCGCTTACAGGCTTGTCCAAAAATGCGATCGGAATCGCCCATCTCTGTCCGAAATTATTGAGGCCGGTACCCCGTGTAGTCGAACAATCTCGTCGATATAGATTTACGCTAACCGATCGACGCTCCATCCTACTTTAATTGGGTTAAAGTGAGCCGACTTGGTCAATCTATCAATAATGACCCAAATCGTATCATTCCCTCGCGGCGTCTTCGGAAATCCTATAATAAAATCCATCGAGATGTTGTCCCACTTCCACTCGAGAATGGTGAGGTTCTGCAGCTCTCCACCTAGCCTTTGGTGTTCTGCCTTCACTTGTTGACACGCCATGCACTACAACATGAAAGTAGCCACGTATTTCTTCATGTCCTGTGACCAAAAGTTTGTGCGTGAGTCCTTGTACATCTTAGTGCTTCTAGGATGTAACGAGTACTTCGCATAATGTACCTCCGTCAGAATTTCTTTTCTGAGTTCGGCGGTTTCAGGAATGCAGAGCCTTCCTTTTAGTCGCATCGTCCCGTCTCCGTCTTCCGCAAAGTCAGTCGCCCTTCCTGTTGAAATTAGTTTGCACATCTCTTCATGAATGAATCGTTCTTCTGTGTGGTCTTTATTTTGCTAAGCAGGCTCGATCCTAAATTTAACTGAGCTGGATGCAGGTGTTGATACTCAATTTCGAGTTCGATACCCATCGCTTCAGGGTCTCGTCGTATCTCATTATTTATGGCCAGTGATCTCATAAACATTCTGCTAAGCACGCCGGCTACAACGTTTCCCTTCTTCGGCGTATACTCGATCGTTAGCTCGTAATCTTTTATGAGTTCGAGCCAACGTCGCTGCCTTAGGTTGAGTTCTCGTTGCGTAAACAAGTATTTCAGGCTTTTATGATCTGTGTAGATTCTGTAAGCCACACCATAGAGGTAGTGCCGCCAGAGTTTCAATGCAAACACGATCGCCGCCAATTCTAGGTCGTGCGTCGGATAGTTTTTTGTGTGCTGCTTCAACTGTCGTGAAGCGTAGGAGATGACTTTATCTCTCTGCATGAGTATGTATTCAAGGCCAGTTCCCGATGCGTTGTTGAATATCTGAAAGCCTTCTGGACCATCTGGAAGTGCAAGGACTTGAGCTGAGACGAGCCGTTGCTTCAACTCTTGAAAGCTGAATTCACAGTCGTCGCTCCACTCAAATACTACTCCCTTCTGGGTGAGGCGAGTTAGAGGTGACGCTAGTTTTGAAAATCTCCACACGAATCTTCGAAAGTAGCCTGCTAAGCCCAAAAAACTCCGAATATCGCTAGCCGAGGTAGGTCATTTCCAATCTACCACCGCTTCAATCTTCTTTAGGTCCACCGCGACACCTTCGACAGAGATCACATGTCCGAGGAATGTCACAGTACTCATCCAAAATTTGTATTTACTCTGCTTGACATATAATTTGTTTTCACGCAGAGTCTGTAATACCGTCTTTAAGTGTTCTGCATGCTCTTCTCGATTCTTTGAGTAGATAAGGATATCATCGATGAACACAACTACAAATTTATTGATTTGGGGTCGAAAGACTCGGTTTATCAGATCCATGAAAGCGGCTGTGGTATTCGTCAAACCGAATGACATGACTAAAAATTCATAATGACCATATCGAGTGCGGAAGGCAGACTTCGATACGTCGTCGGACTTGATCTTCAACCGATGATAGCCTGAACGAAGATCAATTTTTAAAATATTGATGTGCCTTGCATTTGGTCAAACAAGTCATCGACGTGGTAATGGATATTTGTTCCGCACGGTCGCCTTGTTGAGTTCATGATAGTCGATGCATAGCCGTATCGATCCATCTTTCTTCTTCACAAACAATACGGGAGCTTCCCACGGAGAGACGCTAGGGCGAATAAATTTGTGGTCTAGCAACTCTTGTAATTGCACCTTCAGCTCCTTCAGTTCTACTAGAGCCATTCGGTAAGACGCCTTTGATATCGGCCGTGTATTTGGAAATGTGTCGATGCTGAATTCTATTTCTCGATTCGGCGGCATCCCAGGCATCTCATCAGGGAAAATGTTAGGAAAATCTGCCACAACATCAGTCTGTATTGTGTTTGTATTATCCTTCCGTGTGTCTCGAACTGATGCCAGGTATCCCGTACAGCCGGAACGCAACATACCCCTCGCCGAGATTGCCGATACCATCATTTATGTCTTCGAGACCGTACCGCACGAATATGAGAACTCTGTCTCGCTAGGAAAACGAAATATCACTCTCTTCTCGACGCACTCGATCGTTGCATGACAAACGCCCAACCAATCCATGCCCAGGATTATGTCATACTCTTTGATGTCCAGTATGACGACATCCAAGGATAGATTTTTTTCTTCGATGCAAATGTGGCCATCCCTGCAAATAAAGTTTGCAGGCATATCGACTGCCGATGGAGTGCTAACGCTAATGTCTATATCTAATGATTGCATGATTATTTTATTTTCATTCGCAAAATCAGTAGATATAAAACTATGCATTGCACCCGAATCGAATAGAACTCGAGCAGGTACATTTTTGTAGAGTAATATACCTGTTACAGCAGTATCGGACGCGAACGCCTCGTCCCGAGTTAATGCATAGACTCGACCTTGAGCTCTATGGCGTTGATTCTGCGGGTTGACGGGCACTGCATTTGTGCCTTGCAGTATAGTCACTTTATATTGATTCAGAATGTTCCTTGGTGGGTTGTGTTGATTTGGAACATTTTTCGGTCATTGCGGCTTTGAATGGCCCTTTTTGCCACACCCGTAACATGTTCTGTAGAAACAATCGTCCGGATGATGCCCATGCCTGTTGCAGATATTGCAATGTAATCCAGGATATGGACGTCGATTCTCGAATGTGTTTGGACGCTTTTGTACTTCCGATCCTCCAGCGTAATTAGGACGCTTGTTGAAATTGTTGCGGACGACAGGCACGACCCTTTGCGACATACGGCCAAAGATCCGCTTGCTATCAAGCGCGGCTTCGTAGGATTCACGATAAGTTTGGCATCGCTGATTCATGACGTCCCTACGCAATTCGTCGTTGAGTCCTTGTTGAAAATGCTCACACCATGCTTCCTTGGTGGACAGAAAAGCGCCGACAAACTTTGCCAGTTTCGAGAAGCTCGAGTCATAATCGTTGACTGACATATTTTCTTGTCGCAACATCATGAACTCGTCTTCTTTTTGTCGACAGACGACGCGAGGAACGTACTACTCAAGAAATGCTTCCTTGAACATTTTTCAAAAAATCGTGGTGTCGGTATCGGCTTCGTAGATTTCTTGCTTCTTAGCTGCCCACCAGTCGTAAGCCCTCAGTTGTAGCTGTAACGTCGCACATGTTACCCTCTGGGACCCTTCAATGCTAAGAAGATTAAATAAGTCCTCAATCTCTGCAGGCCACCCCACCATCACATCAGGCTCTGCTCGGCTATTGAATTTAGGTGGGTTCATCTTGCGAAAGTCTTTTGCTTTGAACAAGGCAGAAGAGTTTATCATTTGCAGTTTAACTTCTTCCTTGACTTTATATTGAACATCTTGCCTCTGTTCTGATACCAAGACCGTTGCCTTGGTATTGCCCACCACCTTGTTCACTATCTGAGTCAGGGCATCCATCTGCTTCTGCTGCACATCAAATTGGGCCTTGATTTGCATTTGAAGCTGTTGTTGCTGTAGTTCCATCAATTGTAGCATTTTCTCCATGGTCGTCTCGCTAGGGCCAGTACACTTTGAGCTCGACGTACTATCCACGGTTTGGGTTATTATGCTGGAATTGTTCTTATTTCTCTTAGTCATTCCTACAAAACAGAGTAAATTCGTTAGTATTTTTCAAAAATATCTACGGGCTTACCTGTATGAAACTTTTATTTTACGCAACATGTCGACAAGCATTCAATCGAGCAATCGCAACGAACATTCCAACAATGAAACATCTTTCAAAAATCTGAGGAAACATAACTGTGCTCTGATACCAATTTGTCATGCCCCGAGTCGACAAACTATTCGTTCCCGATGTTATTTTGCCGAATCGATCATCTTCGCTAAGGCGTGATGCCGTACGAGTCTAGAATTGCACTCGTACAAGGCAAGAACGTTACGTTGATTATTATATTCAAACACCAAGTTAAAACTTCACAAATCACATCAAATTGAGATACATTATAGGAAGATAAAAATATGCTTTTTATTTATAGCTTGCAACGAAGTGCAAGTCGTAATTACATTAGATGCCGTTGTGGCTACATTGATTGAAAACAAAACAAACATACTCGACAAGCTGCCTGAACTACCACTTGCTGTTCCATACATTCGCCCCTTTATAAAAAAGCCTTCGATTGAATTGGCTTCAAAATACTTCAGGATAGGAAGATCTTCAAAATGCCTCTCCGTACTTCAGCTTCAGTTTAGAGCTCCCGCCGCACCTGGAGAATTGGGGGAGGGGATTAGCACACTTGCTAAGTGGACAAGATGAACCCACTCATCTAAACTGACTCTGATTGTTATGGTAGGCATGCTTTAGAGTTTTCTTTCTATTTAGAACTAAATGAATTCATTTCATATCGATAGCCATTTTTGAAGTAACAAAGCATACAGTAGAACAAAGAGATTTATCACATTTCTTACCACGGCCGTGCTCGTCCCTGCATAAAACAAAGATAATATTTACTACCTACATAAGACAATAGGTGAGTATGCTCTATCTTATATGTGCGGTCATTGATGTTATGCACCACAAGGGACTATATATGGCATTACGACGTGCCTGCAGTTTGGGTTGCAAGCCCTGTTGCAGGTCCCGCAATGCCTCGCGCCGAAGCACGAATTTAATTATTCCCCCTAGGTCGATTCGGTTCTGATGCCCAGGATACCGCATCGAGAAAAGTTCAAATTGTGCACAAGTTGTCCATACCCATGCCAATTCGTGAACAGTTTAATATGTGCAGACAGATTTGTATAGCGCGGACAGTATTGAGCGACATTATTATTTGTGCCCTACTAATGTAACGAATCATTTTTCTCGAGCCGTACTTCCCACTTAGCATCCCGTAGGCACCAAATTTCTCGCGATACTGTAAGCCACAATCGACGTTTCATATTATTTTACAGCACGCGAAATAGTTTATCTTTTTACTAGAACCTTAAACTTTCTCGTTTATGTGCGAGACTTATATTTTCAGAGTAAATTACTCTAAATCAATACATTTTTTTTCGAGTTCTTGACCTTATTGGATTGGCATGCATTTAACTTGGCATCATCGATTTGAATGAATTCGAGGCAAAGGAATTTCGTTTGCGGGACATAGTAGAAAAGAAGGGGCCGAATCACCCACCAAGTTCTTTGATCGTGCCGACCGTCGAAGCGCTTTGCAATATTCAAGTTTTAGTTACGCGAGCTCCTGCAATGGCACCAACACTTAGTTAGGATTCCTTTTTCATTCTTTTGTTTCGAAATTCGTAGATTGTATTAAGAAAATGACACGAAAGTACTTTCATCAAAACCAAGCCGCAAAAGCTCCAAGAAAACCATACAGCGGTCTGGTCCCGTCGAAGGGACTCTTATATAGAGCTCACTCGTCGAGACGTAGCCCGCTGCATTTAGGACTTATTCTAACAGCAGTCGTTCCATTAGTTGGATCGATTCTCGTAACATCCGTCCAAATCGATTTGATCGATGCCGCAAGGTGTTATCGTTTACCAAGCTCAGCAATCGAGTCAGATGGCCATCTAAGTTTCCGATCGATCTGACTCGGCGCAAACATATTATGAAGTCCGTCGCCTATCAAAAACGGGGCACTACAGATGTTACTTGATTAAGGAGTCTCTGAAAAATATACTTTAAATCTTTGAATTGCTTCGTAACACCGATTTATGACCGTAAGTACTATTGGTCATTCTCCGATATGTACTACTTGGCGACGTCGGCCTACAACATGGACATCGTACACATGCATGATGATATTAATATTATGTTTCTACCTATGATGATAGAAGTTCCAACCAACCCTCGGCTTGTTTGCATGGCATTTGTTGATACAAATCATTTCATCGTGGTAAATTTTATTTCATAATGTAAGCTTTAGGTTGTATTATTTTATCGTGGTAAATTATACTGACATGTTATTATTTTATACAGGTAAATTTAGCCGAAGACGTACCACTACCACCTATTATCGACAGATGGTCTACTTTGCATCTTCCATGTGCTGCTAGTTGGGGCAAAATTTATAAACAACGGATTGAAAAGTATCGTGAAACTGTTCCCTCTAAAAGCTCATTTGTTGATGATGATCCGATTAGTTTGGACGATTAGTCTTGTTGTAATTTAAATGTGAGTTGTGAATGACTCGTAAGACTTGTATGTTAATTATGAAATTGGACTCAAAAATTGTACTTATTATGAGTAGTTCATTGTATTGGTATTATGAGAAGTTCAATATATTGGTATTATGAAAAGTTCATTGTATTGGTATTGTAGTGCCCTGCTCCGCGAAGGCACTAGATAGACAGAAAGATCGGATTGCTGGCTCTGCAATAGAAGACGATTAATCTGGGTGAGTGGACAAAGTCTCATTTACGGATTCGCTTACGCCTAATAAGAATCTGAGTTTTTGATTGAATGCTTTGTTAATAACAAGATGGTAAATCATTGAGTATGCTTATAAGAGATTTCACATGTTGCCATGCTAAGAACAAGAAAAGAAATAATCTGCATGCTAATAAGAAGACTCGTTGCCTGCTAATAAGACCTGAATTAATGCTTGTCATGCTTGATACGATAAGAGAAGACAAATGAATCGAATTGAATGCTTGATCATTGCATGTTGCTAAGTATGCTTGAGAATTATAGACATGTATAGACGGACTTGTACATGTTGACCTGAATAAAAGAAAGACACAAGTTGAACGTGTCGTATATCTGCAAAGGCATGAAAAGAATATGTCGTATATCTAATCACAAACCTGTCTGATCTGATAAAATCCTGCTAGAGCATGCATGTGGTCTATGACAACTTGTTAACAAAGAAAATTTGTCTCTCGGGTGGATCTGGGGGTGCCTGGACCATTCGGCCTAGGAGAGATTATGGCCTCCATGTAAAAATGGGAGTCGATCTGAGTCCTTAGCGACGAGCTGAACCCAAGAGAGTCACAGCGGCTAATCGTGGGTTTCCCATGGACCACCATATAGATAGGTGTTGGTTGGTGCAGAGCTGAACCGGAGAGTCACAGCTGCCAATCGGTCTGCATGTGTCTATCATATGTTTTGCTAAGAGCTAACGATGCAGAGACGAACAGGGAATGACAATGTTGGTTTTATAATGTTTATGCTGATCCTTGTCTTGTGCAGGGATGGACGGTCGGCTATGGTAAGAATCATCGAAAAGTGATACACATATATTGCTTGAGTTTGCTATATGAATTGTTTGAAAGATTAATCTGTTACCAAGAAGTGCTATGTTCTACTAAAAGAAAAGATGTAATATCATGCTTGTAATCTGACCCTAAGAATGTCTTAAACAAGAGAAAGGAATGCTAATGATGTTATCCTAAATGAAATAATATGCTCATGAAACACGCTGTGCACTCCATAATGAATAGTCATCGTGCTAGAATTGAATAGTCCCTTGTATGCTTGAAATGAAATAAACTGTAGTTTTTCAAAGATGTTTTCAAAAGAATGTAAACTGACTCTATATGCATGGAATGAATCTAGGTAAAAGTAGCAAGATCACATCACAAGAAACGTTTTTTTCACTAAATGAACAGTGATCGTTTCAGACAAATGTAGCTCTTTGTTCACAATTCACCAGTATGCTGATATACTGACCCACCATCAGTCTGCATGCAGGTGCAATATGCATCGAAAAGGATAGTCTGAAGCGATAGCCCAAGCCTCATCCTCAGGAGCCAGAAATCAGAGAGATGCCCAAGAGATGACATTTGTTGCAAGAGTTTGGTTTTGTATATAAATGGATGTAATGTATGGGAACGGGATCATTGTAATCTGTAAAGTTTTGAGAGAATGTAACATTGTATCAGAGAGAGTTGAGAGCTTGTAATCTGTTCAAATGAAATCAATAAAGATAATTGTTTCTTATTACCATTGTGTTCAATGCATGTATTCTGAAATATGTTCGCTGCTGCTTCAATTATCTGCGATACGTTCCGCTGCGTATTGTCAACCTTGTCTATTTTGTCTTGCTTCAGGTCCTGGCCTTGTGTAAGCGCAACGTAGGCTTGCACGGCATCATGCCTTAGCGAGGACGAACAGTCTCACAGAGTCCGAAGCGAGGACGAAAGGACTCTGCGGGATCGGGGCGTGACAGGTATTATGAGAAGTTTATTGTATTGGTGATCCGATTAGTCTGGACGAGTAGTATTATCATTTGTATTGGTATTATGACATTGTATTGTGAAATTGTATTATGAAATTGTGTTTTGAAATTGTATTAGTATTATGAAAATTGTATTGGTATTATGAAAAGTTTTTTGTATTATGAAAGCGTATATGTAACATCATAAAGCTTTATGAAAGACTGACATTTTGTGGATTGATCATTGCCAGGCAAGAACTACTTTTTGGGTTTTTGGTTGCAATAATATGCTAAGTTTACTACTTTTTGTGTTTTCATTTGAAGAAACTCTGGATCTGAAATGAATATTGTTTGAACTTATACTGTTCGACCAGAAGAAGTCGAACAATAGTCTTCTATTCGACCATAACAGGTCGAACATCACAAAACAACATCAACCAACAAAAGTTGAATATTTTTGGTTTTGTACGACCTGTAATGGTCGAACAGAAGACTATATAATTCGATATCTTTAGGTCGAACAATATAATCACAGACTGATACTCTCATACTGATTGATACTCTCATGCTCTGGTTGATACTGTCATGTTCTGTATATAATAACAACAATGGGATGATATCATTTTTTAGTTCTATTTGTGGTTCCTCTGATACTGACTGATATCTCATAATCTGGCTGATACTCTTATGTTCTGCCGATAATAATAACAATAGGATGATACCTGATTTTCTTTCTATGAACACAAAATTTTCTCTATTGGCAGTGATATTGCATAAGAAACATTAGATCTTGGGATTATTCATAATCATAATTTCACAGAAATAACATACAATACCCCTAAATTACTCAAACATTAATCTCAATTCATAATCACATAGTTTCGCTAGACAAAGTCACTAAATAAGGCACTTTTAAAGATTCAAATTCACGATTCAACTTACAGTAATCTACGATCAATACATCACATTTCATAATGGGGCCGTTTCAGAAAACATTACAACAAAATGTTCAAAGTCACGATCACTAAAGACATCTACTGTCACGCCTGCTCCCGTAGGAGCGATCATCCTTGCTAAGGCGTGATGCCGTGTGAACCTAGATTGCGCTCACGCAAGGAAGGTTCTATAGTGACCGATTATAGGCTAAGCGACGGGGTCGTCGCATAGAAGTCCCAAGTGAAAATATTGATACAGCAGCAAAAATTTGAAGCAAAATACAAGTCATGCAAAATACTCTTTTATTGATATTGAAATAAAGATTACAATGTGGCCCAAGACCAAGATTACATTCACTCAAGCTCATTGTTCTCACATTACAAGTCACTCTGCTCCCTCTCATCTCTTAATACAATTTGAGCAGGCCAACAGAAGCTTTAGATAGATGATGTCCATACATTATGTCTGTATAAGTTCGGACTCCACGTGGCCGTACGCCTCAAATCGTCAAGGAACTACGTGCCTCGACACATCCAAGCGAGCTCCACGCCACGAGCTTCTACCTGTGCCTGCACAAGAAAACTGTGTGGGTGTCAGTACTCAACTGTACTGGTGGAATGAGCTCCTAGTCCACCCATACAAAACCAACACATTTATTTACTTTATGCAGCATAATCACTTTACGATTGTATTTCTACTCTTTGTCTTATGATCACTTTTTAGGACATAGACTCTCGGCCTATTTTGTGTCTCTAGACCATCTCCGTGCCTTGTACTAGCAACTTACTTATACGTTGCCTCTAGACCCTTCTCGTGTCAACAACGTCACCTTCTCAAGTCGTGTTTGTCTTTCGGCCCATACTCAGAGACGCAACTACATGATAGTACCCAATTTCCATGTGACCATGCTACAAGTCCATATTGAGGACGTGTCTCGCAACTCAGTATGACTTAACTATATTGTCGCCTCACGGCCCTTGTCACTTTAATCACCAGCCGACTCAATCAAGACTTGTGAACTTAGTGTCACACAACCAACTCTGCTTTGCGACACTTCATGACTTAAACTCGAACGACTCAAACCCAAACTTATGCAACTCTATGCCAACAACTTAAGACCCGACGTCACATCTCATGTCGAAGCACGGTGTCTACATTACAGCCAAATCTTTGGCCCAAACATTGTCTTCTGATCGTGTACATGTTTAACTCAACTCAATCCAAAGGCACACACACGGATTGCCGCCCATGCCGACTCATCTATATGAAAGGTCACTAGCACCACAAGCTATCCTGGACTCTCTAGATTTTGTTAGATAGTGCCCCTTTCAGCGCAAGTAGTGAGCCCCGCTGCAAGTCCCCGCCTAATCCGTGTTATCATCCAGCACAACTATTTACATGTTTCCTACGAGTCGGTCCCTCGACCGTCGGCTTGCCGTTCGGGGAAACCTTTCCCTTGTCGACAACTTATCCAATGACCATGCAAGACTCGACTCGAACTGGCGTCTCACACAGTCATTGTTCTTCTAATGTTACCATCTCTCAGGGCCAAGTTCAATACTTCTCACATCTGAGACCGCCTCGACGACCCATGGTCGTGAGTATTCTTCCTTCTTGTCCTATTAGTTCATTCGACTCAGGAACGACTATTTGAAAGCCCTCTATCCAACTCAATTTAATCAACCGTGGCCCGTGCCTTAAAAACACTAAGTTCGTGACATCGTGCCTTAAACCAACTTGAACTCTATGCAACACCACCGCCCAAGTCATACTCTATATGATAGGCCTTACGATCGTAAAACCAAGTAATATCAACAACCACAGAAAACATGGGACAGTGCTTAGAATGTCTTCAATCACCTAGAATCACTTAGCCTAACTTAATTGTGCATCCACTTAACGAGGAAATGCTGCATCAAGCCTAGCATTGAGGGAATATGCCGTGCACGCGATCGACTTTGAACAACCAAGTTATTTGGGTGCCTAGACTTATGCCACAAGCTGCACGATGCAACTTAGCTTATGGGACGAGCAAAGGCTATGCCAAGACTTGGACGATGGGACCGTTCATGCTTTAAAAAGTGTTATGCGGGCGATGCCTATGACTTAGGCTAACTCACAACTCTGTGGCGAAGATAAACTTTTTCCTCTTCCAAGCCACGGGACGAAGGATCGAGTGTCATTTTGAAAGCCATCGTGCAATGATTCTAAGCCGACCATGGAACCTTGATCATTTTCTAACTCAATCGACCCAACTTGGGATCATTTTCTTAGCTATATGGATTCATCTCTTTTATTATCAAACCTACTTGTGTATTTCAAAACATTCATATTATTAGTATGAAGGCCAATACGAGGCACGTTCACTGAAGCCACCCACTTGAGCTAGGAGTCCCCTCGACCGAGTGGGTCTTCGAGCAAGCCGTTGCATGGCTAAGTTCAAACGCCATCGGTGTTTCGATTCCTCCGATTGACTGAGCGAGACGGGGCAATAAATCATACACCACTCAGAAATCCTCGAAACTAACTGAGTACTTACTCATCAACTTATCCAACATTCAATAACTTTCACACACACTACTCCGATGTGTTTCTTCAATCTGAGCAACGATCGCACGACCCTCAATTTTTTCCTTGAAACCCTCGATACACTTCCATTCCTTTATTCTTACCTTGAATTCAATATATCACTTAGTTGGGTCATGCACATATTTCAGGCGTCTCTAAAATTCATACATTTCAACCAAGCTTCGTGATAGAGAATTAGCCATTTCCACTCGAGTCGGATCGTGCACATATTCGAACGTCCCTGATATATATGCATTTCATCCAAGGCTCATGAGTGGTATTCTCATACTCTTGAATTATTCCATTCATCAACACCAATATCTAAACTAATCAATCCTCAAGATCACTCGGACCGATGCTAACTCTCGCAACATGGACGTCTCGTCTAACCGATAGGCAATCTCTCCAAGCTAAAGTCAATTGTCAGTATTGGAATCACAGTTCCCAAACAATAATATCAATACTGACCCCATCCTAAGTTCAAACCAAAGTTGATAGTACGGGGTTTTTCTATCCAATCCCGCATCACTCCGATTTCTAAACACCGAGCATAGATTTTACCTATTTGCACTCGCAACATTCAGTCCAAGGTTCCAAGTCATTCAGCAAATCCATTCTACTTCAAGTTCTACTCAACCAAGTTTCTTGTCTATCGCTATCGTACGTCCAAATTTACAATTCACATAGTCTATCTCTTCAAACATGTTCTATATAATTCACCAGTCCATTCTTTCCAAGTCAAGCATGCTATGACACAACTTTTCGGTAAACCATAATTCTCTTTCCATATTTTCTAGTCATTCTATCGTAATTCACGTATTCGATCATGAGGTCTTCTAACTTAACAATATATCACGCCCCAATCTCACGTGAGTCCGATTATCCACGGTGGGTATAAAATCACCATGCAACACTCCCGCGAGATAACTATCTTCATCGAGACGTAACTCTTGCTTGAGTCTAGAATAATTCATTCTTGATACGCATATTGGATCTACTCAATCCTCAAGTTTACTCAATCATTAATCACAAATCCGATTAATCCTCGAATTCATCTTCGCATCAAGCCAGAAGTCGAAGCATTCCAACTTGCCATGCCCTGATTTTTTTTCTATGTACGATCATTCCCACAACATGAATCACCATGTCAACGCTCACGCAGAACGATCGTCCCAAATCTGATATGACGCATGCACGAGGATGGAGTTGCACTCGCATAAGACAAGGTCGTCGACATTGTGGTTATCAGCGTAACCACCAAAATATAATCATTTTTATCCAACATTCATTTCAATCAAGATCCTAAGTATAACATACATCAAAACAATAACACTTGCACGATCGCCATTTCTCAAATTAGAGTGCCCCTGAGTCATCATATATCGATTTTTGATATGCCTCAATACCATCGATGATATACGTAACCTGACGATCTTCATTTGCAACGAATTTCGAGTCGTGCAACTGATGTTATCATCCGAACCGGATACACCATATTTCTTCGATATTCAAGATCAATTCGATCGTTTCTCCTCGAACTAGCTATATGTTCAATTCGTTCAAAATCCAAGATCACGTATGTTCTTTCGTCTACCTTAAGTCATTGAGCCACATATTTTCTCAAGTCGTATCGATCTATGCTAACTCAAATATTCGAATCATTTCTATGCACGTTATCATCCAATCGTGCTAAGTTTTTGTATATGATTCACATATCGATTTCCTCTATCAAGTTATCCGTTCGCTACACCTTAACTTTTCCTCAGTCCAATTTACCTACTCAATCATTTGCAATTTATACTTGCAAAATCACAATCCCGTGTACGTCATCCATAGTTTGTTCGAATCATCTTATCAAACTTCAAGACTACACTTTACTCAATGATACTCAATCTAAGGCTTTGCGTACTCGTCGCTTGCTGATAGACTCATCGGTACCCCGTAATCCTCATCGATCAACATCCTTCAGACTATCCTATACACCACTCAGGGATGAAGTCATGACAAATCTTCAAAACTATTATTTGATTCATAATCTATTACTTTGAATCTTCGTTCGATCATTCCTTAAATTTCAAGCACGCTCATCTATATTGCATCTACGATAACATCGTCGGATGGCATACCTATCGCAACTATCCAACACTTTTATGAATCGAGTCTAACTCATTCTCGCCCGACACAATCTTGGTATATATGCCCAACCAGACTTAACCAACCGTTTTTTACCCGAACCATCTTTTAGTTTTGTCAAAAACTATTTTCATACGATTTGCAAAATATATAGACTTATTGTATGGACATCCTGTGGGACATTTGAGAGAGAGCGCACCAACGATATCAAATTGCGGAGACAATATCAGAGTTTGTGGAACAAAATCGAGAGTTAAAGAATTCAATCGAAAGGCCAATGACGTAAAGCTGTGCTCTGATACCATTATGTCACGTCCCGCTCCCGTAGGAGCGATCGTCCTCGCTAAGGCGTGATGCCGCGTGAGCCTAGATTGCGCTCACGTAAGGCGGGTTCCATAACGACCGATTACAGACTAAACGAAGGGGTCGTCGCACAGAAGCCCCAAGTAAAAATATTGATACAGCAGCAAAAATTTGAAGCAAAATACAAGTCATACAAAATACTATTTTATTGATATTGAAATAAAGATTACAATGTGGCCCAAGGCCAAGATTACAATCACTCAAGCTCACTCTTCTCACATTACAAGTCACTCTGCTCTCTCTCATCTCTTAATACAATTTGAGTAGGCTAGGCCAACGGAAGCTTTAGATAGGCGATGTCCATAAATTATGTCCCGTATAAGTCCAGACTCCACGTGGCCACACGCTTCGAATCGTCAAGGAACTCCGTACCTCGACACATCCAAACGAGCTCCACGCCATAAGCTTCTACTTGTGCCTGCACAAGAAAATTGTGTGGGTGTCAGTACTCAACTGTACTAGTGGAATGAGCTCTCGCCCATCCATACAAAACCAACATGTTCATTTACTTTGTGCAGCATAATCCCTTTACGATTGTCTTTCTACTCTTTGCCTTAGGATCAGTCTTTAGGACATAGACTCTCGGCCTATTTTGTGTCTCTAGACCATCTCCGTGCCTTGTACTAGCAACTTACTTATACGTTGCCTCTAGACCCTTCTCGTGTCAACAACGTCAACTTATCAAGTCGTGTTTGCCTTTCGGCCCAAACTCAGAGACGCAACTACACGATAGTACCCAATTTCTATGTGACCGTGCTACAAGTTCATATTAAGGCCGTGCCTCGCAACTCAGTGTAACTTAACCATATTGTCGCCTCGTGGCCCTTGCCGCTTTAATCACCAACCGAGTCAATCAAGACTTGTGAACTTAGTGTCACACAACTAACTCTGCCTAGCGGAACTTTCTGACTTAAACTCGAACGACTCAAACCCAAACTTATGCAACTCTATACTAACAACTTAAGACCCGACGTTACATCTCGTGCCGAAGCACGGTGTCTACGTTGCAGCCAAATCTTTGGCCCAAACATTATCTTCTGATCGTGTACATGTTCAACTCAACTCAATCCAAAGGCACACATACGGATTGTTGTCCATGCCGACTCATCTATATGAAAGGTCACTAGCACCACAAGCTATCCTGGACTCTATAGCTTTTGTTAGACGGGCGCCCCTTTCAGCACAAGTAGCGAGCCCCGCTGCAAGTCCCCTCCTAACCCGTGCTATCTCCAGCACAGCTATTTACATGTTTCCTACGAATCGGTCCCTTGGCCGCCGGGTTGCCTTTCGAAGAAACCTTTCCCTTGTCGACAAGTTATCCAATGACCATGCAAGACTCGACTCGAACTGACGTCTCACACAATCATTGTTCTTCTAATGTTACCATCTCTCTCAGGGCCAATTTCATTACTTCTCACATCTGAGACCGCATCGACGACCCATGGTCGCAAGCATTCTTCCTTCCTGCCCTATCATTTCATTCGACTCAGGAACGACTATTTGAAAGCCCTCATTCTAAACATCGTGCCTTAAATCAACTTGAACTTTATGTGACACCACCGCCAAGCCATACTCTATATGACAGGCCTTATGATCGTGAAACCAAGTAATATCGACAACCGCAGAAAACTTGGAACAATACTTAGAATGTCTTTGATCGTCTAGAATCACTTAGCCTAACTTAATCGTGCATCAACTTGACGAGCAAAGGTTGTGTCAAGCCTAGCGTCGAGGGAATATGCCGTACATGTGATTGACTTTGAACAACCAAGTTATTTGGGTGCTTAAACTTATGCCACAAGCCGCACGATGCAACTTAGCTCGTGGGGCGAGCAAAGGCTATGCCAAGCCTTGGATGATGGGACCGTGCATGCTTTATCAAGTGTTATGCGGATGACGCCTATGACTTAGGCTAACTCAAAACTTTGTGGCGAAGACAAACTTTTCCTTCTCCCAAGCCACAGGACGAATGACCGAGTGTCATTTTGAAAGCCATCGTGCAACGATTCTAAGCCGACCATGGGACCTTGTTCATTTTCTAACTCAATCGACCCGACTTGGGATTATTCCCTTAGCTATGTGGATTCATCCCTTTTTATTATCAAGCCTACTTGTGCATTTCAAAATATCGTTTTATTAGTGCGAAGGCCAATACAAGGCAAGTTCACCGAAGCCACCCACCTGAACAAGGAGTCCCCTCGACCGAGCGGATCTTCGAGCAAGCCGTTGCATGGCTAAGTCCGAACGTCGTCGGTGTTCCGATTCCTCCGATTGACTGAGCGGGACGTGGCACTACATCTACAATCTACGATTCCTTCAACTCCTACTAGTAGATGCTTGATTCGAAGATTCGGGTTATTCTTCGGGCGTGATCTTCAAAGCACGATATTCGTCGATTAAAGCTAGAACTAAGATCGATGTGTCTGGTCCCTCTTTATTCTCTACCCATTGCGGTAGACCGGCTCTAAATACCCTAAAGTATTCTCGATCATTTTCCACGGTTGTGGCCCTGTTTGGGTAGATGTAGTACCGACGATGGTAGAGACGTTCTTCGGATTCTGGATGATAGGATGTGAAAACATCCTGTACCAATCCATATAATCGTCTGAACACCCCCATACGGGGTTTGCAGCTCTCTCACGGGCTTCGGTAGACCGAACATGGCTGCTCCAGAATCGAAAGTAGCCTTCCAAAATATCTCATATCAGGTTGTACTTCTGGCCCGTATTTCCCTGACGGACAATGCTTAGAATCAAAGAAAAATTTGGTATCTTCTAGAGAAAGCCAAATTATCAAAGCACACGGTCAGGATGATGCGGCTCTATACAATCAAAGGAACGTATGCATCTGTTACGACCCGTACCCGCTTTTCGGATACGAGAACGTGAGCAAGCCAGCTACGTGTCAAGCGGACTCCAGTCCGACTCGAATACGTAAACGCTGTCAAGAGCATGGTAAATTTCCAAATCATGGCAAAACATTCTATATCTCAAATCCACAATAAGTGTACGAAACATGAATGAACATTATGGGTCGTGGTCTGCAGCCCACTAGCATATATGTCCGATAAGACTCTAAAGAAAGTAACAAGTGTCTAAAAACTGAATCAAGAAACATGATATCTCATGATAAGGTATGAAAGCATGAGCGGATAATAAACGTACTAACGATACCTGAATCCCGCAAGCGTATCATCAAATCCGTCATCCAGAACTACTAGATAACTCCGTACAATCACTAAACCTGAAGAGATCATCAGGTCCTCAGGGAACATAGCAAGATACATAAAAATATGCCTATCTAGCAGTTTAATCATGCAATAATATAAATAGGGTATAAACATGGAAAGAGACAGAATCATGACAACTGACTACTGACATGATGACTACTAACAAGAGGCTATAGACAAGTGACTACTAACATAATGATCATGAACACGGGTACAAGAACTACTATGCATAAATGAACTGCTGGATGGGAATAAGAGAAAACATGTCACGAGATCAATGGATACTCAAACCCTCGTCCCTAGTGTGGACTCGCAGGTTTGAAACAACTACGAACTCTCGTTCCTAGTGTGGACTCGCATTCTAGCATCAAGAATCACCCTCATCCCTAGTGTGGACTCGCAAGTATGGAACAGACCCTCGCTCTAGTGTGGACTCGCATGTTAGCTTCACGAATACATGGTGCAGCAGTTCCGTTATGACTTACTCCTCCTATGATACGATACGAGAGAGAACCAATTCGGTAGAATCACGACATCTAGTCAAAAACGATAACGATAGAAGAACACGACAAATAAACCAGTAAACACTGTCTAAGGTAAAGCATGCAAATCAAGAGAAGTGAAATAACTAACTGATAACATATAAAGAGATAGGAACTAAATAACCATGTAAATCATGAAGAACTACAGAACTAACTGATAACATATATAAAGTAAAGGAACTGTAAGCATGAGTAATGAACTGTAGAGGGAGGCAAGGTATCTTGCTTGGAGATTGCACGCAGATCCAACAAAATATAGTCAACTACTAAGCCATAAAGTCCAAATCATCACAACTGTCTCCGAAAGCTGAAACAAACATTGCCAACATTCTCAGAATAGTTAAATTAGCTAGGATTGTCTGTCCTTAAGTCTAATTCTGGACACAGGGGCAAAACGATAATTTTAGGCCAAAATGGTGTCCGCCGTTAGACCCGCTTTGCACCGAAAAAGGTGCCAAGGTAAATGGTCTCTAAAGTCATCAAACTATATATCTACATATTTGTTTTGATGAGACAAACCCAACGGTATGCCCAAAGTTGAATTCCGGTGGACTGTGCACAAATTCGCCTGTTGAGTTGGACCGTGGGGCCCACAAATGGCGATCCAATCAACTATCTCCGAATCGGACCAAACTTGGCATACAGGACCAAAAAAATGATACATCATGCTGGCGCAAGTTTTGTCTCGATCTGACAAACGTACACAAAGTAATTGAGGAATTTGCACAGAGACCAATACGGTAAATTTTGACGGATACGCATCAAACTTGTGAGACCCGTCTCACTGTATCGATATTTTATACGGATACGTGTTTATTTGAGCCGTATTTTGTATTCATCGATTTACGTGATATTTTAAAAATTTTCCTATGTGGGATTTTTATGACTTGGTTTAACTTGGATTTGGTTTTATTTGGGTCGGTTCTACTTTGACTTGGTTTGGTTTAGTTGGTTCCTTATGAGAGAGGTGTATGGTTTAGATTGAGTGGAGAGGAATGAATGGTGGAGATTGCTTGGGCTTGTTATATAAGCCACTTTTTCTCTCTCCTTCCTCATTCACCCTCATTTATTTCTTTTCCACCAAACCCTAGCCATTAGAGAGAGGCAAGTACACCTTGTCGAATGTTGGGCAATTTCAATTTTGTTTGTTCCATTCTCTTTATGGTTACATTCTAAGCATGTTTAGAACTTGGAGTTTCCTATTTTGATGGCTAGATTATTGTAGATCTAACTTGAAGCAATCCGGTTTTCATGGGTTTTGATCTATTAAAATTTGTTATTTTCAAGTTTTTATGGTTTCATGTTGTAGAGTAGCTCGTTCTACCCCATTTTGACCTATGGAAGTTCGGATTTGGACTCTGGATGAAAGATTCATGGAGCTTGGGAGCCATGGCTTGAGTGGTTCTTCTTCTCGGAAGAATAGAGAAGAAAAATAGTTCACAGCCGCATGAACTGAGCCGCATAGCTCTTATGCGGCCAGTTATCCTTCCTAGCCGCATAAGCTTACTGCATGACTTGGCCGCATGGCCTATGCTGCAGGAACTTACTCCCAGCCGCATGAAGATTTGATCCATCCAGCCGCATGGACTTCTGAATTCCCAGCCGCATGATGACTAGTCTCACCCAGCCGCATATGACCCATCTCCCGCTGGCCGCATAATGCACCACATTCCTGAGCCGTATGACCCTTGCTAGGACCCAGCCGCATGAGGCTCGTTCTCTGAGCCACATAAGATC
Organism: Iris pallida; assembly: GCA_029216955.1. NCBI lineage: Eukaryota > Viridiplantae > Streptophyta > Magnoliopsida > Asparagales > Iridaceae > Iris > Iris pallida. The sequence goes on along the minus strand of JANAVB010016797.1, from coordinate 6,178,898 downwards.
CCTTTATTCCCTGGCAGCATGGGACTCGACTCGATTCTGCCGCATAGCCCTTGCTCTGCGAGCCGTATGAACCCAAGTCCGTTCCAGCCGCATGTGAACTTTTTCCCCGTGAGCCGCATGGCGTTGTATCCCTTGTAACCGCATAGCGCCTATCCTCCTGGCCGCATGGAATCCAGCAATCTCGGGCAGCATGAGTTTCTCCTTTCAGCCGAATACACCCTGACCTGTCCTGAGCCGCATGAATTCATCCCCTGAGCCGCATGGACTTCCCTTGCCTTGTTATATTATTATTATTATTGCTCTATTATTATTAGTATGATAACTAGGCACGTAATTTATTGAGTATTTTTACGCCCATTTTATATCCTTACGCCTTTTGTCCCGAACTTGATAATCCCGATTTGATTGACATGATTGAAATGACAATTGTATATGACATGGTCTGACAAGGAACTAGCATGACTTGATAGTGACCCTGAGCCGCAGGGCTCCTCCCTATGCCTTGTCCAGCCATTTAAATTATTGTTATTATTATTTCTCTCTTGTTATTTGATCTTAATGATGACTTGTGCCTTGTAACCTCAGCATAACTTGAGTCCCCTGATTGAATGCTTGCACTATACTGTCCTACACTTGTCCCATGAACACGATAGTGACCCGTAGTGGTGCACTCCTGATTAATGACCTGACATGACCTGATGGTGGCCCTTCGTGGCGCACTCTTGACCAGTAAACTTGACATGATAATGACATGATAGTGGCCCGTCGTGGCGCACTCCTGACAAGTAGACCTGACGTGATATATCTTGATAAGCTATTGTGACGGCTACCTGACATGACATGACCTGTATAATTAATCCTGACACCGTGGGCGATTGTGCTTGTACAAATAATCCAGTTCTGTCTTGCATCATGTCTAGGAGGGGACTCCTGAGTACCACGGTCAGGAGTACCTATTGAAATGGACTAAGGCTAATTACTAGAATAATCAAGTAGTTCATGGAGAGACTTTCCCAGTTACCTGTTGCCCCTTTGATCCCGGCCTTATATATATATATACATGGGATTTGTTGCTATCCGTCGAGATGAGCGCACTTCCAGCCCGCCGTTGAGTGTGGTACCTTAGGACACATGTATCTTACTACAGTGTGTCTGCTATATCATGCTATCTTTTTCTTTTTCTTTGCTGGGGTCACTCAGGTAGCAGCAGACGGGTAACTGAACTTGGAAGAATCTTGCTGCATCTTGCTAGTAACTAGGCCTGTGATAACCCTAGTTAGTTAAAGTATCAAGCCGTACTTATTGCTTGGCCGTGAATGTTGGATGGAGTTCAATCTGTCTAGTCTCGTCTTAATCTTGTACATGATTGTTACATGTCCTGATTTCTTATTTTATCTTGCCGATAAATGGTGGAAGAAACCAAGTTCCGTTCAGACGAAGGGTTACAACCCCGGTCCTTGTTTGGCTTACGGGTTGTAACCTGGTTATCTGAATAGTCCTATGGTTATCTCATCGTAGATCACCTTCCCGGTTCTATTTATTTAACATGTTCTCCAGTTTACTTTATGTTAAATGGTGATTTACTTACTGTCTCCCTATGTTCGGGATAAGTGCATTGGTACTGCACAAATCTCGATCCTCCCTTACTTATTGCTTGCTTTGTTTACTAATGATTGCTGGTTTTAAGTTCATAGTTCGGCCTCCTTTGTGGTACTTGCTATTTGGGGTCTGACCCCACTGGTTTTGCATGGCCAGGTTCTAATAGAAGAGCCCGAAGGATCTACCGCACTATCTACTCGACGGTGACCAGCCAGAGCACCAGAGTGCCTCAGTGGGTTTCTTCTTCATTCTTCCACTGATATGTAAATTCTCCTCTTGTAACATTTAGCCCGAGCACGTGTTTAGCTCGTGTTTTGGTATTTTCCTTGATATTGTAGCCTACGGGCATAAACATGATATGTGTATTCTAGACTATAGCTAGTCCTTATCATGTACGACTAATACTCTAGCTAGTCATCAGCTCTGTGGTACTGGCTTCATGATCATTCATGTATATATGGTTCAGAACGCCTTACTATTGTATGTATGATGATCGTACTCTTGCTCTTGTATAATTGCCTGTGATTGAGATACCTAGGATTGTTAAACCATAGGATTGACTGATGGCTTATAGAGTAACTCCCATGTCTTGACAGCTTATACGTGATTTTAAAGTATTAACGTAGTTTGGGATTGCGTAGCTGGCTATGTCTGCCCCCGCTCTCCGGTATTCTGGTTCTGGGGCGTGACATGGTTTTAGTGGTGGCCCACGCAGGTCTCGATTTTCAGATTTGTGGGGGTTACCATGTTTAGATATCTCAATTACGATTATCCTTATTGATCTCCGTCGGATTATTCTCTATCTCTGATAACTTGACTTGATATCTGTTTTGATCGTTGATCATTCCTGTTCCCATGATTTGATCTTATGTCCTTCAACCTTCAAGGGCATCGTTCTTGATCCTTCTGATTATCTTGTTCGTGTTTTGCCGAGGGCAGCTCAGCATTCTTCAGCCAGGCTAGTTATGGAGGATCAGACTCAGCATGCAGGCAGAGATGTTAGTCCATCCTAATCAGCCAATCGCTTCTGTCTTCGTATCTTGAGACAGGTGAAAAAGTTCAAGCATCTGTTTCAACTACGATGATACATCCTGGGTAGAGTCATGTCTTGAACTAAGTCATTGGTACCGACTTACCTTGAGGCTTGACTTTTATCCATTTGGGAGTCAGCTTAGGCCAGCGAGTATGTTGGTTTCTACACAAACTGACTCAGGAGTCATATTGATCCATATGCCTCCAGCCCTTCTTGATCATGATTGTATTTATTCTTGTGCATTTATTTACCGTTTACGCATTTATTTACATTACTGATTATTTTACTTTACTTATATGCCATGCTCGATTTATTGAGATTGTTGAGTTTCCTGGAGCTTTTGTTTTGTTATCTTGCTCGACTAGCCTCAGGAAATTCCGAAGACGGAATTTTTTCTAGGGTGTGGAGAGTTGTGAGACCCGTCTCACTGTATCGGTATTTTATACGGATACGTGTTTATTTGAGCCGTATTTCGTATTCATCGATTTACGTGATATTTTAAAAATTTTCCTATGTGGGATTTTTATGACTTGGTTTAACTTGGATTTAGTTTTATTTGGGTGGGTTCCACTTTGACTTGGTTTGGTTTAGTTGGTTCCTTATGAGAGAGGTGTATGGTTTAGATTGAGTGGAGAGGAATGAATGGTGGAGATTGCTTGGGCTTGTTATATAAGCCACTTTTTCTCTCTTCCTCCTCATTCACCCTCATTCATTTCTTTTCCACCAAACCCTAGCCATTAGAGAGAGGCAAGTACACCTTGTCGAATGTTGGGCAATTTCAATTTCGTTTGTTCCATTCTCTTTATGGTTACATTCTAAGCATGTTTAGAACTTGGAGTTTCCTATTTTGATGGCTAGATTATTGTAGATCTAACTTGAAGCAATCCGGTTTTCATGGGTTTTGATCTATTAAAATTTGTTATTTTCAAGTTTTGATGGTTTCATGTTGTAGAGTAGCTCGTTCTACCCCATTTTGACCTATGGAAGTTCGGATTTGGACTCTGGATGAAAGATTGATGGAGCTTGGGAGCCATGGCTTGAGTGGTTCTTCTTCTCGGAAGAATAGAGAAGAAGAACAGTTCACAGCCGCATGAACTGAGCTGCATAGCTCTTATGCGGCCAGTTATCCTTCCTAGCCGCATAAGCTTACTGCATGACTTGGCCGCATGGCCTATGCTGCAGAAACTTACTCCCAGTCGCATGAAGATTTGATCCATCCAGCCGCATGGACTTCTGAATTCCCAGCCGCATGATGACTAGTCTCACCCAGCCGCATATGACCCATCTCCCGCTGGCCGCATAATGTACCATATTCCTGAGCCGCATGACCCTTGCTTGGACCCAGCCGCATGAGGCTCGTTCTCTGAGCCGCATAAGATCCCTTTATTCCCTGGCCGTATGGGACTCGACTCGATTCTGCCGCTGTAACGCCCCAGAACCAGAATACTGGAGAGCGGGGGCATACACAGCCAGCTACGTATATCGAAATGGAAAACACCTCGGTATACGGTCACGGCTGTCTAGAAATATGAGGGTTAACTACAAGCCATCCGTCTCCTGTGGTCATTAGCAAGCCTATTGTCTCAATCTCAAGCAAGTGTTAAGATTACAAGATGTCTGAGCATCAAATATATAAATACAAGGCGTCCCAAATATTACATATTGGATGATCAAGCAGCTAGTCTTACAAAATGTCAGGACTAGCAAAGAGTACATCATACATGATCAACCCTAGGATCTGTTCATCATGTTTACAGCATCAAGAAAATGTACATACGAGCTAACAGGTGCTCGCCGGCAAACGCCTCAAAAGAATATTTAATTTACATATGAGTGAGCGGTACAAAAATAGAAACCCACTCTTGGCCCCGGTTTCTTCTAGTTGACACCATCGGGCTGGAACTGCGGTAGATCCTCGATAGCTGCTCCGAAATCTGGCCATACAAAACCAGCTGGGTCAGACCCCAGAAAGAGCAAGTGCCACAAAGGAGGCCATGCACAAGAACTAAAACCAGCATATCAAGTCGGAATGAAAATAAAGGTACAAGAAAGAAATACATGCAATAGGGCGATAACTGGTCATAACATGAGAATATTCCGGTCTCCCAGGTTACAACCCTTAAACCAAACAAGGACCGGGGTTGTAACCCTTCGCCTGAATAACGCATGCGCTAGACCATTTATCTAAAAATTAAAATAAAGACAAGCATGCTCGGGATGAGAGCCAGGTACAGGGACTAGATCAGGCCTAGGCAAGACTAGGCAAGCAAGACAAGGCTAGACAAGACCAGACGCCAACCATTTCACAACGACCAAGCAAGTCCTACGGCTTGATAAATTAACTAACTAGGGTTGTCACAACCTAGTTACTAGCAAGATGCAATGAGATGTTCCTATCAGCCACAGGCCCTGCAGACTATCCAGGCTACCCAGAACGCAAGCAAGGAGCTGGGTTCAGGTGGGTACATTGTCCGAGAGACAAGTGTACCCTCAAGTACCATCAAGGGGTGCAACACCTAACAGTGTGCTGGAATTGTGCCCTACTCGTCGGCAAGCATCAATTCCCAAGGCCGCCCAGGTAACGGGATTGCCTGTAGCCGGAAAATCTCCATGTTCTAGTTTTGTGAACTAATCATTTACCTAGTCCGAATTCATGTAAACCTCTGGCCGTGGTACCCAGAGGTTTACGTCCTAGACATGATGCAAGACTGGACCAGTAGATTAATCAAGCACAAGATGCACACCCACGGTGTCAAGTCATGCAGCAAGTCAAGTAAGCCTGCCTCAGCAGCTCAAGTTGTCAAGTTATCATATTATCATGTCCTGTTACAAGGAAGTGCGCCGCCGCGGGCCACTAGCAAGTTGTCAAGTTAACAGGTTCCAGTTATATAGTTCTAGTCACAATTTATGAAAAGTCAACTCAAATCATGTCAAGATCAAGAAAATGGCAAAACTCCAAGTTGTGTCAAAAGTGCCAAGTCGAGCCAAGTCGTGACGTGGGCAACAAAATCCTTGAAGCTCCAATCCATTAAAATAAAACCCAGAAATAAGCAGATACTGGGGGCACAAGGGATGCAGGTACACCAGGACAGGCCAGGGTGGCAACACACTAGAGTGTGCCAAAAAGGGGGGGGTTGACAACACTCTAGAGTGTGCCTAGGTTGAGGGCACTAGAGTGCGCCTAGTAGGCAGCACCCTAAAGTGCGCCTACCATGCTCACTGAAGTGCGCCTAGAATAAGGCCGGCCCAAGTGCGCCTAGGTCATGGGGAATGAACCGCGCCTAGTTCATAGAATGAACTGCGCCTAGTCCATACAATGAACTGCGCCTAGTCCATAGAATGAACCGCGCCTACCACTGATGGGACAGTTTGGTGCCCAGTCTGATGGGACAGATGGTGCCTAGTCTGATGGGACAGATGGCGCCTAGTCGAGGATGGCCGGCCAACTGCGCCTAATCAAAGGAGAAGTAGGCGCCATTGGCCCACCGCGCCTAGTTCACAAAATAGGCGCCATCGGCCAAGTCAAAGAGAACAGGCGCTATGAAGCGTTCTGTTTGGAAGAGGCGCGCAGCGCTAAGGAGCGTGCGGCCAAGAGGCGCACTTGCAAGGGCAAGCGGCCAAAGTAGGCGCCATCGGACCTACGCAGGGGAAATAGGCGCCATCGGCTACCACAGAGTCATCTTCTTCCCAAGGAAGAACACCATGGCCGAAAACTTAGCAACATCACAACTCGGCCATCCGAGCTCCAAATCCAAACTTCCAAAGGTCCATCTTGGGTGAAATTTGATTCTCTACCACATGAGCACATCAAATCCCACCCAAGATCGGCCAAAACACATCAAAACATGTAAAATCCGAAAATGTAAAGTACAAGATTCAAGCTCCACAAAACCCCAAATCCGAAAATACAAAGAACTAAAGTTACTCCCAATGAGCTAAGCTAAGTGATGAACTCATGAAAGTGGATTCTCATGTTTGGCAAGATGCAACTTGCCTCTCTTCCACTAGGGTTTGGAGGATGGAGGAAGAAGGGGGTTTCTTGGTGGGGGAAATAAATGAAAGTAAATGTGAGGAGAGAGAGAGGGGAATGGTATTAAATGGTGGTGGTGGGGTGAGCTTGAGGGGTAGTATAGGTTAGGGTGGTCCAACAATAAACCAAAATAGAACCAAACCATGCTAAACCAAGTCAAACCAAGCCAAGTCTCCTCCAAAATAAAACCGAGCAAAATACGAGAAGCCAGGAATACTGCAAGTACAGAAAATTAAAATACATGATAAAATCAAAATACGCACAAAATACGAAATACGAGAAATGGGGGTGACAACTCTACCCACCTTAAAAGAATTCCGTCCTCGGAATTTAATCAAGGAGCTAGAGATTGCCACGACAGGCTAGACTAATCACAGGCAAGTTACGCTAAGCAGGCAGCCATACAATCACGCATTCAATCAAGGATGGAACGGGTGTAAGGCACAAGGAAGACATTATACCTTACGAGTCAAACAAATAGGGATAACGCGATCGGATGTCGTCCTCACGCTCCCACGTTGACTCTCCCAGAGAGTGATGACCCCAAGCAACACGGACTAGATTAATAGTCTTGTTCTTGAGGATCTTCTCTCTCCGGTCCAATATAGACACGGGCTTTTCCTCATACGAAAGGTCGGTACCAACGACCAAATTCGAATGATCCAGGATATGGTTCGTGTCCGGGATGTACTGTCGTAATTGAGATACATGGAAGACATCATGCACCTCGCTTAGCGACGGTGGAAGAGCGAGACGATAGGACACATCTCCTACTCGCTCCAGGATACTAAACGGCCCTATATACCTAGGACTAAGCTTTCCCCGTGTGCCAAAGCGAATGACGCCACGGTTGGGCGAGATCCTAAGGAACACGTGGTCGTTTACAGAAAACTCTACGGGACGCCGATGTAAGTCTGCCCAACGGCGCTGGCGATCTTGAGCAACTCGGATGTGATCTCTGACTCTCCTGACTACCTCGACAGTCTGAGAAATCATCTCCGGACCGAGCATCTGCCTTTCTCCGACATCGTCCCATGCTAGCGGGGACCTACACTTCCTGCCATACAAGGCCTCGAAGGGTGCCATCCGGATACTGGCCTGGTAGCTGTTGTTGTACGAGAACTCCACCAAGTGTAGGTGATCCTCCCACGAACCATCGAAGTCTAGCATACAAGCTCTTAGCATATCTTCCAAAGTCTGAATCGTGCGCTCCGACTGACCATCTGTCTGCGGATGATATGCTGAAGTGAACTTGAGACGAGTCCCCAAACTCTGATGAAGACTATGCCAAAAGTGAGAAGTGAATCTCGAATCTCTGTCTGACACTATGCTGACTGGCACTCCATGAAGCCTGACAATCTGCCTGAGGTACCTGTCTGCCAGTTGCGCCGTTGACTGCCCAACTCTGAAAGGGAGAAAGTGCGCAACCTTGGTGAGCCTGTCCACGATAACCCAAATAGCATCCTTGCCTGCTGGAGATCTCGGCAATCCTGTGACGAAATCCATGGTAATATGCTCCCATTTCCATTCTGGGATAGGCAAAGGTTGAAGTAGTCCGGCTGGCCTCTGATGTTCAGCTTTAACCTGTTGGCAAACCAAACACCGCGAGACAAATCGGGCTATCTCTCGCTTCATGCCATTCCACCAAAAGTGCTGACGGATATCTCTGTACATCTTCGTGCCACCTGGGTGAATGGAATACTGCGAACTGTGAGCTTCTGCCATGACTTCCTGTCTGATATCTCCACTGGGTACACAAAGACGCGAGCCATATCTAAGTGTACCATCCTCATGAATGTTCAACTCTGGTCTGCGTCCTACCTCACATTCTGCTCTGAGCCGCTGAATCTTCTGGTCTGCCGACTGCGCTGCCTTGATCCTCTCAACTATGTTGGACTGAACTTGAATACTAGCCATCAAAGCCACGCTGGAAGGAAGAATTACTTCAATACCCATCTTCTGAAGATCTGACAATAATTCTGGTTGCGCTGTCAGGAGATAGACTCCTGCTCGTCTGCTCAAGGCGTCTGCTACAACATTAGCCTTCCCTGGATGATACCGCAAGTTGACATCATAATCCACCAATAATTCTAGCCATCTTCTCTGCCGCATATTCAAGTCCTTCTGGGTAAATACATACTTCAGGCTCTTATGATCCGTGAAAATCTCAACTCTATCACCATACAAGTAGTGCCTCCAAAGCTTCAATGCAAAGATAACTGCTGCTAGCTCCAAATCATGGGTTGGGTAATTCTTCTCATGATCGCGAAGTTGCCGCGAAGCATAAGCAATTACCTTCCCATGCTGCATCAGAACACATCCTAATCCCTTCCCTGAAGCATCACAATACACTGTGAATCCACCGGTCCCATCCGGAAGAGTAAGAATGGGAGCCGTCATCAAACCTCGCTTCAATTTCTCAAAGGATTCCTGACACTCTGCTGTCCAAACAAATGGCACATCCTTCCTGGTCAACTGGGTCATCGGCGCTGAAATTCTAGCAAAATCTGAAACAAATCGCCGGTAATAGCCGGCCAATCCAAGAAAGCTGCGAACCTCTGCTACTGATCTAGGAACTGGCCACGACTCAATGGCCACAATCTTCTGGGGATCCACTTCCACTCCTCCGCGGGTAATGATATGACCCAAGTACGAAATGCGATCGAGCCAGAACTCGCATTTGCTGAACTTGGCGTACAACTGATGCTCTCTAAGTGTCTGAAGGACAACTCTGAGATGCTGATCGTGCTCTGCTTCACTCTTGCTGTAGACCAGGATGTCATCAATGAATACGATCACAAACTGGTCCAAGTAAGGCATGAAGATACGGTTCATGAGATCCATGAACACTGCCGGCGCATTGGTTGCTCCAAAGGGCATAACTAGGAACTCCCAATGCCCGTACCTTGATCTGAACGCCGTCTTCGGGATGTCTTGCTCTCTGACCCTGATCTGATGGTAGCCTGACCTTAAGTCTATCTTCGAGAATACTGAAGCCCCTTCAAGCTGGTCGAACAAGTCATCAATCCTCGGGAGAGGGTATCTGTTCTTGATCGTCACTGAGTTCAAGGTACGGTAATCAACACATAGCCTGGACGTACCATCTTTCTTCTTCACAAGAAGCATAGGGGCTCCCCAAGGCGATCCACTAGCACGGATGAATCCCTTGGTTCTCAAGTCTTCAATCATCTTATACAAAATCTCTAGTTCTGAAGGCGCCATCCTGTAGACTCGCTCTGACACTGGTGCGGTTCCGGGAATCAAGTCTATGGTGAACTCGATCTCCCTCTCTGGCGGCATACCTGGAAGCTCCTCTGGGAAGACATCTGGAAACTCGTCCATAATCCTGGGCAACTGCACTGCTGCTACTGCCATCCGCAATACCGGGGAAGAAGGCTCTACTGCGCCTCTGGAAAATGAAAACTCTGGCTCTCCGGGGATACTAAAGATAACTCTGCCAATGTGGCAGTCTATCCTGGCATAATGATCTCTCAACCAGTCCATACCTAGGACTACATCATAATCTGCCAGGGGAAACTCTACCAATCTAGCGGGGAACTCCCTACCGCTAACTACGATCCGACACGAGGAAAACACTCGATCTACTCCCACAAGACCATTACCAGTAAGCACATTAAGCCTCACTGATAATGACTCGGGCTCCAATCCTATCCGTGTCGCGAATCGTGCAGACATAAATGAATGCGATGCACCAGAATCAAATAATGCTGATGCTGGGGTAGAGTTGACGAGAATTGTACCTGCCACAACCTCACCTGGTGCTATCTCTTCTGCTGCGGTCATTGCCATCACTTGACCTCTGGGTGCCTGTCCTCTCTGCTGATTACCTCTCTGCCTGGCCTGAATCTGAGCCTGGGCCTGAGCATACTGCTGGGGACTCTGCTGCTGAAAAGCTTGATTCTGAGGCAACATCGGCCTCGGGTGCTGCTGCTGTACTGGTGCTGGTCCCCTAACTGAAGGACTAGTAAGGTTGGACGAGGATGAACTCCCTCGATTGGGGCACGACCCTATCCTATGGTCCGCCGCCCCACAAGCTAGGCACAATCCCTGTGCCCTCCGACACTCTGCCACCACATGGCCCGGCTTCCCACAGTATGAACATCCTACTGTGGAAGAAGATTTCTGCTTCTGCTGCTGCTGAGGAAACGTCGGGGTCGAATGCCGGTCCGACGTTACTGAGGCCGTCCGCCTCGGAGCTCCAATCGTAATACCCCTAGCTGCCGGGGCTGGTGCTGACGACTGGTACGACTGGCTGTGGGACCGCTTCCTACTTCCGGTCCTATCCATAATCCTCTGGGAGGTGTATTCATGCCTCCTGGCTGCCCTCAACACGGCGTCGAACGTCTGGTGCTCGAACTGCTCAACTGCTAACAAAATCTCCAAGTGGAGCCCTTGCTGGAAACGCTGGGCCCGATCATACTCGGTTGCCACCAAGGTGGGGGCAAACCTACTCAGCCTCGAAAACTCGGTCGCATAGCCATCGACCGTCCTGCCTCCTTGCTTCAGGTTGGTGAATCTAGTCTGCAAATCGTACCGTGCCACGGCATCGAAGTACTTCGTCTGGAACCTCTCCCTAAATACTGCCCAAGGGACTGGCGCTGCCAATCCCATGGCCTGAGCTGCCCACCAATTGCGGGCAAGGTCCAACAACTGTAGGCGGACCACTGCCACCTTCTCATTCTCTGGAGTCCTCGCCGCTTCCAGAACTACCTCGGTATCCTGAAGCCATGCATCCGCGGCGATTGCGTCTTCGCTGCCATCGAAGAACGGAGGGTTCAAGCGCTTGAAACTGTTGGCCGCCTGGTTCCCTTGGTGACCTCCTCTATTCAGTGCTTCATGAACTTCCTGGTGCAGGGCGTCGCCTCGACGATCCTGGGCTGCAAGCAAATCTCTGATAAGCCCTACCAAGGCTCCCTCCTCTTGTCTCACAGGCGGAACGGGCTGAGCTTCATGAACGCGAGGTTCCTGACCTCCAGAAGGTACAACTCTAGAGGCCGCTCCAGAGTCCTGAGACTGCTCCTCTTGTTGCTGGGGTTCATGCTGGGCTTCTCCTGGCTGATCGGCACGTCCGGGAACAGTGCCGCTGAAGAAGACGACAGGGGGAAACGATAAGGAAGGACAGTGAAAGAGCAAGGATGCATGCAAGTGACCGAATCAAGATTCCCAGGGAATAGAGAGTACGAGCAGAGATCAAGGGAGATTACTGATTGAGACATCTACCGGTAACCCTCACATTTCTTGAATTTTCAAGACCTGCATGGGCCACCACTTAAACCGTGTAACGCCCCAGAACCAGAATACTGGAGAGCGGGGGCATACACAGCCAGCTACGTATATCGAAATGGAAAACACCTCGGTATACGGTCACGGCTGTCTAGAAATATGAGGGTTAACTACAAGCCATCCGTCTCCTGTGGTCATTAGCAAGCCTATTGTCTCAATCTCAAGCAAGTGTTAAGATTACAAGATGTCTGAGCATCAAATATATAAATACAAGGCGTCCCAAATATTACATATTGGATGATCAAGCAGCTAGTCTTACAAAATGTCAGGACTAGCAAAGAGTACATCATACATGATCAACCCTAGGATCTGTTCATCATGTTTACAGCATCAAGAAAATGTACATACGAGCTAACAGGTGCTCGCCGGCAAACGCCTCAAAAGAATATTTAATTTACATATGAGTGAGCGGTACAAAAATAGAAACCCACTCTTGGCCCCGGTTTCTTCTAGTTGACACCATCGGGCTGGAACTGCGGTAGATCCTCGGTAGCTGCTCCGAAATCTGGCCATACAAAACCAGCTGGGTCAGACCCCAGAAAGAGCAAGTGCCACAAAGGAGGCCATGCACAAGAACTAAAACCAGCATATCAAGTCGGAATGAAAATAAAGGTACAAGAAAGAAATACATGCAATAGGGCGATAACTGGTCATAACATGAGAATATTCCGGTCTCCCAGGTTACAACCCTTAAACCAAACAAGGACCGGGGTTGTAACCCTTCGCCTGAATAACGCATGCGCTAGACCATTTATCTAAAAATTAAAATAAAGACAAGCATGCTCGGGATGAGAGCCAGGTACAGGGACTAGATCAGGCCTAGGCAAGACTAGGCAAGCAAGACAAGGCTAGACAAGACCAGACGCCAACCATTTCACAACGACCAAGCAAGTCCTACGGCTTGATAAATTAACTAACTAGGGTTGTCACAACCTAGTTACTAGCAAGATGCAATGAGATGTTCCTATCAGCCACAGGCCCTGCAGACTATCCAGGCTACCCAGAATGCAAACAAGGAGCTGGGTTCAGGTGGGTACATTGTCCGAGAGACAAGTGTACCCTCAAGTACCATCAAGGGGTGCAACACCTAACAGTGTGCTGGAATTGTGCCCTACTCGTCGGCAAGCATCAATTCCCAAGGCCGCCCAGGTAACGGGATTGCCTGTAGCCGGGAAATCTCCATGTTCTAGTTTTGTGAACTAATCATTTACCTAGTCCGAATTCATGTGAACCTCTGGCCGTGGTACCCAGAGGTTTACGTCCTAGACATGATGCAAGACTGGACCAGTAGATTAATCAAGCACAAGATGCACACCCACGGTGGCAAGTCATGCAGCAAGTCAAGTAAGCCTGCCTCAGCAGCTCAAGTTGTCAAGTTATCATATTATCATGTCCTGTTACAAGGAAGTGCGCCGCCGCGGGCCACTAGCAAGTTGTCAAGTTAACAGGTTCCAGTTATATAGTTCTAGTCACAATTTATGAAAAGTCAACTCAAATCATGTCAAGATCAAGAAAATGGCAAAACTCCAAGTTGTGTCAAAAGTGCCAAGTCGAGCCAAGTCGTGACGTGGGCAACAAAATCCTTGAAGCTCCAATCCATTAAAATAAAACCCAGAAATAAGCAGATACTGGGGGCACAAGGGATGCAGGTACACCAGGACAGGCCAGGGTGGCAACACACTAGAGTGTGCCAAAAAGGGGGGGGGTTGACAACACTCTAGAGTGTGCCTAGGTTGAGGGCACTAGAGTGCGCCTAGTAGGCAGCACCCTAAAGTGCGCCTACCATGCTCACTGAAGTGCGCCTAGAATAAGGCCGGCCCAAGTGCGCCTAGGTCATGGGGAATGAACCGCGCCTAGTTCATAGAATGAACTGCGCCTAGTCCATACAATGAACTGCGCCTAGTCCATAGAATGAACCGCGCCTACCACTGATGGGACAGTTTGGTGCCCAGTCTGATGGGACAGATGGCGCCTAGTCTGATGGGACAGATGGCGCCTAGTCGAGGATGGCCGGCCAACTGCGCCTAATCAAAGGAGAAGTAGGCGCCATTGGCCCACCGTGCCTAGTTCACAAAATAGGCGCCATCGGCCAAGTCAAAGAGAACAGGCGCTATGAAGCGTTCTGTTTGGAAGAGGCGCGCAGCGCTAAGGAGCGTGCGGCCAAGAGGCGCACTTGCAAGGGCAAGCGGCCAAAGTAGGCGCCATCGGACCTACGCAGGGGAAATAGGCGCCATCGGCTACCACAGAGTCATCTTCTTCCCAAGGAAGAACACCATGGCCGAAAACTTAGCAACATCACAACTCGGCCATCCGAGCTCCAAATCCAAACTTCCAAAGGTCCATCTTGGGTGAAATTTGATTCTCTACCACATGAGCACATCAAATCCCACCCAAGATCGGCCAAAACACATCAAAACATGTAAAATCCGAAAATGTAAAGTACAAGATTCAAGCTCCACAAAACCCCAAATCCGAAAATACAAAGAACTAAAGTTACTCCCAATGAGCTAAGCTAAGTGATGAACTCATGAAAGTGGATTCTCATGTTTGGCAAGATGCAACTTGCCTCTCTTCCACTAGGGTTTGGAGGATGGAGGAAGAAGGGGGTTTCTTGGTGGGGGAAATAAATGAAAGTAAATGTGAGGAGAGAGAGAGGGGAATGGTATTAAATGGTGGTGGTGGGGTGAGCTTGAGGGGTAGTATAGGTTAGGGTGGTCCAACAATAAACCAAAATAGAACCAAACCATGCTAAACCAAGTCAAACCAAGCCAAGTCTCCTCCAAAATAAAACCGAGCAAAATACGAGAAGCCAGGAATACTGCAAGTACAGAAAATTAAAATACATGATAAAATCAAAATACGCACAAAATACGAAATACGAGAAATGGGGGTGACAGCCGCATAGCCCTTGCTCTGCGAGCCGCATGAACCCAAGTCCGTTCCAGCCGCATGTGAACTTTTTCCCCGTGAGCCGCATGGCGTTGTATCCCTTGTAACCGCATAGCGCCTATCCTCCTGGCCGCATGGAATCCAGCAATCTCGAGCCGCATGAGTTTCTTCTTTCAGCCGCATACACCCTGACATGTCCTGAGCCGCATGAATTCATCCCCTGAGCCGCATGGACTTCCCTTGCCTTGTTATATTATTATTATTATTGCTCTATTATTATTAGTATGATAACTAGGCACGTGATTTATTGAGTATTTTTACGCCTATTTTATATCCTTACGTCTTTTGTCTCGAACTTGATAATCCCGATTTGATTGACATGATTGAAATGACAATTGTACATGACATGGTCTGACAAGGAACTAACATGACTTGATAGTAACCCTGAGCCGCAGGGCTCCTCCCTATGCCTTGTCCAGCCATTTAAATTATTGTTATTATTATTTCTCTCTTGTTATTTGATCTTAATGATGACTTGTGCCTTGTAACCTCAGCATAACTTGAGTCCCCTGATTGAATGCTTGTACTATACTGTCCTACACTTGTCCCCTGAACACGATAGTGACCCGTAGTGGTGCACTCCTGATTAATGACCTGACATGACCTGATGGTGGCCCGTCGTGGCGCACTCTTGACCAGTAAACTTGACATGATAATGACATGATAGTGGCCCGTCGTGGCGCACTCCTGACAAGTAGACCTGACGTGATATATCTTGATAAGCTGTTGCGACGGCTACCTGACATGACATGACCTGTATAATTAATCCTGACACCGTGGGCGATTGTGCTTGTACAAATAATCCAGTCCTGTCTTGCATCATGTCTAGGAGGGGACTCCTGAGTACCACGGTCAGGAGTACCTATTGAAATGGACTAAGGCTAATTACTAGAATAATCAAGTAGTTCATGGAGAGACTTTTCCAGTTACCTGTTGCCCCTTTGATCCCGGCCTTATATATATATATATATACATAGGATTTGTTGCTATCCGTCGAGATGAGCGCACTTCCAGCCCGCCGTTGAGTGTGGTACCTTAGGACACATGTATCTTACTACAGTGTGTCTGCTATATTATGCTATCTTTTTCCTTTTCTTTGCTGGAGTCACTCAGGTAGCAGCAGGCGGGTAACTGGACTTGGAAGAATCTCGCTGCATCTTGCTAGTAACTAGGCCTGTGATAACCCTAGTTAGTTAAAGTATCAAGTCGTACTTATTGCTTGGCCGTGAATGTTGGATGGAGTTCAATCTGTCTAGTCTCGTCTTAATCTTGTACATGATTGTTACATGTCCTGATTTCTTATTTTATCTTGCCGATAAATGGTGGGAGAAACCAAGTTCCGTTCAGACGAAGGGTTACAACCCCGGTCCTTGTTTGGTTTACGGGTTGTAACCTGGTTATCTGAATAGTCCTATGGTTATCTCATCGTATATCACCTTCCCAGTTCTATTTATTTAACATGTTCTCCATTTTACTTTATGTTAAATGGTGATTTACTTATTGTCTCCCTATGTTCGGGATAAGTGCATTGGTACTGCACAAATCTCGATCCTCCCTTACTTATTGCTTGCTTTGTTTACTAATGATTGCTGGTTTTAAGTTCATAGTTCGGCCTCCTTTGTGGTACTTGCTATTTGGGGTCTGACCCCACTGGTTTTGCATGGCCAGGTTCTAATAGAAGAGCCTGAAGGATCCACCGCACTATCTACTCGACGGTGACCAGCCGGAGCACCAGAGTGCCTCAGTGGGTTTCTTCTTCATTCTCCCACTGATATGTAAATTCTCCTCTTGTAACGTTTAGCCCAAGCACGTGTTTAGCTCGTGTTTTGGTATTTTCCTTGATATTGTAGCCTACGGGCATAAACATGATATGTGTATTCTAGACTATAGCTAGTCCTTATCATGTACGACTAATACTCTAGCTAGTCATCAGCTCTGTGGTACTGGCTTCATGATCATTCATGTATATATGGTTCGGGACGCCTTACTATTTTATGTATGATGATCGTACTCTTGCTCTTGTATAATTGCCTGTGATTGAGATACCTAGGATTGTTAAACCATAGGATTGACTGATGGCTTGAAGAGTAACCCCAATGTCTTGACAGCTTATACGCGATTTCAAAGTATTAACGTTCTTTGGGATTGCATAGCTGGCTATGTCTGCCCCCGCTCTTCGGTATTCTGGTTCTGGGGCGTGACAAAACTTGTCGCGCACACGCGACCAATTTGAATTCCGTCAAAGCCCACATGTCCACGAAGCCGATACGCACATTTTGATGCTTTCGGTTCGCAACCACGTCGCCTGGATTGTCGGAACGGACGTCGTATCGAAGGTTTTCTAAGTTTTCAAAAACTATTTTTTGTATTTTTTTCTTGATTTTCAAACTGGATTATCCTACTGTATAAACAACTAGAACCGAAACTAATGATGGGATTTCCATATCCTACAGGTTGACTAAAACAATGTTCAAAAGATTTGCCAAATCAGCCACTGGGTCGGCTAATTCTTGCCTTCCAATGTAGTGGTCTGGGACGAACTTTCTGTTCAGTTTGGATAAGTTTTTCGTGGTTTTGTGATTCAATTTTCTTAGCAATTAATGTCGTATAACTCTACCTACTTGATGAGGATGAAAGAGGGTCATGTTATGATCATACCCGAGTTGACGGAATGCAAAACGATCGAGCGATCGTCGGGAAGCAAGGCCGTGAAGTTGGCCAAAGACTGCTGTTGTCGCTGCCATTGGCTGCTGTTGCTGGCGCTGTTCTGCAGCGGTTGTTGCCGGCTCGCCGCTGTGCCTGGCCGGCCGGAGGTCACCTGCGGCGGTGCGCGCTCACGCGCGCGGGGTGCCGGTGCGGAGCTACTCGGGTTAGGGTTTGGAGTTAGGGTTTTGATGATAGTTTTTTCTCTCATCTCTCTCGGTTATATATATATATATATATATATATATATATATATATATATATATGCTATAGGCCGAGCGGGGAGGGGTGTTCTTCTGAGCGTGGGAGTTAGGTTGTATGGGAATGTGGGCCTGGCCCGACTGGGCTTGGGCCCGAGCTCAGCTGGACTGGAATTTGTTATTTTTTTCTTCTTATTACATGAATATATATAATCATATATATATATATATATATATATATATATATATATATATATAGATGAGGACAGCCGGCCCTAGGTCCTCCCCCCCCCCCCCGTTCATCTTCCTCGGGTGGTGGGCGGGGCCGGTCCTCGTCTCCGGCAGCCCGGCCGGTTGGCCATGGTGCCCCCCTCCGTTCGGTGGCCCCACTTCTCGCCACCCTCGTGGACATCGCCTAGTGGATCCCAACTTCTCGCCCCTTGCGTGGCTGATAGCCGCCAGCCCGTAGGGCGGCCGCCCTAGCCGCAGTCGTCGCCACCGGCGCTCTCGGCGACGGCGCCATCCGCCCGCTCATCGCGGCCCCCCTGGACCCTCCCCGGCCCCCTCCATCCTCGGGCCTCCCCCTGGCTCGCCCTCCGCCGCCCCCCACGCCGCCCCGTCTCCCCCTCCTCCCGATCCGGCGCGCTCTCCTCGCGCCGCCAGCCCCGCGGTGGTTTCCCCCCAAGACGCCCCTTTTCCTGCGGCGCCCCCGGTACCCTTGGCCCCCCCTTGCGGTGGCCGCCTGCGCCCTCGGCCGGCATCGCCCCGCGCCTCCCCGCGGCGAACGCGTTCTTCTCCTTGCAGTAGCCCTCCTCGGCCGCGCCCTCACCGACCCTAGCCTCGGGTCCGCCGGGGGCTCCTCTTACTCCTCCCACAGCCCCCGCCCCCACACCCGGTGTGCCCTGGCTTCCCTCCCCCGGCGCGGGCACTCTCTCTCCTCCCGCGAGCGCCGAGGCTCCTTCGTGGGCCGTCGTGGCTGCGCGGTGCCCGGAGCGCTTGGCCTCCTCCTCGGTTGACCGCCCCTCGCCTGCGGGGACGCCGCTCCCTGCCCTCTCCGCCTCCTCCAGTCTACGGCGCTCTCTCCGGCTCATGCTGGACGTTCCTCCTCCTCGCAGGTAACTGGCTCTGCGCCCCGCCGGCCGGCCTCCCCCTCTCGCCGGCCGAGTACCCTCTTCTCCCCCCTCCCAAGCTTAGTGCTCAGCCCTCCCGGCTGGCCCCCCCCCCCCCCCCGCCGGCCCTCCCCCGACTCCTTTGGCTCTGCCCCTGCCGGAGCCCTCGGTCTTCCCCGTCGAAGCCCGCCGGCCCTCCACCCCCTCAGCTGGACCCCCCGCCATAGACGCCCCCTTCTCGGCTCCGGAGGAAGCCCCGTCTCCGCCCTCCCTCCCCTCTCCCTCCCGCCCGCCCCCTCCTAGCAGGTCTCCTCCGCCGGCAGCTCAGGTCGCCGCGCCTCCGCCGGCAGCTCAGGTCGCCGCGCCCGGCCCATCCTCCGTCAGACGAGTCGCCGGTCCGCTAGCCTCCGGGGACCGCTCTGGGGGGGGGGCGAGGCTCCTCGAGCCGTGCGCCCCCCTCCTCCCCCTCGGGCAGTCCGCCCGCCTTGGGTGACGCGCCGGCTTGCATTTCTGAATCTGACCCGCCCAATCCTTGGGACATGCACCGGGTGGCGTGTCTGTCCCGCCCAAACCTAGGGCCGTGTGCCCCTTTGGGCCGCGCCCACAACTTCGTTAATTTGGAATTTTGAAATTCAGTTTTGAATTTCAAATTTTCAGTTTTGCTATTTCCAAATTTCGCAATTTCGGTCTCCGAAATTTCGAAATTTCGGGTTAGTACTTAGTTTATTTGCTACCTTGTACTTCAGGGACCATTTTGTGTTTTTCGGCTCTGCACCTGCTTGTAAAGCTCTTTCTGAGCCTCCCTTATTTTCAATAAAATGTCTTTCTTAAATATATATATATATATATATATATATATATATATATATATATATATATATATATATATATATATATATATATGTTTATCTTACGATATATTTAAATAATAAAATCTCAAAATATTTAATAAGAATTTATTTATAACAAATAAAGTTATACATGTTATTTATTTATCTAGGTAAATCATATCATAAATATTTTTACACATTAATACAATAACGATCCAAAACCAATTGTATTACATTTTATAAGAAAATAACCCCAATAAATCTTAAAGGAACATTCCTAAGAAAATGCTATCATATAGTAAAATAGAATATCAATTCCTTTCGCAGCAATTATATATTATATACACATGTATACATACATACCTATATGACTTATGTAAAAATATTAAACTAGAAATTAGTGCACATATTATAATTAATATACCATTTATATAAATTACTCAAAAGACTATAACATGGACTATCAATATATAAATACACATATTGTCCTAGTTAAAGATCGCTATTCCAAAAATGGTATATCCAACAATATTATCACATTTCGAAAACTAATAAAAAATATATATATAATAGATAGCAAACAATACATTAAATATCATGCTTAAAAGTCACTCACTTAATTATAAAATGTGCTACGGTTAAATACACATCTATATGTCCACATGGACACCGTTGGTCGCACTACACGACCACATGGGCTTGGACTCGTTTCGGGTCCAGTCCGGGCTAGAATGGTACAGTCGGGTCTCCTAATAGTCAATAATCTAATAATAAATAGTTAAAACATTTATAGGGGTTAAGTCGCAACTTGGCCTGGTTTTTCTAGTTAGAATACACTTATGGCTTAACATTCTCATACCATGGCTAAACACTAGTCAAAGCACACGACTACACTATCCGTGCCATGGTTTTTGGTCATCTTTTACTCAAATTCCTAACCATGACTAAAGTCATCTACCGTAATAATTAACTAATTAATTATTTATAAACAATTCTAAAAATCACCATTTAAATCAAATAAATAATAATAAAAAATTCAAAAATTTTCGGAAAGAGGAGTTACAGCATCCATGGTAGAAAGTCACGTTGCCCCGAGGATAAGAGTCCGTTATCCCATTATAGGGTGTCCAATTGACCTACATCGTAAAATAAAGAAATTAGTATTAGTAATATGCAGAACACATAAATGGCGTAAATAATAACACTCATACTATGCACTTGAAGGTTGTCTAAAACCTCCCTCATGGCCAAGACCCGGTCGATAGTTCCTACAAAATAGGATCTATTGGCCCACCTCATAGCAAGTGGACCGCCCACCTTATAATTGATATTATGGGTCGGCCTTGTGAAAGAAAAATACTCGTATATCAAGGCCTGGAAAAGAATAACATATATCGGACATAAAAGAACATAACATAAATATCGGGCATATAAGAACATAAAAACATGCATATAAGAAGGAGAGATAGCTACCTCCAGTAATGTCAGGTATCCACATATTTGTCGCACCCCACTCCGAGATGCTAATCCAAGCTGCCGATACGAGTATGCTAGAGCAGCTGCTCCCCAAGCATACTTGTGGACGCGGTTGATCGTCTCTATAAGACTGAGAATTTTGGTGTCAACACGTGTGCCACTTTTGTCTGCAAAAATTGTGCATCCAAGCACGAACCATAAGTATGCACGGGCTGCACATCTTCTTTTCCTCTCATCCGTGTTAGTGACATCTCCACTAAAGCGAGAACGGAGCCACTCCAACCGGACCGAGCTACCACTCTGGCCCTGAAGGGCATCGACTGCCTCCCTTTCTGTCACCCCAATAATCTACTAATCATTCTCATAGGGGCCTCCGGTCCCCTTTCTGATGCTGGTGCAACCACCGGTAATCCACTAACCGGGAGTCCTGTAAGACAAAATACGCCATCCAATGTAATTGTCATCTCACCAAATGGCATATGGAATGAGTTGGTCTCCGGTTGACAATGCTCAACAAACGCACAAATAAGATTTTTGTTGGGCGTCTTATAAGAAATCCACCTCCAGTCTGGAATTTTGGAACGATGAATCAACATCCTAAAATTACTATCCCCTCTATCAAACTTCCATGCTTCCATCTTGGTCGTGTGGCACCAACACCTCAACACGGGCCTCTCAATCCCATTCCAAATCTGGAATGCCACATGAGTCTTGAAACTTGGGATAAGACGGGAATCTTTAGGACCACCGGGACAAGGGCATGTCAATACATCATCGTCCTCACATTTTTCTTCCTCAGCACGTTGCTCGCTCATTTAAATCGGAGCAACTGTTGCTGCTTCTTGAGGAAGCAGCCGCCTCTTCTTCCTCAACTTGCACTCGCTCATTTGACTAGGATTAACTATTGGACTGCTACGTGCAGCTGCCTCCTCTTTCTCATCATGTTGCTCGCTAATTTGAATCGCAGCAACTGCTACTTATTCTTGACAACTGCTACGTGCAGCTGCCAACTCTTCTAACCGACGCCTCCTACGAGAAGCTGTAGGTCGTCTCCTCATATATGTCCTTCCTGTTACGTGAATACCCAAAATATGAACAATTAAAAACTTTGGACTTCTAATTTAACTGCCAGACCATTTAAAGTCGAACATAACTCCACTGTTCGACCATTGCAGGTCGAACAATTCAATGAACTGCCCGACTAGCATAGGTCGAACAAGAAATTATCCGTTCGACTTTCATCAGCCGAACGCTTTCGAAGAAGCTCGACTGTCGTTGGTCGAACTCCTTCCCGAGCTTTCGACAAATCAGGCTCGACCAGAGCCGTGAATACCCAATTTTTTTCCCAAAATTTATTTTGATTTCACACGAATTGAAGGGATTCGAGTAACCCTAGCAGTGATCCTAAGCGTAAATGATACTCAATTCGAAGTAATTAGACTGTTCAAGTGGAAATACTCACCAAATTGGTCTTGGGACTGTTGTTAGGATTGATCTTCGGATTGGTCTTGCGATTGTCCCTCCATTGTCGAATCCGAATGCTCCTACGCGAATGGGCGACTATCGTGGGTCGAACAAAGAAGAAGGGGATCAGATTTGAGAACGGTTTGGAGAAAGTACGGGGTGGGCGGCCGGTTGGAGAGAAGAGAGGAGAGTATAGAATTAGAATAGAAAAGTTTGGGGTGTGGTTAGGAATTATAGATAGGTTTTAGGTTATAATAGAAAAGGTTATTTTGGTCATTTGGTGGGGTATACTTAGTATTTATGCTAATTTTATTCTATTAAAATGGGGTGTACTTAGTACTTGGAGTGTGTTTTGAAAATCATGGGGTGTGTATAGCCGCACCCTTTTATTATTTAAATTATAAGTCTGTTCATGCATTAATATTATTGACTCTTCTAAAATATCATCACATGTACTCCTTCTTTAATGCATTCATAAATTAATGTCAAATTTAATATAGGAAAAAAAAAAATAAAGAAAAGTGCCTAATGATATTTCATGAGTGTTTAAAACAACACTCATATCAATAATGTGTAAAAAATAGTGGACTTTTGTTCGCTTGTAAGTTATAACACTATAGCTTGTCACTGAGCTCACTCCTCTCTAATGTACTAGGTGCTCAGCCGGCATGAAAGGTGAATTGCACTATAGGTAGCTAGAGTTGGAAGTTTTGTTCGCTTATTGAGGTGAATTTTGAACCATCCCAATTTATAACCCGAGTCCCCACCCTACCCGACCCGACCCAACTCGAAGTGTTCGGTGCCACAGGTCACGTATAGATGGGATTTAGATTTTTCATCTTTAGTCCGACTTACTAGAGTGCATGAGCCCGAAAAGTCCGGTCCAATTAGTCCGATAAATTTTGTTCCTGTTCAATTCGGTTTGGCCCATTTGACAGCTCCACATACAAGTTACTTAAATTTAGTTTATTTTTAAGTAAGTCTTCCCAATCTCATAAATCAACCAAATATAAAGTTACGAGTTCTTTGATTAAATTGATGCTTAAAATGGAATATTCTATCATAATTAACGAAAGTAAATGTCTATAATTTTTTAGCACCCAGAAATTATATGTTGCTTCCAATCTCTCTTCGTTCAAACTTTTTTTTTCCTTCTTTGAAATTTATTAAGGGCTAATTAGCATTTAGACTCTGTATTTTATACTAGCTTAGAGTTTTGAAAAGTTTGGACCATGAATTGTTTTTCCTTTTTTTCATTATATTCTAAATTTTATACAGTGTCAACAACCAATACATGATGGAAAGAAGAGTATAATACAAAGGAAAAAAAAAACCAAAAATAAAAATCTAGAATCCAAAATTTTAAATTAGGCATTTCAGAACTTAAACTCTGAGTTGATATAAAATTCATGATCTAAACACTAATTAGCCTATTTATTAATATCTCCAAACCTACAACCCCCTTTACTTCTCTCTCCCATGAAAAATTATCCAGTCCCTCACTCATTCTCCACCCTCGTGCACATAACAACCTCACATAATAGTCTCTCTCCGTCTCCTCTTATTTTTATGGATACATATCTTTTATTTAGAAGTGTCAAAGAGTAAGTTTTATGCATACATATCTTTATTTAGAAGTATGTATTTTCATGATCATCGTCATCAAGTTTAGGGCTTCGAGTAATATGTGGTATGTTATTTGTAAACTTAGGAAAATATTAGGATTGTATACTTACCTTCACTTATCTATTTCTCATGTTTGCAGATTTAGTACTTTGACTTATGTAGCATAATAACTTTTCTCAGGTGCAAATGCTTTGGCATACGAAGTGCAATCGTTTCTTTATTTTGTAGTTTGCCTCTTACTGCGTATGACCAACAGCTTGGAAGTAGCCATGATTTTTGGAATTTATTCGGTTCATTCTCTCCTTCTAATGGCCTGTTTGGTAAGTTGTATGTGCAAATGTAAGTGGAAAGCCACTTTTCCACAAATAGTATTTTGTATTAAAATTTTGAATTTGTAAAGTGGACCGGATTTATAAAAACTATTTGGTAAGCTTATATTTGGACTGAAATCACTCAAGTTTGCCAATGGAAAATTCTAAGGGCACACTAATTTTTACTTGGGGTTGACCCTTACTAGAGGACAGCCCAAAAAATTACAAGTTTTACTGGAAACAGTCCAAAAATTACTTGGGGCTAGCTCACCCCCCAAACCCTTTCTCCTGCTTCATTTCCTCATTTCTTTTCTCTCTCTTCCAAATTCCAGACCCTAAAACCCTATCCTCTTCTCCACAACTCCATTTCAAGAATTCCTAACCCTAAAATTTTTATCCATTCCTTCAAGGAGAAACAATGGCAGCCAAGCCCAAACCCTCATCACAATCTAGGTATGTTTTTCCCTAATTATGGTATATTTTCTTTTCAAATTTTAAGAATCTTTGTTAATTCTCTAAAAAGTTTTGATAAAATAGGTTAGAACACTTTAGGGTTCATGAATGGATTTTTCGACCACGACAAATCCTTCATTTTTCGTGAAACCCTAATCCTAGAACACGATAAAGTATCATTTTGGCCGTTCTGACGGCTACAGTTGTGGCCGTCCACATTAGGACTGCAGGAACACTGGCAGTCCTAACGTGATGGGGGACTGCCAGGCAGCCAACTGTACTAATATGAATTAGGACTGCAGGCAGACCGACAGTCCTTCAGTAAATCTGGACTGCAGTGGTCATGCAGTCCTGTAATAATGCAGGACTACTTGTCTTCCTGCAGTCCTATATAAATGTAGGACTTTTTGTTGTCCTGCTGTCTATTTTTATATTATTTACTAACTGTATGTTGTTCTGCAGTCCGGTGGCCACTCCCAAAAGAAAACGACCCATCGCGTCGGCGTGCAAGAACGTACTGCGGGCCGTCCTCTTGAGAGACCAATAAGAACTTCTGAACCACGTCCAAAAGAAAAGTCACTGGAGAAACTAGCCGGTCTCGGACTCAGACACCGGCTCCCCCTACTCGGTCGAAGCAACCAGCTCCTCCTAGTCCTCCGTCTTCTTCCACAGACGTGACGGTTCCGGTCCTTCTCAGGAGCCTGTCCGTCCGTCCGGTTGCTCAATGTTGGTGTCGTTTGACAACCACATTGCTTATGAAATATGGAAGAACCCAGTATGTACATTATATTTGTAAGCTTCCATTTAGACTACTATATATATATGTATTTCATAATTCTAATTTTATGCAATTGTCCTACATACAGAGGAGCTTTCGTATGCTTAGGGCCATGAGCCACGGAAAGAAGTCCAGGGGCTGGCAGTTTGACAGTTTAGCGGAGGTCGTCCAGAACAAGATCATTCCGACCGGCTTGCATAATTTGGCTCGATACGCCTACAGGACGATGGACAGTGCTCTCATATCAGCATTCGCGGAGAGATGGCATCTAGAGACCAACACATTTCATCTCCCAGTAGGGGTGTTGACGATTACACTTGACGACGTCCATCATATACTTGACCTGAATGTTACCGGGTAGGCCATGACCAAGAAAATATTCAATAATGAGAAATCCCTAAAATGGTACGACAAGATCGTAGATTGTCCCAAAGAACCTTGGGGTTGAGGCTACTAGTTTTACAACCCTGTCAGGCTTCAAGAAGTCCTACGGAATTCCTCTGTCATATTTGGTGCAGAATTTCATAGAGACAAAGGACGATGATGATGAAATCCTGCATTTGAATATGGCTAATCAATATAGCAAGTATAGCCATATTCATAGAGACGAAGGACGATGATGAATGCACGGGCCATCATTTCAACGACATCACTATACAAATCATATACCCGTGCGTCCATCATATACCTAGCATGTATAGCCATATTCAAAAACACGAAGGAATATGTCATATTAGTGATGTCATTATGGTAAACTTAATTGATTAGCCATATTCAAAAACACGATTACACTTGACGACGTCCATCATATACCTAGCATGTATCGAGGTTCCGGACGTCTGAAACGTCGACGGAGGAATATGGCTAATCAATTAAGTTTATAATAATGACATCACTAATATTCATGTAATCACTATCATGTTGCTACTTAAACTTAGCATTGTCCTAATATTAGCATTGTCCTAAATGTTCTATATCATATTGCTATGCTTGTATCATATTGTTTGTCTAATATGTACTTGTAGACATGCAGTAAGCAAGATCAAACATGATCAAACCAGGACATATGCAATGGAGTATTATTAATGGACCAAAGACGGCGTTATACAAGAAGCTTTCTCTGAACCGCCTAACGACCTATCTGGGGCCTCGCATCGGAGGTTCTGCTGCCCGGTCAGCGGACAGGGGTCGAGGGGGCAGCGCCTCCCGTCAGGGGTTCGGGGGCGAAGCCCCCGAAAGGTATTCAGATTTACAGATCTGTTTATATTTGTACGACCGCCGTCAGTGAAAAAGGCGTCTTCATGTTTGCTCAAATATCTGAAGAAAGGCGTCATCAAAGGGCTATTAGTTTTTCTATTTAATTAATGTATTTTTTATATTTATTAAGTCTAGGAATACGATATAAACTGTATCATACTGGCAAATAGGCTACCCAAGAAACGTTTTCAAAATACCCTTTTATTTTGAAAACAAGCTCACTTACAAAAGTCCAAACTACTTCCTAACTATTTGACTTTTCCAAAAAGTCTAAAAACTAGTTTGCAAAAACCCTAACAGAACCCTAGCAGAACTCGGCCCGAATTCGGCCAGAGTTCGGTTAGTGAACGTTGCTTTTTGAACTTGTCCTGCTGTCACCCTCATTTCCCGTATTTCTCGTATTTTATATTTATACTCGTATCTAGATTTTTGGCATGTATTTTTATTTTTCTTAACTTGTGGGATTACGGCATTTCTCGTATTTTAGTTTTGGCATGGCTCGGTTTTATTGGGGATGGTTTGGTTTGGTTCGGTTTATTTGAGCATTGGATCACCATTAGCCTACACTCCACCCTCAACACACCACAACCTCCACCATTAAAACTCTACCTACTTTTCTCTCTCCTTTTTATTCTCTTATTTATTTCTCCATCTTCTTTTTCTTCCTTCCTCCACACAACACTCTTCTCCTTCCTCTCCATAGGCAAGTGCACTTTGCCACCACATGAGAACACCATTTTAATTGTCCATTTTCTAGTTTAGGACTTGGTGATCAACATTAGAACTTATTATTTTGTGATTTGGAGCTTCCTTTGACCTAGATCTAAGTTTAGCTATTTTCGGATTTTGCATGGTTTGATCTACTTTAGTTGGATTTTATGGGTTTTTGATGCTTCCATGTGGAAGAGCATTCAATTTCACCCAAGTTGGAACCTTGGAAATCTAGATTTGGAGTTCGGATGGCCAAGTTATGATGCTTTGAAGCCTTGGGTTCTTCCATGGTGTTCTTGCTGTTTGGAGAAGACAGTGAGCAGTGGCAGAGCTTCTTAGCTTACGCCACGCAGCCTTGAGTACGCTTCCTGTTGGAAGCGTGACACCTTGAGTGTGCGTGACTTTTCACGTACACTGCTCCTATCAGTGTGTGTGACTTTTCACGTACACTGCTCCCTTCATTGTGCGTGACTTTTCACGTACACTGCTCCTCTCAGCGTACGTGACTTTTCACCCACGCTGCTCCCTGTAGCGTACGTGACTTTTCATCCAGCTGCTCTCCTTGAGCGTGCGTGACTTTTCACCTACGCTGCTCTCTGTAGCGTGCGTGACTTTTCACCTACGCTGCTCTTTGAGCATGCGTGACTTTTCACCCAGCTGCTCCCTGTAGCGTGCGTGACTTTTCACCCAGCTGCTCTCCTTGAGCGTGCGTGACTTTTCACCTACGCTGCTCTCTGTAGCGTGCGTGACTTTTCACCTACGCTGCTCTTTCAGCGTGCGTGACTTTTCACCCACGCTGCTCTCTGTAGCGTGTGTGACTTTTTCATCCACGCTGCTCTCTCAGCGTGCGTGACTTTTCACCTACGCTGCTCTCTGTAGCGTGCGTGACTTTTTTACCCACGCTGCTCTCTCAGCGTGCGTGACTTTTCACCCACGCTGCTCCCTGTAGCGTGCGTGACTTTTCACCCAGCTGCTCACCTTGAGCGTGCGTGACTTTCACCTACACTGCTCTCTGTAGCGTGCGTGACTTTTCAACTACGCTGCTCTTTCAGCGTGCGTGACTTTTCGTACGCTGTTCCCCTGACCCCTTGTTTAACCCATTGACCCTTGGAGTTTTGGTTTTATTTCTTTAAGCTTGGCTTTTCTATGGCCCTGTATAGTGATATTTTATTAGATTTACTTAATATGTTTGGAATGACTATTGTACATGGCTTGGTATGACAAGGAACTAGCATAACACGACAGTGACCCGTAGTGGTGCACTCCTGACATGACTGACCTGACATGATAGTGGCCCGTGGTGGTGCACTCTTGACAAGTACCCTGACATAATTTATCTTGATAATTTGACCTGACTTGCCTTGACACCGTGGATAGTTCTTTCCTGCTTGCTTGTTAAATTCACTTGTCCTGTCTTGCATCATGTCTAGGACGGGACTCCTGAGTACCACGGTCAGGAGTACCTACTAAAATAGATTAAGGTTAATAACTAGAATAACACAGTAGTCATGAAGAGATGACACAGCTACAGGCAATCCCGTTACCTGGGCGCTCTTGGGATCTGTAGCCTGCCGTCGAGTAGGGCACATTTCCAGCACACCGTCGCGTGTTGCACCCTCTAAGTCACCTAAGGGTACATTTGTCTCCCGGGCGATGTACCCACATGAATTCAACCCTAATCTTTCGTCCTGGGTAGCCTGGATGGTCTGCAGGGCTTGTGGCTGTGGAACAATCTCACTGCATCTTGTTAGTAATTAGGCCTGTGATAACCCTAGTTAGTTAAAGTAGTAAGCCGTAGTATCTGCTTGGCCGTGATTGATTGAATGAGGTATAACCAGTTTAGCTATGTCTTGGCCCAGTACAAGATTGCTCCCTGTCTTGATTTCTTATATTACTTATCTTGCCGATAAATTGTGGGAAACCAAGTTCTGTTCAGATGAAGGGTTACAACCCCGGTCCTTGTTTGGTTTACGGGTTGTATCCTGGCTATCGGAATAGTTCCATGGTTATCTCGTCGTATATCATCATGATATGTTTTTCATAATTCTAGTTTTAATATTAGATTTTCTTGTGCTTATGCTGGCTTTTGTTCTTATTTCGTGGCCCCCTTGTGGCACTTGCTCTTTCTGGGGTTGACCCAGCTGGTTTTGTGTGGCCAGATTTCGGAGCAGCTCCCGAGGATCTACCAAGCTTCCAGCCCAATGGTGAACACTAGACGGAATCCGGGCCAAGAGTGGGTTTTCCTTTTTGTCTTGCCCACTTTATTGTAAAAATATTCTTTTGAGGCGTTTAGCCGACGAGCACCTGTTAGCTCGATGCACTTTTACTTACTGTCTGCCTACGGGCTGTAAACATGATTAACAAATCCTAGGGTTGATCATGTATGACTAAACTCTTGCTAGTCCTAACATTTTGTAACGACTAGCTTCATGATCAGCTAAATATGTAATATTTGGGACGCCTTATTATTGTATATTTAATGATCATACATCTTGCGACTTTACTTACTTGTGGTGATTAAGACACTAGGCTTGTTCATGACCATAAGAGACTGTTGGCTTGTAGAAAACCCTCATATATCTAGACAGCCGTGACCGTATATCGAGGTAGTTCCCATTTCAATATACGTAGCTGGCTATGTCTGCCCCTGCTCTCCAGTATTCTGGTTCTGGGGTGTAGCGCCCCGCTTTCGATAGGCGACGGAACTTCATAATATGCTAGCGCCGAGTCAGATCGGCCGGGAACTCAGATGGCCATCTGACTCGATCGCTAAGCTTGGTAAACGTTAACGCCTTGCGGCATCGATCCAATTCGATTTGGACGGAAGATACGAGAATCGATCCAACTAATGGAACGACTTC
This sequence comes from Iris pallida, assembly GCA_029216955.1. NCBI lineage: Eukaryota > Viridiplantae > Streptophyta > Magnoliopsida > Asparagales > Iridaceae > Iris > Iris pallida. Next base: position 6,148,204 of record JANAVB010016797.1, on the reverse strand, counting down.
TGTTGGAACAAGTCCTAGATGCAGCGGGCTGCGTCTCGGCGCGCGAGCTCTCTATAAGAGTCCCTTCGATGGGACCGGACCGCTGTATGGTTTTCTTGGAGCTTTGCCGCTTGGCTTGATTGAAGTGCTTTCGCGTCGTTTTCAAGGATGCAATTACAAATTTCGATGCAAGAAGAAAAGAAGGAAATCTAACAAAGTGTTGATGCATTGCAGGAGCTCGCGTAACTAAGGATTGACGTTGCGTAGCGCTTCGACGACCTGCACGAAGCCAAGTAATCGGTGGGTGATTCGGCCTTCTTTTCTATTCTGTCCCGCAAACTTAATCCTTGCTTCGAATCCATTCAAATCGAACGATGCCAAGTTAATTGCATGCCAATCCACTAAGTCAAGAACTCGGGAAAAACGTATCGATTTACAAAAATAAGTTTTTCACATAAACCAAAAAGTTTAAGGTTTACAGAAAAAGATAGACTATTTCAAGTGCTGTAAAATATTATGAAACGTGAACATGGGTTTTGATGCCTCGGATAAATTTGGTGCCTACGGGACGCTAAATCGAGTGTATGGCTTCGGAGAAAATGAATCGATGCATAAGTTGCCATAAATGATAATGTCGTTGAATACTGTCCGCGCTATACAAAACTGTTGCATATGTTAAACTGTTCACGCATTGGCATGGTCATGGACAGCTTGTGCACAAGTTGATATTTTTCCTCGAACCGATATCCGGGGCATCGGAATCGAATCGGCCTAGGGGGAATGAATAATCGTGCTTCGGCACTGATGTATTGCGGGACCGTCAGTCAGGCTTGCAACCTAGACTGAGCGGGCCGAAATGCCGTTGAGATAGTCCCACGTGATGTGTAACATCAATGGCCGCGTATAAGATAGTAGCATGCTCACCTATTGTCTTATGCAGGGTAAATATTATCTCTGTTTTCATGCAGGGACGAGCACGGCCGTGGTAAGAAATATGATAAACTGCTATGTTTCACTGTATGCCTTATTACGCAAAGATGGCTATCAAATATGAACTGAATTCATTTAGTTCTAATAGAAAGACAACTCTAAAGCATGCCTACCCTAACAATCAGATTAGACGAGTGGGTTCGTCTCGTCCACTTAGCAAGTGTGCTAACCCCATTTCCCCAATTTCCCCAGGTGTGACGGGCGCGCCCAACTAAACTGGAGCTGAAGTGCGGAGAGGCGTTTTGAAGCTCTTCCTATACTGAAGTATTTTGAAGCCAATTCAAGTCGACGGCTTATGTATAAAAGGGCGAATGTATGGGACGGCAAGCGTAGTTCAGGCAACTTGTCGAATGTATTTTCTTTCTGTTTTTAATTAATGTAGTCGCAACGGCATCCAATGTAAATTACGACTTGCACTTCGTTGCAAGCTATGAATGAAAAGCATTTCTATCTTTCTATACTGCGTCTTATATTCTGATGTGAATTGTGAAGTTTCGACTTGGCGTATTAATATCAAAATTTAACGATAACCATTTGAGAACTTGTCATCTTGCCTTGCACGAGCGCAACTCCAGGCTCGTGCGGCATCACGCCTTAGCGAGGATGATCGAATCGGCAAAGTAATACCGGGGACGAACGGTTTGTCGACTCGGGGCGTGACAAATTGGTATCAGAGCTCAGTTATGTTTCCTCGAATTTTTGAAAGATGTTTCATTATTGGAATGTCCGTTGCGATGGCTCGATTGAATGCTTGTCGGCATGTTGCGTGAAATAAGAGTTCCATACAGGTAAGCCCGTAGATATTTTTGAAAAATACTAACGGGTTTACTCTGTTTTGTAGGAATGACTAAGAAAAGGAACAATCCCGCCCCAACCCAAACTATAGATAGTACGTCGAGCACAAAAAGCACCGAGCCTAGCGAGACGACTATACAAATGATGCTACAGTTGATGGAGCTGCAGCAGCAGCAGCTTCAGACACAATTCAAAGCCCAATTCGAAGCGCAACAAAGACAGATGAATGCCCTGACTCAGATAGTCAGCAGAATGGCGGGCAACACGAAGACGACGGACGAAGGGCCCGAGGGAAACCAAGGCAACCAAGAAGAAAACGAGGAAGAAGAGACTCAACCGCAAATGATAGATTCTTCTTCCTTGTTCAAGGCAAAGGAGTTCCGTAAGATGAATCCACCGAAGTTCAACGGCCGAGCGGAGCCCGATGTGATCGTAGGATGGCTCGCGGAGATGGAGGACCTGTTTAATCTGCTTAGCATTGAAGGGTCCCAGCGGGTAACTTGTGCGGCGTTACAGCTGCAACTGAGGGCGTACGACTGATGGGCCGCTAAAAAGCAGGAGATCTATGAAGCCGATACAGACGCCACGATCTCCTGGAAAATATTTAAGGAAGCCTTCCTCGAACAATACGTTCCTCGTGCCGTCCGTCAACAAAAAGAAGACGAGTTCATGACACTGCGACAGGGAAATATGTCTGTCGACGATTATGATTCGAGCTTCTCAAAGCTGGCGAAGTTTGCCGGCGCCTTTCTGCCCAACAAGGAAGCCTGGTGTGAACGCTTCCAACAGGGCCTAAATGACGAACTGCGAAGGGACGTCGTGAATCAAAGGTGCCGAACATAGCGTGAATCCTATAATGCCGCTCTTAATAGTGAACGCATCTTTGGCCATATGTCGAGTAGAGGCATCCGTAACCACTTCAACAAGCGTCCTAACGACGCCGGCGCCGGGGGATCGGGAATAACAAAACGTCCGAACAGGTTCGATGACCGAGGCTATGGCAGTCAGCACTGCACCAGGTGCGGTAGGCGTGGGCACCGAACCGTCGACTGCGTCACGAGATCTTGCTATAAGTGTGGCGAGGTAGGCCATATAGTTACATATTGTCCGCACAAAGGTCCGAATCAACACAACCCACCGAGGAACGTCCCGAACCCGCATAAAGCGTCGATATTGCAAGGCGCAAATGCGGTGCCCGTCAACCAGCAGAACCAACGCCACGGAGCTCAAGGCCGAGTTTATGCCTTAACTCGGGACGAGGCGTACGCGTCCGATACTGTTGTAACAGGTATATTACTCTACAAAAGTATACCTGCACGAGTCCTATTCGATTCGGGTACGACGCATAGCTTTATATCTGCTGATTTTGCGAAAGAAAATAAAATAACCATGTAATCACTAGATATAAATATTAGCGTTAGCACTCCGTCGGGAGTCAATATGCTTGCGAACTTTATTTGTAGGGATGGCCACATTTGCGTCGGGGGAAGATATCTATCCTTGGATGCCGTCGTGCTAGACATCAAAGATTACGACATAATCCTGGGCATGGATTGGTTGGGCGCTTGTCGTGCAACGATCGAGTGCGCGGAGAAGAGAGTGGTGTTTCGCCTTCCTGGCGAGACAGAGTTCTCATATTCGTGCGGTACGGCCTCGAAGACGGCGATGATGGTGTCGGCAATCTCGGCAAGGCGTATGCTGCGTTCCGGCTGTGTGGGATACTTGGCATCAGTTCGAGACACGCGGACGGATAATACAAACACAATGCAGACTGATGTTGTGGCAGATTTTCCTGACGTCTTTCCTGACGAGATGCCCGGGATGCCGCCGGATCGAGAAATTGAATTCAGCATCGACACCTTTCCGGATACGCGACCGATATCAAAGGCGCCTTACCGAATGGCTCCAGCAGAACTGAAGGAGCTGAAGGTGCAATTACAAGAGTTGCTAGACCGTGGATTTATTCGCCCTAGCGTCTCTCCGTGGGGAGCTCCCGTACTGTTCGTGAAGAAGAAAGATGGGTCGTTGCGGCTATGCATCGACTATCGAGAACTCAACAAGGCGACCGTGCGGAACAAGTATCCTTTGCCGCGAATCGACGACTTATTTGACCAACTGCAAGGCGCGGCAATATTTTCAAAAATCGATCTTCGTTCAGGCTATCATCAGTTGAAGATCAAGTCCGACGACATATCGAAGTCTGCCTTCCGCACTCGATATGGTCATTACGAATTCCTCGTCATGCCGTTCGGTTTGACGAATGCCCCTGCCGCTTTCATGGATCTGATGAACCGAGTCTTCCGACCTCAAATAGATAAATTTGTAGTCATATTCATCGTTGATATCCTTGTCTACTCAAAGAATCGGGAAGAGCACGCGGAACATTTGAAGACGGTACAGCAGATTCTGCATGAAAACAAATTGTACGCCAAGCAGAGTAAGTGCGAGTTCTGGATGAGTAGCGTGACATTCCTTGGGCACGTAATCTCTGTCGAAGGTGTCGCGGTGGACCCAAAGAAGATTGATGCGGTGGTGGATTGGAAACGACCTGCCTCGGCTAGCGACATTCGGAGCTTCCTGGGCTTAGCGGGCTACTATCGTAGATTCGTGCGAAGCTTCTCAAAAATAGCGTCGCCTCTGACTCGCCTCACCCAGAAGGGAGTAGTATTCGAATGGAGCGACGACTGTGAATCCAGCTTTCAAGAGTTGAAGCAACGGCTCGTCTCAGCTCCAATCCTTGCACTTTCAGACGGTCCCGAAGGCTTTCAGATATTCAGCGACGCGTCAGGAACTGACCTCGGGTGCGTACTCATGCAGAGAGACAAAGTCATCTCCTACGCTTCACGGCAGTTGAAGCAGCACGAGAAAAATTACCCGACGCACGACTTAGAATTGGCGGCGATCGTCTTTGCATTAAAGTTATGGCGGCACTATCTCTATGGTGTAGCATGCAGAATCTACACAGATCATAAAAGCCTGAAGTACTTGTTCACGCAACGGGAACTCAACCTACGACAGCGACGATGGCTCGAACTCATAAAAGATTACGAGCTAACGATCGAGTACACGCCGGGCAAGGGAAACGTGGTGGCCGACGCACTCAGCAGAATGTTTATGGGAACACTGGCCATAAACAAGGAGATAAAGCGAGACCTTGAAGCAATGGGTAACAAACTCGGAATTGAGTATCGACACTTGCACCTAGCTCAACTGAAGTTAGGATCGAGCCTGCTTAGCAAGATAAAGACCGCACAGGAGGACGACTCATTCCTGAAGAAGATGCGCGAGCTGATTTCAACGGGAAGGGCGACTGACTTTGCGGAAGACGGAGACAGGACGATGCGACTAAAGGGAAGGCTCTGCATTCCTGAAACTGCCGAACTCAGAAAAGAAATTCTGACGAAGGCGCATTATGCGAAGTACTCGTTACATCCTGGGAGCACCAAGATGTACAAGGACTTGCGCACAAACTTTTGGTGGCACGGCATGAAGAAAGACGTGGCTATGTTCGTATCGCAATGCATGGCGTGTCAGCAGGTGAAGGCGGAACACCAGAGGCCCGGCGGAGAGCTACAGAACATCCTCATTCCCGAGTGGAAGTGGGACAATATTTCGATGGATTTCATTGTGGGATTTCCGAAGACGCCGCGGGAGAATGACGCGATTTGGGTCATTGTTGATAGATTGACCAAGTCGGCTCACTTCATCGCAATTAAAGTAGGATGGAGCGTCGATCGGTTAGCGCAAATCTACGTCGATGAGATTGTTCGACTGCACGGGGTGCCGGCCTCAATAATTTTGGACAGAGACGGGCGATTCCTATCGCGTTTCTGGACGAGCCTCCAAGCGGCGATGAGAACCAAACTGAACTTTAGTTCGGCGTACCATCCCCAAACAGACGGACAGACGGAGAGGGTGAATCAAATCCTAGAAGACATGCTGCGTCTGTGTGCGATCGACCTAAAGACTAGTTGGGATACGCATTTGTCGCTTGCAGAGTTTGCGTATAACAACAGTTATCAGTCGAGTATTCGGATGGCTCCATACGAAGCGCTCTACGGGAGGAAGTGCCGTTCGCCGATATGCTGGGATGACGTCGGAGAGCGACAAGTGCTGGGACCGGAACTAGTGGAGCAGGCCGTCGAAAAGGTCCACTTGATCCGAGATAGACTCCGCATCGCGCAAAGTCGACAGAAGAGCTACGCAGATCTTCATCGACGACCACTAGAGTTCTTGGCCGGGGACCATGTGTTTCTGAAAGTAACGCCCATGCGCGGAGTGATGCGGTTCGGCGTTAAAGGCAAATTGAGCCCGAGATTTGTAGGCCCCTTCGAGATCACTGAGCGAGTTACGACGGTTGCTTATCGGATCGCACTACCTCCTGCCTTAGCCGATGTGCACGATGTTTTCCATGTTTCACAACTTCGAAAATACGTGCACGATCTAAGTCATGTGGTTAGCTTCGATCAGTTGGAGCTACGTACTGACTTGTCTTACTCGGAGGAGCCTATTCAAATTTTGGACCGCAAGGAAAAGGTGCTACGAAATCGGTCGATGTCCTTGGTCCGCATGCTTTGGCGAAACCATACAGTCGAGGAGTCGACGTGGGAGATGGAGGCGGAGATGAAGGAGAAGTACCCTGCGTTGTTCGTCTAAATTAAGGTCCGACCCTTGTTCTTAAGTTTCGGGACGAAACTTTTTCTTAGTGGTATATTATGTAGCGCCCCGCTTTCGATAGGCGACGGAACTTCATAATATGCTAGCGCCGAGTCAGATCGGTCGGAAACTCAGATGGCCATCTGACTCGATCGCTAAGCTTGGTAAACGTTAACGCCTTGCGGCATCGATTCAATTCGATTTGGACGGAAGATACGAGAATCGATCCAACTAATAGAACGACTTCTGTTGGAACAAGTCCTAGATGCAGCGGGCTGCGTCTCGGCATGCGAGCTCTCTATAAGAGTCCCTTCGACGGGATCGGACCGCTGTATGGTTTTCTTGGAGCTTTGCCGCTTGGCTTGATTGAAGTGCTTTCGCGTCGTTTTCAAGGATACAATTACAAATTTCGATGCAAGGGGAAAAGAAGGAAATCTAACAAAGTGTTGATGCATTGCAGGAGCTCGCGTAACTAAGGATTGACGTTGCGTAGCGCTTCGACGACCTGCACGAAGCCAAGTAATCGGTGGGTGATTCGGCCTTCTTTTCTATTCTGTCCCGCAAACTTAATCCTTGCTTCGAATCCATTCAAATCGAACGATGCCAAGTTAATTGCATGCCAATCCACTAAGTCAAGAACTCGGGAAAAACATATCGATTTACAAATACAAGTTTTTCACATAAACCAAAAAGTTTAAGGTTTATAGAAAAAGATAGACTATTTCAAGTGCTGTAAAATATTATGAAACGTGAACATGGGTTTTGATGCCTCGGATAAATTTGGTGCCTACGGGACGCTAAATCGAGTGTATGGCTTCGGGGAAAATGAATCGATGCATAAGTTGCCATAAATGATAATGTCGTTGAATACTGTCCGCGCTATACAAAACTGTTGCATATGTTAAACTGTTCACGCATTGGCATGGTCATGGACAGCTTGTGCACAAGTTGATATTTTTCCTCGAACCGATATCCGGGGCATCGAAATCGAATCGGCCTAGGGGGAATGAATAATCGTGCTTCGGCACTGATGCATTGCGGGACCGTCAGTCAGGCTTGCAACCTAGACTGAGCGGGCCGAAATGCCGTTGAGATAGTCCCACGTGATGTGTAACATCAATGACCGCATATAAGATAGTAGCATGCTCACCTATTGTCTTATGCAGGGTAAATATTATCTCTGTTTTCATGCAGGGACGAGCACGGCCGTGGTAAGAAATATGATAAACTGCTATGTTTCACTGTATGCCTTATTACGCAAAGATGGCTATCGAATATGAACTGAATTCATTTAGTTCTAATAGAAAGACAACTCTAAAGTATGCCTACCCTAACAATCAGAGTCGGTTTAGACGAGTGGGTTCGTCTCGTCCACTTAGCAAGTGTGCTAACCCCATTTCCCCAATTTCTCCAGGTGCGACGGGCGCGCCCAACTAAACTGGAGCTGAAGTGCGGAGAGGCGTTTTGAAGCTCTTCCTATACTGAAGTATTTTGAAGCCAATTCAAGTCGACGGCTTATGTATAAAGGGGCGAATGTATGGGACGGCAAGCGTAGTTCAGGCAACTTGTCGAATGTATTTTCTTTCTGTTTTCAATCAATGTAGCCGCAACGGCATCCAATGTAAATTACGACTTGCACTTCGTTGCAAGCTATGAATGAAAAGCATTTCTATCTTCCTATACTGCGTCTTATATTCTGATGTGAATTATGAAGTTTCGACTTGGCGTATTAATATCAAAATTTAACGATAACCATTTGAGAACTTGTCATCTTGCCTTGCACGAGCGCAACTCCAGGCTCGTGCGGCATCACGCCTTAGCAAGGACGATCGAATCGGTAAAGTAATACCGGGGACGAACGGTTTGTCGACTCGGGGCGTGACATGGGGCGTGACATGGTTTGAGTGGTGGCCCATGCAGGTCTTGTCAATCAAGAAATGTGAGGGTTTATCGAATATATGTCTCAATCAGTATTCGCCCTTGATCTCCGCCCGTATTTTTAAATCCCTGGATTCTTGCCCTGATCCTGTGCTTATATCGTTGATCTGTCCTGGTCCTTTCCTTATTGTTCCCTGTGTCGTCTTCTTCAGCGGCAGTGTACCTGGTCATCCCGATCGACGAGGTGGAGCACTTCCCGTAGATCAACAGCAACCCGGAGATCAAGCCCAGCATTCCGGGGTAGCCTCCAGAGTTGTGCCCACTGGAGGAGAGTCACCAGTTCGGCCCGTCCAGCCCGCAGAGCCAGATGATGGTACCTTAGTAGGCCTCATCAGAACCTTGATAGCTTCCCAGGATCGTCGCAGCGACGCCCTGTACCAGACAGTTCAAGATGCTTTGGCCAGAGGCGGACATCCAGGGAACCAGGCGGCAAATAGCTTCAAGCGATTGAACCCTCCTTTCTTCGACGGCAGCGAGGATACGATTGCCGCGGATGCATGGCTTCAGGATATCGAGGTAGTTCTGGAAGCGGCTAGGACACCTGAGAATGAGAAGGTGGCGGTGGTACGCCTACAGTTGTTGGACTTAGCTCGCAATTGATGGGCGACATAGGTAATGGGATTAGTGGCACCCATTGCTTGGGCAGTGTTTAGGAAGAGATTCCAGACGAAGTATTTCGATGCTGTAGCTCGGTACGACCTGCAGACCAGATTTACCAACTTGAAGCAAGGAGGCAGAACAGTCGACAGTTATGCATCGGAGTTTTCTAGACTCAGTAGGTTTGCCCCCACCTTGGTGGCGACCGAGTTTGATAGGGCCCAGCGGTTCCAACAGGGACTACATTTGGAGATCTTGTTGGCAGTTGAGCAGTTCGAGCACCAGACGTTCGATGCGGTCTTGAGGGCAGCTAGGAGGCATGAGTATACCTCCCAGAGGATCGTAGATCGGACCGGAGGTAGGAAGCGGTCCCATAGTCAGATGCACCAATCATCAGCTCCAGTCCCGGCAGCTAGGGGATTGACTATTGGAACTCCGAGGCGGGCGGCCTCAGTAACGTCGGTTCAGCATTCGACCCCGACGTACCCGCAGCAGCAGAAGCAGAAGCAGACTTCCGCGATGGGGTGTTCTCATTGTGGAAAGCCAGGACATGTGGTGGCAGACTATCGTAGGGCGCAGGGATTGTGCCTGGCTTGTGAAGCAGCAGACCATAGGATAGGGGCTTGCCCGAATAGGGGTGGTTCATCAGCATCCAACCCTTCTAGCTCTTCGGTGAGAGGACCGGCCCCAGCACCAGTTCAGCAGCAGTATCAGTCTTCGAGGCCCTTGCCGCCTCAGTCTCAGGCATTCCAGCAATAATACCCCCAGCAGTATGCACAAGCCCAAGCTCAGACCCAGAATAGGCAGAGAGGTTTCCAGCAGAGGGGACCAGCAGCCAGAGGACAAGGTCAGGCCATGATGATGGCTATGGAAGAAGAAGTTGCACCAGGTGAGGTAGTGGCAGGTACTATTCTCGTCAACTCCTTTCCAGCTTCGGTATTGTTTGATTCTGGTGCATCGCATTCATTTATGTCTGTACGATTCACGACACGGATAGGATTGGAGCCTGAGTCATTATCAGTAAGGCTCAATATACTTACTGGTAATGGTCTTGTGGGAGTAGATCGAGTGTTTTCCTCATGTCGGATCGTAGTTAGCGGTAGGGAGTTCCCCGCTAGATTCATAGAGTTTCCTATGGCAGACTATGATGTAGTCCTAGGCATAGATCGGTTGAGGAACCAGTATGCTAGGATAGACTGCCATGTTGGCAGAGTTGTCTTTAGTATCCCCGGCGAGCCAGAGTTTTCGTTTTTCTGAGGCGCAGTGGAGCCATCTTCCCCAGCATTACGGATGGCAGTAGCAGCAGTGCAGTTACCCCGGATAGTTGAAGAGTTTCCAGATGTCTTTCCAGAGAAGCTTCCAGGAATGCCGTCGGAGCAGGAGATTGAGTTCACTATAGACTTGATTCCCGGGATGGCACCAGTGTCAGAGCGAGTCTACAGGATGGCGCCTTCAGAGTTAGAGATTTTGTACAAGATGATTGAAGAACTGAGGACCAAGGGATTCATCCGTGCAAGTGGATCGCCTTGGGGAGCCCCGATGCTTCTTGTAAAAAAGAAGGATGGTACGTCCAGGCTATGTATTGATTATCGTACCTTGAATTCGGTGACAATCAAGAACAGATACCCTCTTTCGAGGATAGATGACTTGTTTGATCAGCTCAGAGGGGCTTCAGTGTTCTCGAAGATCGACTTGCGATCAGGATACCACCAGATCAGAGTCAGAGAGCAGGACATCCCGAAGACAGCATTCAGATCGAGGTACGGGCATTGGAAGTTTCTAGTTATGCCCTTTGGAGCGACCAATGCGCCGGCAGTGTTCATGGACCTCATGAATCGTATTTTCATGCCTTACTTGGACCAGTTTGTGATTGTGTTCTTGGATGATATCCTGGTCTACAGCAAGAGTGAGACGGAACATGAGCAGCATCTCAGAGTCGTCCTCCAGACGCTTAGGGAGCATCAGTTGTACGCCAAGTTCAGTAAATGCGAGTTCTGGCTCGATCGTATTTCGTACTTGGGTCACATCATTACCCGAGGAAGAGTAGAAGTGGATCCCCAGAAGATTATGGCTATCGAGTCATGGCCGGTACCCAGCTCAGTGGCAGAGGTTCGCAGCTTCCTTGGATTGGCCGGCTACTACCGGCGGTTCGTTTCAGATTTTATAAGGATTTCAGCGTCGATGACCCAGTTGACCCACAAGGATGTGCCGTTTGTTTGGACAGCAGAGTGTCAGGAATCATTTGAGAAGTTGAAGAAAGGTTTGATAACGGCTCCCATTCTCACCCTTCCAGATAGGACCGGAGGATTCACAGTTTATTGCGACGCTTCAGGCAGAGGATTGGGGTGTGTCTTGTTGCAGCATGGGAAGGTAATATCTTATGCGTCACGCCAACTTCGTGATCATGAGAAGAATTACCCGACCCACGACTTGAAATTGGCAGCGGTAGTATTTGCTTTGAAGTTGTGGAGACACTACTTGTACGGAGATAGAGTGGAGATCTTTACTGATCATAAGAGCCTGAAGTATGTTTTTACCCAGAAGGACCTTAATATGCGGCAGAGAAGATGGCTCGAGCTATTGGTGGACTATGATGTAGATTTGCAGTATCATCCCGGGAAGGCCAACGTTGTAGCAGATGCATTGAGCAGGAGAGCCGGAGTTTATTTCCTAACGGCGCAACCAGAATTATTGGCAGATCTTCAGAAGATGGGAATTGAAGTGGTTCTTCCTACCAGTATGGCATTGATGGCCAGTCTACAGGTTCAGTCCAGCATAGTTGAGAGGATCCGGATGGCACAGTTAACAGATTCCAAGATCCAGCGACTCAGAGCAGAGTGTGAAGCAGGAAGAAGGCTAGAGTTATGTATCCATAAAGACGGTACCCTTCGGTACGGCACTCGTCTTTGTGTACCTAGTGGAGATATCAGACAGAAAGTCATGGCAGAAGCCCACAGTTCACAGCATTCTATTCATCCGGGTGGTACGAAGATGTACCGTGATATTCGTCAGCATTTTTGGTAGAATGGCATGAAGAGGGAGATAGCCCGGTTTGTCTCTCGGTGTTTGGTTTGCCAACAGGTTAAAGCTGAACATCAGAGGCCCGCTGGACTTCTTCAACCCTTACCGATCCCAGAATAGAAATGGGAACATATAACCATGGATTTCGTGACCGGATTACCCAGATCTTCGGCCGACAGAGATGCTATTTGGGTAATTATGGACAGGCTTACCAAGGTGGCACACTTTCTCCCATTCAGAGTTGGGCAGCCAACGGCACAGTTAGCAGAGATTTACCTCAGACAGATCGTCAGGCTTCACGGTGTGCCAGTCAGCATCACCTCGGACAGGGATTCAAGATTTACATCACACTTTTGGCGTAGCTTGCAAGAGAGTTTGGGAACTCATCTCCAGTTCAGTTCAGCATATCATCCGCAGACAGATGGTCAATCAGAGCGCACAATCCAGACTCTTGAAGATATGTTGAGATCCTGTACCCTTGACTTCGGTAGTTCATGGGAGAATCATCTGCACCTGGTGGAATTCTCGTACAACAACAGTTATCAGGCCAGTATCCAGATGGCACCCTTCGAGGCTCTCTATGGCAGGAAGTGCAGATCCCCGCTAGCATGGGACGATATTGGAGAGAGGCAGATGCTTGGACCCGAGTTGATTTCCCAGACGGTTGAAGTGGTCAGGAAGGTCAGAGATCACCTCCGAGTTGTCCAGGATCGCCAGTGCCATTGGGCCGATGCTCATCGGCGTCCCTTAGAATTTACTGTCGGCGACCATGTATTCCTTAGGATCTCGCCTAACCGCGGCGTCATTCGCTTCGACGTGCGGGGAAAGCTTAGTCCTAGGTATATAGGGCCGTTCGATATTCTAGAGCGGGTAGGAGATGTATCCTATCGTCTCGCTCTTCCGCCGTCGCTAAGTGAGGTTCATGATGTATTCCATGTGTCCCAATTATGACGGTATATTCCGGACCCGAGCCATATCCTAGACCATTCGGAATTGGTTGTTGGTACCAATCTTTCGTATGAGGAGAGGTCCGTGTCTATTTTGGACCGAAGGGAAAAGATACTCAAGAACAAGACTATTAAATTAGTCCATGTTGCTTGGGGTCATCACTCTCTGGGTGAGTCAACGGGAGAGCGTGAGGACGACATCCGATCGCGATATCCCTACCTGTTTGACTCGTGAGGTATAATGTCTTTCTTATGCCTTACATTTTCCCTTCCTTGCTTGCATTGTATGATTGTATGATTGGACTGCTTAGTGTAGCTTGCATGTGCTTAGTATAGCTTGTCGTGGCAATCTCTAGCTCCCTGATTAAATTTCGAGGACAGAATTCTTTTAAGGTGGGTAGAGTTGTCACTCTCATTTCTCGTATTTCCCGTATTTCATATTTATACTCGTATCTGGATTTTTGGCATGTATTTTTATTTTTCTCAACTTGTGGGATTACGGTATTTCTCGTATTTTGGTTTTGGCATGGCTCGGTTTTATTGGGGATGGTTTGGTTTGGTTCGGTTTATTTGAGCATTGGATCACCATTAGCCTACACTCCACCCTCAACACACCACAACCTCCACCATTAAAACTCCACGACAGAGACCCGTAGTGGTGCACTCTTGACATAACCGACCTGATATGATAGTGGACCGTGGTGGTGCACTCCTGACAAGTACCCTGACATGATTTATCTTGATAATTTGACCTGACTTGTCTTGACACCGTGGGTAGTTCTTTCCTGCTTGCTTGTTAAATTCACTTGTCCTGTCTTGCATCATGTCTAGGACGGGACTCCTGAGTACCACGGTCAGGAGTACCTACTAAAATGGATTAAGGTTAATAACTAGAATAACACAGTAGTCATGAAGAGATGACACAGCTACAGGCAATCCCGTTACCTGGGCGCTCTTGGGATCTGTAGCCTGCCGTCGAGTAGGGCACATTTCCAGCACACCGTCGCGTGTTGCACCCTCTAAGTCACCTAAGGGTACATTTGTCTCCCGGGCGATGTACCCACATGAATTCAACCCTAATCTTTCGTCCTGGGTAGCCTGGATGGTCTGCAGGGCTTGTGGCTGTGGAATAATCTCACTGTATCTTGTTAGTAATTAGGCCTGTGATAATTCTAGTTAGTTAAAGAAGTAAGCCGTAGTATCTGCTTGGCCGTGATTGATTGAATGAGGTATAACCAGTTTATCTATGTCTTGGCCCAGTACAAGATTACTCCCTGTCTTGATTTCTTGCATTACTTATCTTGCCGATAAATGGTGGAAAACCAAGTTCTGTTCAGATGAAGGGTTACAACCCCGGTCCTTATTTGGTTTACGGGTTGTAACCTGGCTATCGGAATAGTTCCATGGTTATCTCGTCGTATATCATCCTGATATGTTTTTCGTAATTCTAGTTTTAATATTAGATTTTCTTGTGCTTATGCTGGCTTTTGTTTTTATTTCGTGGCCCCCTTGTGGTACTTGCTCTTTCTGGGGTTGACCCAGCTGGTTTTGTGTGGCCAGATTTTGGAGCAGCTCCCGAGGATCTACCAAGCTTCCAGCCCAATGGTGAATACTAAACGAAATCCGGGCCAAGATTGGGTTTTCCTTTTTGTCTTGCCCACTTTATTGTAAAAATATTCTTTTGAGGCGTTTAGCCAACGAGCACCTGTTAGCTCGATGCACTTTTACTTACTGTCTGCCTACGGGCTGTAAACATGATTAACAAATCCTAGGGTTGATCATGTATGACTAAACTCTTGCTAGTCCTAACATTTTGTAACGACTAGCTTCATGATCAGCTAAATATGTAATATTTGGAACGTCTTATTATTGTATATTTAATGATCATACATCTTGCGACTTTACTTACTTGTGGTGATTGAGACACTAGGCTTGTTCATGACCATAAGAGACTGTTGGCTTGTAGAAAACCCTCACATATCTAGACAGCCGTGACCGTATATCGAGGTGGTTCCCATTTCAATATACGTAGCTGGCTATGTCTGCTCCTGCTCTCCAGTATTCTGGTTCTGGGGCGTGACACCTGCAGTTACGGACCCCAACGAGATTTCTCATAGAGTTCTGCCCGAATTCTGTCCGAATTCTGTCAGAATTTTGCCTTTGGAAAAACTATAAATAGAGAAGGATTTCGATCATTTCAACACACTCACTCACCAATTCACTTTTATATCTCTTCTCTATAAGCCTACTACTTCTTCCAAAGTATTCTGAGCTATTCATTGTCAAATTCCAAGCCAGTTACAATCCTCTAGTCGATTTGCCAGTACGGTACGGTCTAGAAGTTTCAGAGTGATTGTAATCAGAGGCTTGATTGAAGAAAGACTCTTCACAATTGAAGTTGGTCGAGTACTTCGGATCAAAGCTCGCGTTGTAGAAGTTGCAAGAACTTCAGATGAAAACTTGTGGTAATTTTCCATAGTGGATTCAACTGGAAGCTAGAGTTCTTTCGACTGGACTAGTCCTCACAAGAGGGAAACCAGTATACATCCTTGTGTTTGCGTTTGCTCTCTACTCTCTAATTTTTATTTACATATCTGTGACATATTATCTGTGATCTTGTTGCTAATACTTTTTTAAATAGTTAATTTCCGCTGCCTACTCTATTCACCCCCTCTAGAGTATTACGCTTTATAACTCGTTCCTACAATCGGTCCTGCAATTGGTATCAGAGCGGGTTCTCTTTATATAGGTATTGTTATCATACCAATTGTTCCTACAATTGGTATCAAAGCCAGTACTGCAACTAGAGGTAATATATTCTGATCTCAATTGTTCCTACAATTGGTATCAAAGCAGGTGCTCCGTCTAGAGATATTATTGCAGGTGCTCCTTATAGAGATATTATTGCTTATACCAATTGCTCCTTCAATTGGTATCCTAGCAAGTACTCTATTATTTGGCTTAACATCCTTGGAGCAGATCCTTATTATCAAAGCGGGTTATACAGGTAAAACGAGGTAACATTGCTATTATATTCTTATTTATTATAGTTGTTACATAGATCACAATATCACATATGGCAAGTATGTACTTCATAACTGAAGAGCAATCCTCAAATAGACTTTCACTATTTGATGGTACAAATTACACATATTGGAAGACACGAATGAGCTTCTACCTGAAGTCTCTAGATTTTGACTTATGGTCAATTGTTGTCAATGGCTACAAAAAGCCTACTATCACTTCTATTCTTACATCCTCTATAATCAACAAGCCTTATTATAGTTACACGGAGGAGGAGAAGAAGTTAGCTAGTCTTGATGCAAAAGCTATACATATCTTTTATCGTGCTGTAGACACAATTATATTTAATCTTATTACTACTTGCACAACATCTCATAAAATTTGGAAAGTTCTTGAAGCTACGTATAAGTGCAGGTATAAAATCAAAGCTAGCAACTCCAGAGAGAAGGATAGTCTTCTTAATGATGCAAATATGTACATGATGGAATTAGGATTTAAGGTACAACATAATCCCTTATACGAAGAAGAGCTTGTATGTGACAATTGCAAGAAGATAGGCCACATCCAAGAAGATTGTACGACTGCTAGAAAGGAGAGTCACTACGAACAATCAAAAGAAGGAAGATCATCATCTCACAAGCACACTAGCACGAGCATATAGTGTGAAAGCAAAGCAAGAGATTCTAAAGAAGAAGAAGAAGAAGAGACCTCATAAAGCTGCAAATTTATGCTCAATGGCATTATCTAACGAGGTACAGAATAATTTTCTTCTTGAAGAGAATGAATTTTCTTATGATGAGTTATCTGATGCTTTCAGTGATCTATTAGAAGAACACAAGAAAGTATTAGATAAGTATAAGCAAGCTAGAAAGGATATTCTATCCTATAAGCGTGAGATTGAAAAGCTTACTTGCTTATTGAATGATGCTAGAAATAGTTCTCCTTCTGATAATTCTACTGAGATTTCCACACTGAAGTTTAGATTGCATGAGGCACTTGACTGCATTGAGAAAAGCACTCAAAAAAATGCTAAACTTAAGGAGGAATTAGAATCAGAAAAGAAGAAGTATTCTATTGCTTCATGTAGAATTGATGCTCTTTCTGCTAAGTATGATGAGATCTGTGCTAACTCTAAAAAGTTAGAGATTAGACTGGGAAAGCAGGTAGTACAACCTACGACTCAGTCTAACACAAGACACTTAGCACATCACAAAGTCACACACAGATCTTTTAGAAAAGAAGCAAACAAAGCTAAAACTTCACACAACCATGCTTTCTATTACAAGTATCCACACACATCATGTCACACTACTGCATGTTCTCATACTACTGCACATAGCACTACTATTAATACTTTCTGCCATTATTGTGGTTTGAATGGACATGTTTCTAATCGCTGTCAGATTAGAAAACTAGTTGATATGAACTTGTGCAAATGGGTTCCCAAAGCTAACAAATGTGGATCCAAGTATTGGATACCAAAGTCTTCACCTAATATTGTAGGTGAAGCTTCTCATATCAAATAGAACCATAAAACATGTTGGTGATTGCAAAGCTACAAAGGTCATCTTTTATGCAATTGCACCAACATAAGCGTGGTCACTAGAACCACTTCGGTAACATGCTTTCTAAATAGTTTTTAATATTTAGCATGTTCTTATTGATTTTTTGCTATTAGATCTCATTGATATCTTTTAATTGTTTATTGTTTGAATCAATGTGAGACATAATCCTAGCTTGACTAGTTGTTTAGCTTAAATGTTTAGTTCACACTATATAGTGTTTATTTTCTATTAGTGTGACACATTTGTTTATGTATGCTCTTTACTCTTAATCTTTATTCTTGAAGAATGTATAGGAGCTTAATTTTGTTTTGGTGAATATGCTTTGACTCTTTGTCTTTAATATTTTTTTAATGGTCACTTCTTACCAATTTGTCTTTAACATGTCATATTTACTTTGATCTGTATTTTGTGAGTATGTATGTTTAGCACAAGTCTTCTATTTACTTGAAAAGTATATACATATATTTTTATGTTAACCTTGTGCTTGCATAATATACTTCACTATTGATTCTCATATTTTATTTTGATTAATTTCTTATGAATCAATTACATCTTTGTCTGATAAAGCATATTTATGCATGTTTTTGATTTTGTGATATTTTTTATGCTTATTAAGGATACATGAATAATTCATTTTTATTTATATATTGCTCATGTTTCTTATATTTTTGTATAAATATCTTTATGGGGATATATGAGTTAAGTTTAAGTTCTATATTATTTTAAAAAGTAGTTTTTAAACTTGTGCTTATCTCATACTTAAGCTATTTTTTTATGTTTTTATCTTGATTAGCTTCTTCCTCAAAGCCTCTTTTAATGATGTATGTTTTTCTTGGCTTTTCGGTTGACATTTTAGATATATGACTCTTATATAATTTTTTTTTGATATTGATAAACCATTCCTTGGGTATTTACTGTTAGGGATTCTGGATTTCGATGTTGTTCGATAATACTGCATGTATTCCTTTGAATCTAAGTTCTTAAGAGTAGAAATCATTTTGGGAACATGCTGTAGAAGCATGAAAAAGAAGAGAAAAATGATCATGCGGCCGAGGAGCCGCATGCGGCTCAGGAGTCTCATGCGGCTCCATGCGGCCCGAAGAGAGAAGCCACGTGTCTTTTCAGAATAGCTGTACCCCAGCGTCATTCAAACACAATTAATGCTCTGACGGCTGACAGCTGACAGCTGACAACCCCGTCGTAAAGTAGTCATGATGACTAATATAAAGGCACTATCTTCCTAGAAAACTGGAGAAAATCTCCACAGCTTCGAGGCAAGTTTATGCGGCCAGACTAGACGAGTTCACGCGGCCAATGCAGAGAAACCTATGCGGTTCAATCATGAAGGTCTCCCATGCGGCTCGGCCATGAAGAAACCCATAAGGCTCGGTCATGAAGACTCTCATACGGTTCGCCCATGAAGACCCCCATGCGGCTCGGTCATGAACATATTCATGCGGCTCGGTCATGACAACCTTCATGCGGTTCGAGTATAGAGACTATTCATGCGACTCGGTCATGAGATCTTTCATGCGGCTCGGTCATGACGACCTTCATGCGGCCCAAATATGAACGCTCTCTATGCAGCTCAACAATGATGACAGGACACGTGTCCTAAAGATATTCAGATCTTGGGTCAGATCCCAATAATTTGGGACACGTGGCAAGAGAATGAATTAAATTGATTCATTTAGATTTGCGGACATCAGCAAATCATCATGATGGGAATTTATTGCAATCAACATTAATGACTGACATAATTTGGCATAATCATCATTAATGGCCCAGATCCTTCACGCTTAAGATGAATGGCCTAGATTGACCAATCCACAGGCCGCCGCCATCTCCAAGAAGCAATCATTTACAACCCTAATAATCACACCCCATTCCTATAAATAGCAGGGTGCCATTCCCTTGCGAAAAAAGGGACAAAGAGAGACACACAGAGAGAGAGAGACGCACATACAGAGAGAGGCACTCCCCCAATAATCAGAGAGAAAATACACAGAGATCAATCCAGAGAGAGAGAGAAGCCAGAAGAGCAATACGAGGAGAGCAAGAAGAGCATTTCTTTGTCAAGGCCAACCATCTCGTCACAGGAGCCAAGGCTGTATACCGATCATCCAAGGAGTAAGACAGGACTGCCGTCACTACAACAGATATGGGATATGATAGCGTGCGCTGAACGCTGTAGAATGCATATTATAGCATATTCCGTCCGCTATATATGCCCCCGCTATAATAATCCCATGTACAAGAACGCTATAAAGTTATAGCGTTCACGAACGCTATTCATGGATTATAGCGTTCATTGACGCTATAGACAATGCATAGCGTTTTGAAACGCTATATGATAGTTATACAATTAGGAATGCTATAGAACTTTAATAGCATTCATGAACGCTATTAATATATTGTAGCGTTCATGAACGCTATAGACATGTTATAGCACTTACAAACGCTATATAGTTTACATAGCCTTTACGAACGCTATAGTTTATTAATAACATTTGTTAACGCTATAAATGTGTTATGACGTTCCTGAACGTTGTTTATTTTTAATTGCGTTCCTGTATGTTATTCTTTATTAATAGCGTTTTGATATATATCTGCTTTTTATAGCATTTCTTTCCTGCTATTATATGTGCAACAATAGCATGTCAGAATGCTATTGCAGAGTCAAAATTCTGTATTCGAAAATTTGCAGAATGCAGCACATCAGAATACTATTGCAGATAATGCCACAGTTACACAAAATGCAGGTATTCAAAAATTTAAATGCGAATCAATCACAGAATGAATTCCGAACATAAGTAAATTCATTAATTTCACTGTCTAATATATGTAGAACAACGAAGTAGTACCAAACATTCAAAATCCTTAATTCCTCCATGTAGAACAACGAAGTAGTACCAAACATATGTCCAAAAATTAAACATTAATAGTGTAGTCAGCTACATATATCCCAAAATGTTGACTATCTAACATTTAGCTCCCTTCGAGCCCTATCCACAACCAAAACTCCTCAGAAAGCATCATCTTCCTTCATCCAACCTACACAAAAATAGGGGACAAATCATTAGTGTAAAGAAAAAACCATCTCGAGCCGATCCAGACAATTAACGAAAAGTAAATTATTGGGATAGGAAAAGTGATGCCTTACCAGTGCACTAATTGATAAATATCTAACTAATGAAAAAGAGCTCTACATAACGCAGCAAGTGTAGTCTTAAGGGCCAAGCCATGAACACAAGGCAAGATGGCTTGCTTAACCAGTTGCAGAATAGAAAATTTAGAGCGTTAAATTACATATTCAGAATTTCAGACCCTCGTATGTATTTAGTGACGACCAAGAGAGTAATAAAAACACATTAACTTATCTCTTTCAATTATTATGACCGAGAAAATATCAATCCCATGTGTACCACGAAATCTGTTGGGAATTTGTACAACCTTGTTAAGCAAACTAAAAGAAAGTATGGTGCCTTGAGGGACACAAAACTAATAGACATAAAACTAAGTTTCTCAGATGCAGGCAACAAAAGAATCTAATTTATGTTCACCTGTGTGATGGATTTGTTTGCAATGAGCTCATCAACATTGCCAATGTTAACCTGGACAGGATTCACAAGTAGATCGCCAGCTATTTTCCTCACCTTCTTGGGCCAAGTTGCAGTGTACATGAGGGTCTGCCTGCGTGGAGGAATCTCATTTACAATTTTACGGATCTGAGGTTCAAAACCCATATCAAGCATCCGATCTGCTTCATCAAGAACAAGCAAAGAAACTTGACAGAAGTTAATCCTCTTCATCTCAAGGATGTCGTTGAGCCGGCCAGGTGTTGCAACAACAATGTCTACACCTCGTTCAATCTCTTTAAGCTGAGGGCCCTTTGGAGCACCTCCATATAAACACTATCCAAAAAGAAGAACCATCAGTAATAAAAAGGAAAAACATAACACAAAATCAGAATCAAAGTCTATAAAATGATATAAAATAACCTACAGTGCAAGAAATCCTTGCCGCACGACCAAATCTGATCACCTCTTCTTGAATCTGTGTGGCAATTTCCCGAGTTGGAGAGAGAACCAGCACAGTTGGACCAATTTGTGGGTTATTTCGACATTGCCTTAAATGAATAAACGCTGGAATAAGATAACCCAATGTTTTTCCTGAACCAGTTTTGGCAATGGCCATAATATCCCTACTTTGTAGCGCAATAGGCCAAGTTTGTGCCTATATTGGCGTGGGAGATGGAAATCCAGCAGAATATATCTGAATCAACAAAGACAAATGTAAAAGTAAAGAGGTTACTCCAGTGCATGACAATTCTATAGGAGAATATCAAGAAACATTCGCTAAAATACAATCAATTTCAAAAGAAATCTTTAAAATAACCCCATAAGAACACGGTTGCTTACTGAAGCAACTCGATGCAGCAAGAAAGGGGCATTTCAGACCAAGTGGCAGAGTCAAGAAGAAGCCCAGCCACTGTGAATAATTTGGAAGAAGGCTCGCCCTCTCCAAACTCGTCTACAGGAAGGGCTCCAAGCTATTAGTTACAGGCCTCTCCAAACTCGTCTACAGACCAAGTGGCAGAGTCAAGAAAGGGACATAGTAGTTGTTGGCAAATAATATATGTAATGAAGTCTGCAAGAGTAATCCTGGAGTGAATCACCTTAACTGATGCGGCCAGCATAGGCACAAGCTGACTCTGTGCGTTAACCTTGAAACAAGCTAAAACACCCCTGTCCATAAGTGATATGATAACAAAAAATAAAAATGATATGTAACCATCAACAAAGGAGATTGATAAAATAATGATGGAATGCTTAATATAATTCCTACAGAAGAAACACAGTAACTTGAAAATTCAAGTGGTGGACAGCTTGGCAAAAAAAAATTTAGAATTTAGTGTAAACAAACCTATCAACAAACTGTGCCTGACACGAATTATGATTTTAGTGTAAACAAACCTATCAACAAACTGTGCCTGACACGAACTATGATAACTGGACTTAAAATCAGCCAACATGATGGATAGTTTTGCTTTTAGCATCCAAATCTTAAGTCAACAAACAACCGAAATTCGAATCACTATTGGTTAGCTCATGAGAAGAATCATGTAGAAATTTGAGTCTGTAGAAATATGAGTTCTTAGTTAAGGTAAAAGTATTGAATGTACAATCCAAGAGAACAGCTTTATAGTTATGATAATTAGTCGAGAAACCAATCTTCCACACTACATATGACAAAGCCTTTATCCCAAAATTTGGGATTGACTTATGCTCATCAAGCAACTGAAGCAAGGATTATTCCATAGTCATAAATAGACAAAATACAAGATCAGATCATACTGCCAAACTCGAGTATTCCACTCCTACTGAAAGCCATTTTTAAGTAGCCCTAAATACTAGTTATCAGCTTGTACTTGTTTGACTTGTTTTGCGTAGAGAACCAATTAGGCCAGGAGCCGATATAGCAAAACTCATATTTTTATGTTAAAAAAAGACAGACGAAAGTAAGTAGTCTCGCACTTACGTATTTCTCTAATGCACATGGAAGCACATTTCCAGTAGCCTTATTTTGTGGGCTCTCTTCCACGCTTCTAATCGTCTAACACCCTGCCCAGGGTGTTATTCCTCCTACAAGTACAAAAAATAGGAATTAATGACACTTATAATAATATCCATCTCTCTTCCTCCTACAGGGATGTGAGCTCTATAGTTGCAATGCTCTATAGTTGTGTATGTATAGATAGTAAGCTCCAAAGTACTAGAATAGATCTGCTATAAAGAGATTTTTGGTTTCTTACATTTTATGTCTCAATTATGTTTGAATGTAAAAGTTGTGTCTATAGACCTCTGGACCAAGCAGCTATGGACAAGCATGTGAGAAAGTATTATGTTGATACATATAGGACTCGAATACGACCCTTAAGAGGAACGTTGGTGCAACCTAGTACGACACTATATGCAATGAGATTGAATGAAGAGAACATTATACCTGCTGTGTCTTTGGACTGCTTTCGATGTAGGCAGGAGCTCCAATTGTCTTCTTCAGCTCTTCTCCCTTCAACAGAATAAAATATTGCAAACAATTAACATATTGTAAATAAGATCAAATAGGTTTTAAAGATGTAAAGTTTTAAGGTAACTCGAAGTCTTCTTCAATACCTGAGCGGTACTAATGGGAATGACACAAGGGTGATCTAATCCGACACAAGATGCCACATTAACATCTACTCCGATGCATATGATGAAGGTTCATAACAACAGTATCTCCCCTTTCGGAGCTATCATTTTCTCAACATCAAAGGACAACGGAGAGAACAATGAGACTGATATAAAAACATGAATTATTCACCATTACACATGAAAGTAAGGATATTTCTGTATCATCTTTATAGTAGTCAAACAAAAATATTCATTCGATTGTGTGCAAATATGCATGGCGAATAAGAGTGATCCGCCTAATCAATGAAGTTAAAGAATGGTGAAGATGATTTAGATATTTGTTTGACAAAGGATGGGCTTGGTATAAGTTTATTTGGGTTGTTCCTGCTAAATTTTTTTAATGCAACACCCAAGGCCTGGTTGGTAACACCAGATTTTGTTGACGACTCCTTATAAAAGCATGGGGGCTTCTTTTATGAGCTAATTATGCTTATCTTTTCTGAACAGCAGAAGCAATATCAAGCCAAAATCTAGACTTTTCCTTTTAATGAGCTAAGACACTTGTTCAGTTGTTGTGTCATCTTGATTCCATGACCTGAAGTCCCATTGGGATCTCCTATAAGTTATGTTGCAGAAATATGGGCACAGATAAGGATAAGGACACGTATACAAGGTACAAATATTTTTAAATAGGTACATATGTAGTCCCCTTACAAATATGGATATGGGGCCTGTTACTATTTTCCATGTCCATGCAATATATGCTAGAAGTGTCCATGGTGTCTGGCACGTCAAGAAACATAAAATTTGAAGTTCTTTGATAACTCTTACAGCCCACGTGTCTTGGTATATACATAACCTTACAAGCAAATGTACAGTACATGCAATATAAACCTAGCAAACATTTTTTAGTGTAAATATTTATCATATTTAGAAAAATCAAGCGTGTAAGATACAACTCATGAACATGCAGTATTAAATTTGAATAATGAACATCCCAACTAACTACCTGCAGAAATAAACAAAGCATGTATTGCTTTCCTCAAGGATTTGAATTTTCCAACCATGCTCCCTGTTGAGGAATTTAGAATCAGGCAAGTAAGTAATCTTGACAGAAAGACAGGATATGTAAAACAACAGGAAGTAAAGTACTAGAGACGAGAATACAGAGCAAACAAAATTACTTAGTTAATGATTTACAAGCATACATAGTTAATGACATGCATACACAATTTGGAGAGAAAGACAGACCTTGAGAGGTTTGTGTTGAAATTTACGATCATTATCGATAAAAATCAAATTTTTAGAGAGAAAGACAGACCTTGAGTTTCATGGCGCCAAATCTTTGAAGACCTGGAGAGGTTTGTGAGCGATTCAGAGCCCTTTCCTCTTCCGCTCCCCTTCGATGTCGACATCGGTGTGCACTGGATCAGAGACTAGAAGCTCGAACCCCTAATTTTTATGCTCCAATGCCAAATTTTCTGTAAAGAAGAAGAAAAAATAGGGAACTACGAATTCAGGAAGGCGAAGGTGTCGTAGGGGTAAAAGAGGGACTTACAGAGGATGATTAGGGCAACAAGGAGCCCGGTGAGGACGGTCAGCTCGTGAGAGGGGAGTACGACGCATCGGGCGGAGAGGGTAGAGATCCGGTGGAGGTTCTTGGGGATCTCGAAGGAGTAGTTCCTCGGAAGGAGGGAGATGGCGGAGAGGAGAGACGGGGAGGAGAGGAGGGACATAGGGATGGCGGATATCACAAAGCACTTCGGTAGGGGTTTTGAGCGATTAGGGTTAGGATTAGGGTTTGAGATGGCCGTAGTGGAGGAGGAGGGAGGAGGTGGTTGATCCATGGACGGCGATCCGTGGAGAAGGGGTAGGGTGTTGCCAATGGCTCAGAAATGATGAAAAATTCTTGGTTTGGTATCCGTAGAGGAGAGGGAAAGCTTGTAAGAGAGAGAAGCTCGAGAGAGGGAATGATAAAAAATTAGTGGAGGAAAGGGGATTTCGTTCACCAGCAGCTCCGAGAGCCGGACCGTGCTCCCCGAGCTCCCCGAGCAGCTCCGAGAGCCGGACCCTCTCCTCCGCCACCAGCTTAACAAGCTCACCGCACGAGTTTCGTCCGCTCTCGGAGAGAGGAAGCAGCATCCTCGGGAAGACCCTCCTATGGAACTCTCGTTCCTCCTCGATGTGTCCTTACGTGAACCCCATCTGATCGATCTTCTCTGTGTTGTTCGTTCCTTTCTTCCTTCTCTGTGTTGTTCGGGAAGCAGCATCTCAAAAATTGTTTCGAGGGAAGAAGTTTTTTTAAGAAGAATACCTTAGGTTTCCAGGGAGTTCCAGCGTGAGGGGGGGGGAGACTTCTAGTCGAAGGGGGGAGGGGGTTGAGTGAAAGAAAAGAGGTGGAGAAAGAATTTTTTTGATGGGGTTCCAGGAAGAGGGGAGAAGAGGAGGAGAGGAAAAGTTTTGAGAGGGAAAAAATGAGATGGAGGAAGAAAAGTTTTGATAGAATTTTCAGCGACATGGGTCACAAATTTGGGAAAAAATTATTAGGAGTCTAATTTGGAGCCAAAAATTTCAACTAAATTTGAATGTAAAATAACATATTCAATCTGTCATATCTAAACCTCCTATTTGGTGAAATAGATTTTGATATTAAACAAGAGTTTTAATCCGTCAAAAATATAATAACAGTTTTAATACATCATTTCTAGACAACTCTAACTGTCGCAAATCGTCTGTTTTGGTGTAGTGTAACCGTTACAAATTGTAAAAAAAATGTGTTACGAATTGCATGTTTGGTGTAGTGTAATCCCTCATGAAAATCCCAAATAATCTATCAATCGGTTGGTCGGTCTTTAGGATTTTCGTGAGGGGAGAGAGAGACAGAGAGAAGAAGATGAGGAAGAGGGAGGGTTTCGTGAGGGGAGCATTACCTGAGGAGGAGGAAGGGTTTCGTGTTAGAGAGAAGGAGGAGGAAGGGTTTTCGGAATGGGGAGGGGTTTTCGTGACAGAGAGAAGGAGGGGAAGGGGTTTTCAGTTTGGCGTGCGGGTTATGAGGAGTTGAAGGGTTGGAGGAGAATACATTAAGGTTTTTTCAAACATAAGACATAGCATTTTCCTATGGACGGTACCGATTTAATTTCTAAAAATCCAACGGACGGGATCGTCCGCTATCGAGAACGCTATAAATTATACAGCAAAACTGAATCGCTCCTATAATTTATTTTTTAATATAAAATAGAAAACTGTGTTGCTTCTCCCATGATTGGAACAGTAGATAGTTCAATTGTGAGCATTCGATTAACTCAATTAACCGAACCGAATTCGACCAAAAATCTAATAACAAAAATTGAAACCAACCGAAAAATATATTTCAGTTTATTTATAATAATTTTTTTTGTCAATATATATAGTAACTAAATATACAAAGATATATTTCGTATATATATTACTAAATTTTCTTATTCGGTTTACTAGGGAGAGAAATTTTAGATAAAATTTCTGAAAGGTTAGTGGGATTAAACCGAAACCGAATTCCAAAACCGAAACCGAAACCGAATATGAAATTTTAGTATTTTTGAAACCAAAACCGAACCGAATCTCTTATTCGGTTAGGTTCGGTTCGTATTTCGGTCCAAAAATCGAATAATGCTCACCCCTAGACATACGGGCATAGCAACATTCAGAAAAACTATACCTTTAACAACGTTCATAATACGCTATATAAAGTTCTGTTAACAGTACTGTATAATGAACGCTATTGATAATGACATTCTAATAGCAGGGAGGCTTCAATGCTATAGATAAACTGCTATTGTATGAACGTTTAATAACACTTCAATATGAACGCTATAGATGATTATATTATAATAGCAGGGAGGCTCGAACGCTATAGATAAACTGCTTTTGTATTCTATTTTAATAGCACCGTGGAAGGAACGAAGGAACGCTATTGATGATGACATTCTATAGCAGGGAGGCTCGAACGCTATAGATAAACTGCTATTGTATGCCCTATTTGTTGTAGTGCGTCGCCTTCCCGAGCCTCTATCGTCAACCCCCAGAATAAAAAATAAACAATTATACTTAGATTGCTGTACCTAGGTTTTCGTCCCTAGGCTTTCTTTGTACAAGCGAGTTTGTAACGTGAAGTAAAAGTCCAGTCCTCCCATAAAACTGTTCTGCTCTTTTATATTTTATGGCAAACACGATGGCGACTCTACTTGGGACAAACTTCTCCACGACTGAGGAGTTGGTGACACAGTCGGATGCAGCCAAGCTTGGCTCCATACAACAAAAGATGGTGGTCCGTTTGGACCAACAGGCGTTTGAAGAGATGCTCTCCGACATGAGCGCTGGCCCGGTCCAGAAGCAAGCCCGCACGAAGAAGGCCCGCAAGGAGTGGAGACCCCGATCATTCGCTTCCGCTGAAGCTCTTGCAGAGATATCCTCTGTTGCTCAAGACGGCAGGGAAGACTCTCCTGTGGCCCTACTTCAGACCGTAGACAACTCTGTTGTTCCCAAGTCCGGCAGAAGAAAACACTATGATGCTGGACTTGCAGGGGCAAAGAGGAACTCTATGCGATCCGGGCCGCATAAGGGTGCTAGCCGAATGCAGAATACTCATGCGGCTACATCCGCCAGCCGCATGAAAAAAACTCATACGGCCACATCTGTCAGCCGCATAGCTTATGCGGCTACAGTTGCCAACCGCATGGATGAAGCTTATGCGGTCACTGAAGTCAATCGCTTGCAGAAAACCCATGCGGCCACAGTTGCCAACCGCCTGCGGCCAGCCTGCACGATCGTGACTCCTAGTCGCACAAGAACAACTCATCCGACAGCTAAAGACAACCGCATGTAGACAGCCTGCACGGTTTCCAATCCTAGCCGCATAGCATCTGCTCTACGCTTCTCTCGATCAGTCTTCGACCGTCTCTCAAGCGGTCCTGACCCTGATGGTTCTCTGGATGATAAGCCAGACTCTGTGGTATCCAACTTGGACTCTTCCTATTACGTGCCCATAAGTGCTAAAAGGAAGAAGTCTAGGGCAGCACGGGCTCACCAAGCCCAGTCAGCTGCCCCAACCTCTGACTATCGGAGCGTCCCGCTGATTATCACGCAGGCCTCTAATGGAAAGTTGTATAGAGCTACTCGTACCCTGCCCCCTGTGGCTAATGGGCGGGATAGTCATCGAGCATCTCCCAATAACGAACAAAGGCAAGTATACGAGCTACCTTCGAATCAGGGAGCAGGCGGGAGGCCTACACACTCGCGCGCCCGGAATTCTCGAGCCAGCGAAGCAAGTGACTTGCGGGAGGCCATCCTCCACAAACGCAAGAAAAGAAAAGATGCATCGGGGTGCAAAGAGTCCTCCTACGAATGTCACTGCACCCAAGTTATCGTCAACTGCTGCTGCAATAGCACGACGATGCAAGAAGACCGGCAGTCTGCCTTTCAAAGACTGCAACAGCCATCTTCAGAAGACGAGGCACTGCCCATCGTCTCCTGCAACTCTGCTCGAAAAGTCCCCGCTGATGGAAGGAGAAAGAAGACGAATGTTTCCAGCCCAAAGATCTCAACCACTGTAACTAAAAGACTGTCATCTAAGCGGGTGCCCACCATCGGAGTTTTCCAAGGTACTTGCTCTAAGACGAAATCTGCCACAGTGGGAGATTCGTCATCCACAATGTAGGGGGTTACTGGGGCTGAGGGTAGCACCCCTCCGAACCTCCACAGCAATTCGGTATTCCAGAAGACGAGCCGGGGGAGACACCTCTCCCATTGGATATAGCAAACCTCGACGTCCCCGAGGACGTCCACAACTTCCAAGACGAGGTGAACTCGGAGGCTGGGGGTACTGTTCCTTCCGAGTCTGAATCAGAAGGGAACATACCCACATACCCCGATGACTTCTCACTACAGTGGTACGATTCGGAGGGCACTTCCTCCACCGCTCCGTCTATCTCTCCTCATGTGAAGACGGTATTCATGACAGACAGCAACCAAGGTGGTTCCAGTGATCGCCAGCGCATTGACAGCCTCGAAGCCATATTGCTTGCTTTGGTCAAGTCTGTAGACGAGATTAAAGTGGCCCTTCCAACTCTGCAAGGAGGGACGCCTGGCCAAATAAGCACGGGTCCAGCGGTCAATGCGGACTCGAATTCGACGGCACCAAACCCGGGCAACAATCCTCCGGAAACAATGGCCCCCACCGCCATGGACGAAGCACGCGAAGCGAGAAGAGAAGTCCAGGAGCTCCGAGCCATGTTCCACGCTCGAGAGAATTCTCAAGACCTCAGAATACAGCAACCGTACCCTGCTGCATGGAGGGATATTCCATTCCCACCAAGATATAAGCCGTTCAATATCAATCCTTATGATGGCAAGACCTCAGCAAGTCGGTACATCACCTACTTCGAGGTCACCACCGACCATCTGTCCCCATGACGATGCCATTCTCACACGATTATTCATCGGGGCATTGGAAGGAGTCGCCTTCGACTGGTATCACAATCTGCCGGACAACTGCATCTACTCCTTCGTCGGCTTCAAGCGCATGTTCTTGGAGAGATTCTATAAAGTAGGGCAGGACATTACCATGTCCACCCTCATGGACGTCGTCCAAGGAGAGAAAGAGCTGACAAGAAACTACATCGAGCGGTTCTGCCAAACCGTCATGAAATTGCCGTCTGGAAACCCGGATTCCTCCTTAATTGAAATTTGCCAAAAGAGGCTGCTTCCGACAATCAGTCTCTGGATGGGCAAAAGTTAATTCAAGGATTGGAAGACATTCATCATCAATGCCACAAGCACCGAAGAACGACTGAAGAAGGCTCGCCAACTGGGATTGTACATCTCGGACGGAGAGAACAAGGGCAAGCGTCCCAACAACGATAATGGGGGTAGCCTCTCCAACAATCGGGACAGCAAGAGAAAGCAGGCTATGGTGGCCGATACAGCACAAAAACCTGAGCCAAAGCCAGCAGACAAACAATGGCCGCAGATCACGTACTCCTTCGAAGACGGTCACGTCAAGCCCATCTTGGACATGCTCATACAAGGGGACAGAATTCAACTTCCTCCACCAAGACGAGAACCGTGGCCGGCAGAGATGAAGAACCAAAATACTGCCATTATCATCGCTACGTCCACCATGCTACACACGTTTGCTACCAGCTAAAACGGTACATCCAAAACCTCATCGATTCGAATGCTCTGGCTATCGATTTCGAAGAGGTAACCGTGGCAGCCAACATGGTGTCAGTGCAATTCGGCAACTTCCCTCCGACGGAAACTCAAGACGGGATGGTCCCCATCCCTCTGGCAACAATGGAGATTGCTAATCTTCCACCTCCCCGAGATGAGGCTGCTGGTCTTGTACCCCTCACAACATCACGAGGGAAGGTAATATGGATCCATCCAGACTTGGTATCGGAAGTGACTCGGCCCATATCGTCTTCTACCTGCAAGAAAAAGAGTGGAAAAGTCAGATCCTGCCGCACGATCTCGGCAGATATCAAAGAAGCTACAGCCGTCGTCACGCGGTCCGGGGCACAATCCCAACCTGTGGCTGACAATTCAGCTGAAGATCATCAACCCACTACAACTGATGCTCCAGGACCGGCTCAGCCTTCGACGACCGACAAGCCCAGGCCGAGGGAGACTCGCTTCGATAAGTTCCTCCGAAAAGAGGCAGCCCAAGGGTTGGAGAAGCCCTACAACTTCGACATCTTGGCACAATTGGCCAACCCACCAGCCAAGTTGTCATTATACGAGCTCTTGAGACTCTCTAAGGATGTTCGTACGGCTTTGAACGATGCACTCCAAAACGCCGACGCATACCTGGCTCAAGTCAACCTCACGAGAGAAAACCTGCCTGCAGATCTCCAAGACAGCGCCTGCATGGGAGCAATGTCCAACATCGTCTTCACTCCGCAGGACATGCTCATCAAAACTAATCTGCACGATCGCCCGCTATACTACACTGGATACATCGGCGACGTAAAAGTGGATCGGATGCACATTGATCCTGGCTCTTCCATAAGCATCATCCCGAAGGGTCTGCTACATCATCTCCGTATTCCAATGCACTGCCTGACGCCTACAAACACCGCCATCAGCGGTTTCAATTCGGGCAGGAGCTACCCTATTGGGAAGATTCGTCTGAAGTGTCAAATTGGCGACCTCCAATCCGAAGTCACCTGCTACGTCATAGATGTAGACACTTCTTACAACATCCTCTTGGGTCGCCCGTAGATACACGATTATATGATCGTGCCTTCCACGCTGCACCAGTGCTTCAAATATGTCGACAAATACGGCTTCGTGAGGACGAAATTTGCAGATATCGATCCCTTCAAAGGGGTCGAATCTTACTACTCAGACTCCTGCCTGTACAAAAAATCGAAGAAGCATCTTGGTGAAGGAGATGTACAAGCTAGTACCGAGACAGCCACAGGATCAGAAGAGCCTCTGACGATCCACCTCCAAGCTCGCAAACCAGGCAGGTCCGCACCCCTTACTGCCACTCTGCGGAAGGACGCAATCAGCCTCTCGGCACAGGAGGAGCGGATGATAATCCGGCTGCCAAGGTCTGGCCAAGTGCCAAGATCCACAATGGGGCCACTAACAATCAGACTGGCGAGAGTCGGCCAGCCCGAAACGGAGAAGCTTAATCCCTCCGACAAGCCACTGACGATACGCCTTCCCAAGAAGGGTCGTCACCCCGATGCAAGGTCTGACACTTCTAGCGAACCAGCCACTCCTCGCCCCATATCGAGTACCAAACTGGGGGTCGCTAGTCTGCCAACAACTCCACGCTCAGCTCCATCAACTGAACCACTGACGATCAAGCTCCCCAGGTCGTCCTCTCAGTCTTCATTCACACAGGGGGTAGCCGAAGAAGAATCGAAGCTAGCCAAGTATGTGGCTGCCCACACTGATGTTCCCTCCGCTGATAATGTAATCTTCCTAGAAAAGATACCTTACTTCATCAATAAAGGGCTATTTTTGAACTACATCGAGCTCAATAAGCTATGTACAATGTACGCTATGGAACACGGTATAGGCACTCACCTACACACACAGGTAACAAACGTCTACACCACGATCCAGCTCACTCCAGCAGAAGACGCTTACCGAATAATCGAGGGAGGGGACCATCCAATCATCTTCGGCCGGAAGGACGACCCGCATCCCTTCACCATAGAAGAAGTCGACCTTGGATCGGATGCCGGGAGACTACCTCTGTATCTTTATAGCCCCCAATCTAAATATCTCATGCAGAAACAGGGGTACGATCTGGAAACAACACCGGGCTTGAATTATGGTACTGGACGACGATTACCTTTGAAGCCCCCGGTCCCGGCTGGCAAACCACGGGACTACTATAGCAAGACTCGATATGGATTAGGGTATGTGACACCCACGACGACCCCTGAAAGTTCAGATGAAGAATGTGACTGGCATTCACATTCGACCGGGTCACCAACTTCTGACTCGGATACCACCATTGGAGACGTATTCAGACAAGTCCTGTCAGTCAACATGGCATTTGCCGATGCTTATGAAGAAGATAAAGACATCCCCGAAATCTTCGAGCTAGAGCCATGGGCCCAACAGCTAGATGAACAATGGAAAAAACGTTTCGAGCAAAGAGAACCTCCCACTGAGGATGAGGTCATACAAGTTAATCTTGGTGATGAAGCCTCCCCGAAGCCAATCTTCATCAGCCAGAGTCTGACAGATGAAGAGCGAGAGTCACTGCTCCAACTCATCAAAGAGTATATCGATGTGTTCGCCTGAAGCTATGAAGATATGCCAGGATTGGACCCCAAGATCGCACTCCACAAACTTAATATTCGTCCGAATGTAAAACCTGTCAAGCAACAGCAACGACGGTTTCGCCCCAATGTCATGAATGCCATTGAAGCCGAGGTCAACAAACTGATAGCCAGCGGTTTCATTCGCGAAGAGCAGCATCCAGACTGGGTAGCCAACATCGTACCAGTTCTCAAGAAGAACGGGAAGATCCGAATATGCATTGACTTCCGGAATCTGAATGAGACATGCCCTAAAGATGAATTCCATCTCCCTATCACAGATATTTTGATCGACAACACCTGCGGCTTTGAACATATGTTCTTCATGGATGGCTTCTCAGGATACAACCAAATTAAGATGTTCCCTGACGACGAGAAGCACACATCATTTCGAACACCGATTGGTACATATTGCTACACCGTTATGCCTTTCGGTTTAAGGAATGCTGGCGCTACTTACCAGAGGGCTATGAGCGTCATCTTTAGAGACCATTTGTGCAAGACAGTGGAATGCTATGTCGATGACATT
Organism: Iris pallida; assembly: GCA_029216955.1. NCBI lineage: Eukaryota > Viridiplantae > Streptophyta > Magnoliopsida > Asparagales > Iridaceae > Iris > Iris pallida. Next base: position 6,114,166 of record JANAVB010016797.1, on the reverse strand, counting down.
GCTGTCAAAAGACGTTCGAAGAAAGATCATCTGCAAGACCTCAGGACAGTGTTGGACCTAATGCGAGCACACAACTTAAAGATGAACCCAACGAAATCATTCTTGGGTGTCTCCAGCGGAAAATTTCTGGGTTTCGTCATTACTTCTCAGGGCATTCACATCGACCCCGAGAAAACGAAGGCAATCATGGAGATGGGTCCTCCGAGAAATCTCCACGAACTCCGAGGCCTCCAAGGCAGGCTAGCTTACATCAGGAGATTCATCTCTAATCTCTTCGGACGATGTCTACCATTCACCCATCTCATGAAGAAGGGAGTCTCTTTCGTATGGGATGAGGAATGGCAGCGCGCTTTCGACAACATCAAAGAATATTTGTCGAACCCCCCAGTCCTGGTAGCTCCTGTTGCTGGAAAGCCATTCCTGCTCTATGTGCGAGCTATGGAACATTCTCTTGGTGCTCTATTAGCACAGAACAATGACGCGGGCTAAGAACAAGCTATATACTACCTCAGTCGAAAGATGATTGGGCCAGAATACCCGTACACAGCCGTAGAGAAAGAATGTCTTGCTCTCGTGTTCGCAATCCATAAGACGCGACACTACGTCACGGGACAAACCATCCACGTGATATCACCGATCAACCCCCTGAGGGTCCTCGTGAACAAACCTGGGACACTCAGCTCTCGCCTTGCTACCTGGGCGATATTACTATCACCATATCACATGATCTTCGTCCCGCAAAAGTCTGTTAAAGGCCAGGCTCTGGCGGACTTTCTAGCAGCCCACCCAGGTTCGGAAACGACTAGGGTATATGAAGAGATACTGGACGAGGTCACCAGTTCAAATGCGGTTTCCCATGATGCCATCTGGCGAATGTTCTTCGACGGCGCTTCGAGAACTGGACCCAAAGGCAACATCATCGCTGGAGTGGGAGTGGTGCTGATTTCTCCCTCCAGTTTGGCGATCAACCGGGCTTACTCACTCACAGAGCCCTGTTCAAATAATGTGGCCGAGTACAATGCCTTGGTCATTGGCCTCCGGCTTGCAAAGGAACTGGGGGTAGAGTATCTTGAAGCATACGGTGACTCGCAGTTAATCGTCAATCAGATTCGGGGGTCATACGAGGTCCGCCACGAAGACATGATCCTGTATCATCAAATAGCAATCGATATCAACTCGTCTCTGGGAGGATTCTTCATAGAACATGTTCCCAGACTCCAGAACATTGAGGCTGATGCCCTAGCTGGTTTGGCCGCTTCCCTAGCTGTGCCAAATTACGCTCGTCATCAGGTTGACGTAATAGGCCGTGAACTGGTCTGTCCTAAGGATAACGTTCGATGCATGGAAAGCTACTCCGCCCTTTCAGTCGACGAAGCGCCAGACTGAAGACAGCCGTTCATCGACTTCGTAGTATACGACATCCTGCCAGAGAATCCGAAGGAAGCTACTTCTATCAGAAGACGTTCTCTCAGATTTTTCTATGATACGGAGATAAAAATGCTGTATCGCCGATCCTATGATGGGTTACTGCTTCGGTGTCTATCAAATATAGAAGCCAAGAAAGCCGTACGCGAGGCCCATGATGGTGTTTGCGGAGCCCATCAACCTGGCCCAAAACTGTAAGACCGCCTTCGCCGAATGGGCTATTACTGGCCCACGATGGTTGCAGATGCAATAGATTATGCACGAAAGTGCAAAGCCTGCCAAATCTACGCCGACTTCATCCACCAGCCATCTGAATTCCTACATCCGATCGTGGCCTCCTGGCCATTTGAAGCATAGGGTATGGACATCGTCGGCCCAATCACCCCGCCTTCGTCCAGAGGACACCGATTCATACTCGCAATCACCGATTACTTCTCCAAATAGACGGAAGCCATCCTATTGGCAGAGGTGAAAACTTTAAACGTGATCAGCTTCCTCAAGCATCATGTCATCTACCGCTTTGGACTGCCCCGAAGGATCATCCACGACAATGGTCTGCAGTTTGTAAGCCACGCCTTCTATCGGTTCTGCGACAAGTACCGAATTTAGAACATTGCTTTGACACCCTACAACCCAGCAGCCAATGGGTTAGCAGAAGCATTCAACAAAACCATAATCAAGCTACTCAAGAAATTTGTGTCCTCTAACAAGCGCGACTGGAACGAGAAGCTCGACGAATGCTTATGGGCGTATCGCACCACAGTTCGAACAACTACCGGGAATACACCATTTTCCTTGGTGTACGGGAGTGAGGCAGTCCTCCCATTAGAGACTCAGATCCCCTCACTCCGTGTCGCCCTCACACATCAGTTGACGACAGACAAAAACCACCGTCGTCAACTACAGGAATTGGAGGCCCTAGATGAGAAACGCCTGTTAGCCCAACAGCGAATCGAACTATATCAGGTCAGAATCTCCAGAGCTTTTAACAAGAAAGTCAAGGTCAGAACATTCCAAGTAGGCGATCTCGTTCTGGCGGTTCGGAGGCCGATGGTTATGACGCATAAAACTGCCGGTAAATTCCAACCAAAATGGGAAGGCCCGTTCATCATCGAAGCCGTATTCTCCAACGGCACCTACCGCCTCGTAAAGCAAAATGGAGACTTGCTCATGTTGCCCATCAACGGCAAGTTCCTGAAGAAGTATTATGTCTGAAACAAAATCCTTGAGAAATCTTAGAGTGTCGAGTTATGTACCTCCCCGTACCGCTGAACTTACATTCTGATTCTATACATCGAGTCATGTACCCGCTGGTACTCCTGAACTCATTCCCACATTTTCTAATCATACGAGTCACGTACCCGCTGGTATCGTTGAACTCACCCTCATAATTTTCCAGATTTTTGAGTCATGTACCCGCTGGTACCACTGAACTCGCCCTCATAATTTTCCAGATTATTGAGTCACGTACCCGCTAGTACCGCTGAACTCACACTCACCATTCTCCAGATTCCCGAGTCATACACTCTCTCGTGCCGCTGAACTCACATCCCAGATTATCGAGTCATGTGCCCGCTGGTGCCACTGAACTCACACTTTCACAATATCGAGTCATGTACCCAATGGTACCTCTGAACTCACATCTCGGTCACTTTTTTAGATAGAAAGTCATGTATGATCATATCTCTGAACTTTCTTCCTGGAGGAGATCCTCCCCCATGATCCAATACCCGCACTTCTAGGCACAAAAAAGGGTAAACGATCCACAAATTTCTAAAACGGCCATGTCCTCATTACCTCTGAGTCATTTTACTTCCGCCAAAAACAAATCACCCCTTTACATAGAACTTCCATGTCCTCATTACCTCTGAGTCATCCTATGTGCCCTCCTTCATTGAGCCCACTCCTGCCATGTCCTCATTACCTCTGAGTGGGAAGGCTCCGTCGAATAAATCTTCATGCTTGCCATGTCCTCATTACTTCTGAGTAAGTATGATGATACCCTTTCAACTTATTATCCGTACCCACAACCGGAGTACGCCAAGGATAATAAGTCCACAAATATTCTCCGTTGAGTCTACTCCTGCCACGTCCTCGTTACCTCTGAGTAGGAAGACTCCACGGTAAAACCTCCGTACTTGCCATGTCCTCATTACCTCTGGGTAAGTATGTTGGTCCCCTTTGATCCTATTATCTGTATCCTGAGCCAGGATATGCCAAGGATAATAGGCCCACAAATGTCCTCTGTTGACCACAAATATCCTCCGTTGAATCTACTCCTGCCATGTCCTCACTACCTCTGAGCAGGAAGATCCTACGGTAAAGAAATCCCCATACTTGCCATGTCCTCGTTACCTCTGAGTAAGTATGTTGGTTCCCTTTCATCCTATTATCTGTATCCTGAGCCAGGGTATGCCAAGGATAATAGGCCCACAAACGTATTCCGATGATCACAAATGTCCTCAGTCGACCACAGATGCTGTACTAAGTCTCCAGTACACACCCATCCCTTTCCTATCATGCCGGGGAGCCCAGTTGCCCCCTGGCATTCTCTCGAATACCAAAAACTTCTATAGCTGTCTTATCGCGAAGTTGTTCTAGGTATTCCCCTCCAAAACTTGTTACTCGTACCTGAAACCAAGATACGCCCAGGGTGACAGGTCCACAAATAATCCTCCAGCAGGTCCAATTCCACAAATACCACAAGTATGAGAAAGAGAAGATGAGTTGAAACATGCTCATTTATTCAGAATTCAAAGTGCTACATCATTTGGGATCGCATCCCTTGCAAAATAAAAACAAGAAGAAAAAAAAAGAAGAAGCAAAAGAGAACAGAAAAACCGATCACTGCTCCGGGGTACATAACGTCGTGAGACGGTCTGTTAGCAAGGCAACTGACCGCTCGAACCTCTGTTTAGCTCGACGCTCCGCCTCTTGGTTCAGCACCGCCGCGTCCTCCAGATGAGCGTGAGCTTGCCAGTTGTCCTCAAATTTCTTGAAAGCCCGCTCCAGGTTAACAGAAGATTGGGAGACATTCTCGGCCTCCTGAACGATTGACTCCTGTTCCGCTTGAGCAGCCTCCAATTCTGAATCTAGGAAGGCCAGTTCCCTCTGAAGTGCGAGAATCCGCTCCTTCGTTTCAGCTATTCCACGAGAAGCAGTCTCTTCCCGAGCCCTACAAGCTTGACTTCGATGACCCAGCCTGTCATACGAAGCGGAAAGTTCGTCAAGGTCCCCCTTCACGACTGGCACGACAGTGTCTCGAGCAAGCTTTATCCTATCCCGAGTGGCAATAAGGAAGCCCCGCTCCCGTTCAATCGCAGCAGGCAAGTTAGCCTGCTGTAATACCAGCAATCGGGTCACGAGCTGATCAGCCTCTGCCAACTTGGGCTCCAGGAGCGCAGCCAACCCCACCCCGCCAGGAAGAGTCTTCAAAGTTTCAATTTGACCCCGAGCTCACCGCAGGGACAGAGAAAAAGGGGTCCCCCATTCTACGACACCATCTACGTCCCTCTTTAAATGGCGATAGAAGCTGTCGACCACATCCTGAGACACCTCGTCCAGAGCCTCTGGAGAAGCCGGCGTCAACGGGAGTGTAGCTGGCAACACTGAAGAAGACGCAACAGAATCTGCCGCTCCTGCCACAAGGGAAACAAACTCTGTGCGGAAGGATGCCTGAACAGCGGCCAACTCCTCTTCAGCAGCCCGCAGAACTTGAATGCTCGGTAGGGCCGAGAAGTCAATCTCCGAAGTCGTATAAGCAGCGAAGGATGAGACAGAGACCATCGTTCCTGGAACAAGCTCCAATCCCATCTGCCCGGAGCTGGCAGGAGGCCCCTCGACATGAGTCGGTGAAGGAGAAAAAACACTCCTTTTCTCCAGATCACAGCAGGCCGAGCCTTCCCCAAGAACATCCGCTGTGGAAAGTAAAGGGTCAGGACCTGTAGGGCCAAGAAACCCATGAATCGATTTAACCTGGAGGATATGTTGATAGAGCAAATAAGCCCCCTCACTAGTCAATATCTGGCTTATCTTACCAGCGGAAGAGTATGGAGGCTGAGGTTCGCCTACGGCCACCACAACCTCTCCACCAGCGGCCTCCGAGTCAAATATAATAGGCTCCTCCGCTCCATCACCCTCGGCAGGGGATGCGACGAGATCGGCGTCACCTTGCTGAGATTCAGCAATCTCGAAGACAGGCCCGGGGAAACCTTCGTCACCCCGGACAGAGGCCTCAGCAACTTGGGAGTCCTCAGCCGCCGCTGAGACAGCCTCCGCAGAAAGGACCGTGGCATACACGCCGCTAATAAAAGCAGCAAGGGCCGGATCAACTCCAGGGGAAGCAGACGGTTCATGAGAACCTGGTTCGTCAGACGCCTACAAAGAAAAGATGATTAGGTCATACCTCAAAAAAAACTACGACAAGGAGATAGCTCCAACATAGTCTTACCTCCGGAGCATCGTCAGCATCCTCACCCCTCTCGGTAATAAGTAACCTATGAGACCTAACTGAGGCTCTTTTCATTGAAAAGGTCATTCTGCCGTCAGAAGACTCACGTCTGACTCATTTACGTGAGGGACCAGACACAGCGGGAGGCTGTCCTTCCCTCACTACTTCCTCTTGTGTAGCAAGCGATGGATCCTCCGCCAGCTCGTCTGGTGTGGCAAGCGGTTGATCCGCTACTTCTCCGCCTCCAGAAGAAAGAGAGTCTTCGCTATCATGATCATCATCTTCCTCAGTCGCCTCAGAAGATTCTGATTCAGGGAGGGGAGTCTGAAGCGCTAGTTGCTTTCTAGCCTTAGCCCCCTTAGGCTTTTCCTCTAAACCGGTACCCACGATGAAACTAGTACTCGGATCGAAATTGACAGGAGGCTTGTTCGCCATAACATGATACAAAGCAGCCACGTACAAAATTTCCCTCGACGCCTTGATATCAGGGACTGAGAAGCTGGCCCGAGTATGATAAGCGTCATAATAATTCCATGCCCTGACACCATCAAGAACGCTACCTTCAAAGCCCAAGCAAGGGCAGGGACAATCGAAGAATAACTTACTGTAGCCAAATTAGCAGGAAAACCTACTAGGCAGGTAGGGCTCCAAGTACACATTATCGCGGTTATGATAAACCAGATGCGCGGGACGAATATTGCGCAACCAGGTGAGCATCTTCAGAGACAGGAAATGAGGAGGGCCGGTACCATCAAGGTGTACATCCCTCACTTCCTCATCGGAAAAATGAGGAACGAACACAAAAAAGTCACACCCATCCACCCTCGCCAACGCCCTCCGACAAGCTGGCATAGTACTGTATTCCCAAGGCTGGTTATGGCATTGGAAAAGGAAAGCATCTTCATCTGTAGCATCTTTCGCTATTCCAGGTCCCATCAAAGACTTGTAGTGCATCAACAACCACCCCATCAAATAGTGGAAAGGTAGCTCTATGCGCTCAAAGTCCAGCATCTTCTTACAGGCAATGACCTTGGACGAGAATGTTCGAAGACCATGGTGTATGCTACACACCAGCCGGGAGAAGAGCCAGTCTAACTCCAAATACCAGCTTAACGGCAGGAAGAATGAAGTGGCGGCTGATCCTCTCAATAGAACCTGCCCCTCCTGAGACTACGCAGTTCCGTAGCCATATCATCAAAAATACAGCCATGAGCGCTTTTTCAGACATCTGCCTGGTACCGTAGTAAAAATAGCTAAGAGAGTCAGTTTGACTCCCGAATATGTCGCTCTTGGATCACGACTTCTTGACGCTCAACATCAGGTCCTTTATCTCTCCCTGGGTTTGAGGGGTTCGAGGAGTAACCTCGCCAGAAGGGCCAACTTTTAAAAGATAATTGACCCAGGAGGTGGTGTGGGGAGCGTTCCCTTCTGAGCTATCCTTTTTTTATAGCCATCTGGTGGCAAGCACTATGATGGCATAGCAACTCCTGGTACACCGCAACAAAACCTGGGAGTCGTTGGTTCAGGTCCTCGAACTCCTTGTTCGACGGGGTGTACACCTCGAAAGGCTCGTCCCCCCACGGAAGCTTGGAGACAGTATACATCTTTTGGAGAGCAAGCCCCAACTCCCCTCTGGGTGCGAAGAACGTCCCCGTTTGCCGGTTATACATCTCCAAGAGCGCCACGAACAATGGCTTATTAATAGGAAGCCTATGACAGGTGCCCCGAATGGCATGATAGAGTCCCACCTCCCGCAGAAATGTCCCGTAGGTCTGCAGAACCCAAGTGGTCAAGTAGGCCCACGTAGAAGAGGGGTTTATCCAGTTCAACAATGCCAGTCTGCCAACGGGGTAAGATTTTTTACGAACAAGCCGATTCAGGAATGTATCAGCCTGAGTGAATGAGAAGTTGGGGCCATATACGTTCATGAAAGTACCTGGGGCCAGTTCCATCATGTACCGACGGACGAAATCCTTACCCGCGTACGCTGACCCAATGTTCGAGTTATAATGGATGTCGTCCATCAACATCCCTGATTGGGTAGGAGTTAAGTTACACACCATTTTCCTGTCCAACAATACCATATTGAACCACGATAAAGGATAATAACGCTCCATGAAAGGAATATGGATCGCCATCCCATCCAAAGTAAAATCCCAGGTCTCAGAGATCTCTAACACTCGGGGATTCTTTATGATTAAAGCATCCCTGAAGAGGAATGAGGGCTTTAGGTATAATCCATCCAGCTTCCCAGAATTCATCATGGCACGGAGATAATGGAGGGTCTGATTCTCGATGGCGTTCAACCTCCCCGAAGGCTCATTAGCAGAAAATTGATTCAGCACGTACTTAACTAAGTCATCAAGACGTACGCCTAAAGCAAACTGATTCGAGCCCACTAGAAGTTCCCCTGCAGGATTTACTGGCAGATTCACTGAAGACAGACGAAATAAATAAGATTAGAAGATAATCAAAAAAACAAGAAGCAGTTAAGTCTATACGGCTCGGGTCGTCACAGCCTCATGCGGCTCAAAACCAGATGAGTCCATGCGGTTCGGTTCATCATAGCCTTATACGGCTTCGAGTCAGACGAGTCCATACAAATCAAGTCAGATGAGTTTATGAAGCTTCTGCGGTTCAGATTCAGGTGAGACTATGCGGCTCAAAGTCTACGCAGGCTCATGCGGCTACAAGCAGATAAGCTTATGCGGTTCATAAGTGAACTAAGCTCATGCGGCCCAAACCGAAAATATATATGCGGCTCAGATCGAGTATGACAAGCCCATGCAGCCTCTTGGGCGAAGTGCTTATGCGGTCATATCGATGAACCTTGTACATGCGGCTTATGCATAAATTATGCAGCAGAGCCATGGCAGTTAGGGTTCTAAGGCAATGCCCTTACCAGCAATGGGTGGATGAACGTCGGGATGAACAGAGTGAACAGCGGCCGGCGGAGGAGTGGCCACGTTCGTCGCCACAGTCGCCGCAGAAGCGACCGCCTTGCCCTTCGCAGCCTTCGACGCAGCAGCCTTCTTAGGGGCCATAGGTGCTTGGGAGAGAAATGAGTTAGAAAAATCGAAGAAAGCAAAGAAGATTTCCCAGAACGAGAGTGCTCCTATTTATAAACAAAGAAGGAATGCCTCGATCCGCATGCAAATTGATAACCGACTCTTCGGTCATCAAGGCAAAATGGCTGAATAATAGCCTGACTCTTGGGATCCTGGCCCAAAAAATGGCTCTTTAAATCTGCAGCAAATCAAGAGCATTAAATGCAGAAGATTCACAAAAGATTTGTACACGTGGCAGAAGACGTGGCAAGAAGCTCATGCGGCCAAAACAGCCCATGCGGCTCAGAGAGTCATACGATTGAAGTAATCATGCGGCTGGTCAAATCCATGCGGCTAGGACAGAATACATCCATGCGACTCTGGCATAATCATGCTTCTTATTCAAAGTATTTCAATTTTGCAAATTAAAAACTTTGAAGGGGGTCTTGTAGAAGCATGAAAAAGAAGAGAAAAATGATCCATGCGACCGAGGAGCCGCATGCGGCTCAGGAGTCTCATGCGGCTCCATGCGCCCAAAGAGAGAAGCCATGTGTCTTTTCAGAACAGCTGTACCCCAGCGTCATTCAAACACAATTAATGCTCTGACGGCTGACAGCTGACAGCTGACAACCCCGACGTAAAGTAGTCATGATGACTAACATAAATGCACTATCTTCCTAGGAAACTGGAGAAAATCTCCACAGCTTCGAGGCAAGTTTATGCGGCCAGACTAGACGAGTTCACACGACCAATGCAGAGAAACCTATACGGTTCAATCATGAAGGTCCCCCATACGGCTCGGCCATGAAGAAACCCATGCGGCTCGGTCATGAAGACTCTCATGCGGCTCGGCCATGAAGACCCCCATGCGGCTCGGTCATGAACATATTCATGCGGCTCGGTCACGACAACCTTCATGCGGTTCGAGTATAGAGACTATTCATGCGGCTCGGTCATGAGATCTTTCATGCGGCTCGGTCATGACGACCTTCATGCGGCCCAAATATGAACGCTCCCCATACGGCTCAACAATGATGACAGGACACGTGTCCTAAAGATAATCAGATCTTGGGTCAGATTCTAATAATTTGGGACACATGGCAAGAGAATGAATTAAATTGATTTATTTAGATTTACGGACATCAGCAAATCATCATGCTGGGGATTTATTACAATCAACATTAATGACTGACATGATTTGGCATAATCATCATTAATGGCCCAGATCCTTCACACTTAAGATGAATGGCCTAGATTGACCAATCCACAGGCCACCGCCATCTCCAAGACGCAATCATTTGCAACCCTAATGATCACATCCCATTCCTATAAATAGTAGGGTGCCATTCCCTTATGAAAAAAGAGACAAAGAGAGACACAGAGAGAGAGACGCACATACAGAGAGAGGCTCTCCCCCAATAATCAGAGAGAAAATACACAGAGATCAATCCAGAGAGAGAAGCCAGAAGAGCAATACGAGGAGAGCAAGAAGAGCATTTCTTCGTCAAGGCCAACCATCTCGTCACAGGAGCCAAGGCTGCATACCGATCGTCCAAGGAGTAAGGCAGGGCTGCTGTCGCCTTCCCGAGCCTCTATCGTCACCATCCAGAATCAAAAATAAATAATTGTACTTAGATTGCTGTACCTAGGTTTTCGTCCCTAGGCTTTCTTTGTACAAGTGAGTTTGTAACGTGAAGTAAAAGTCCAGTCCTCCCATAAAACTGTTCTGCTCTTTTATATTTCATGGCAAACACAAGTCGAAAGGGTCCTTCTGTCATACAGGTGTAAATAGCCTGAAGCGATACGGTATACTAGTCTTCGGACTACCGCTAGCTGAAAATCGGCCCCTACAGCTAACCCGAAGTGATCAATACTTTATAGACTTAAGATTTATTAAGGTGTACTTGCAACTATCGTCTTGTTCTGGATCCAAGGTACTGAACCCAGTCCCCTAGGTTCCAAAATACATCAACGTATCTAGGTCCTACATTTTGATTTACAAATGTTTTATACTTTATTGTTACCCAATGATTTTGTAGCACATACGGATAAATGTAACTCATACATCTTATACCGTATGCTACATTATTCTAAGATTTTTAAGTCCATAGAATATAAATTATTTTTTTCATATTGCACTAATTCTTCTTAAATTCTCGGTTATTAAAAAAGAGATTTATTTTGGGTACAAGCCCACAAAGGGTCTGTCTGTCACTACGACTACGGTCGAAGCGAAGCGGTACTTAAGTGTTCCCCGGTGAACCTCCGTTAGCTGGGACATTACCTCTACAGCTAACCCAAGACTGATCAACGCTTTATAAACTAAAGATTTACTGGGATCTAGTTGCAATTGTTATCTGATAGATTTTGGATTTTAGATTTGATGGATAATATTCTCTCTTTATATTTTCAAAAAAAAGGGTAGCATATGTTGATCTATCTTGTCGATTGTGAGACTCTATAGTATAGATTAATTTATGTCATCTTTTGACTTATACGATTATTCATCATGCTTATTTGAAATATCTTTTGATTTTTTTATTTTTAAATGTTCATTTAATGGATATTTCATCTTTTGTCTAAAGATGATTGTTTTTCGTATTCGTGACTACTCATTGAATATTATGGTCTTGTGATTTCATCTTTAGCTTGTGTAATATTAATGATTTTGAGCTTTATATTATTATCTTCTTATTCAAGTTACTTACTGCTTATAGTAGTAATTCTTTGCGGGAAGAAGTCAAGCAAATTGAATCTCTCTCTCTCAAATCGTTTCTTTTCTTTAACCTCACGGTTATCAGGTGGACACCTTGCTAAGGCTTTAAAAGGGAAGAAATGAACTTTGATAAGAAGACCTAATATTTTTGAATTAGTTTTCTACTTCTGAAATTATGTCTCTCAATTTTACTTTATAATTTTGTCAATATTTTTATTTTTTGATATAGCCATGTAATGGTGGAGCAGTTAATTGTTTCAAGTCAATTATCCCCTTGACATGCCATATATCTAGAAGACACTTTTCTTTGGACATTTATCAGGTTATGTTTATTTGTTCAAATGGATTTATTTATGATTTATGGATTCTTTTATTGAAATTGTTTCCGTGATTCGAATCGCCAGCTTTCAGTCTGAGGACTAAATGGACGCATTCGAACATTTATTAAGACAGTTTTTCATAATAAATTCCATATTTTTGAAAAGTATTTTTGATTTCTTCTTGATTTATTGAATCTGTCTGGTACTTAAATATTATTATTAAAGACAATTTTCAAATTCTTTTAATGTCCTGAAATATTTCTTTTATATATATATTGGATATATACTTTGTTTGTTCATCTTTAAGTATTTATTTATTAGATATTTCTGTTATTTGCCTAAAGATGATATTTTTTGTTTTGGAACTTCGTATGCATTTGATCAAAGGAAAGAAAAGATGCATATCTTGGATATCCCTTAGATCTTGTGATTATTTATTTTATTTATTTTATGCATATAAATTAATTTTGAAACTATATACGCATATTTTAAGGGGGAGCTAATTAATTGGTTCAATTATTTTATGCCCTTAATATGTGGTATACCTAGTTCATCATGGACATATATTCTCTTATTTAACTATTTTGTTGAGTTGGTCATGATATTTGGATTTGTATAGACTTTATGAGAGAATATATGATTATTATTATTTATTTTTAATTCTCTCATTGGAGTTTCTAAAAATTATCTTGCCAAATATATATCTAATTATCCTTATTTGATTGATTTTAAAATTATGTTTGGCATTTCTTATTGAGATTTTATCTCAAAGTTCATGATTATCTATATTTAGACTGATCATACTTTACGGGAAAGCATTCAAGTCGACTGAATTTCTCCTTCTCAAGTATTTTGTCTTCATTACCTTCATGTTTATCTGATGGATATATATCATGCTAAGGTAATTGAATTCAAATGCATGAACTTTGGTATAGATTTTTGCATAGATTCTATTATACTTATTTTGATCTCTTTTCGATGATTCTACTCTTTATGGAATTGATTCACTAATTTGTATGGGCAAATTATGAATCATATTTTTTTGTGATCATTGTTAAAAGTCTCATTATATTTTTGATTTTTTATATATACTAGATCTGCGAATTTCTATTCCTCATGATTATTTATGACCAACGATTGATTTCTACTATATTGATTTTTTTGGGGTCTATTTCAAAACACAATATGATGAACAAAATGTGTTTTGAAAGTCATTTTTGGATTTCTAGTTTGTATACTATTTATTGATTGATTTGTTTTTTCTTAACCAACTATACTGTGTTGACAAGTTTTCATTCTTTAGTTATGCAATTTTCTACACTTGTCATTACACTATTCTCCAAATCCTAGATCATGATTATTTTTTGCTTTCCTCCTTTACTTATGCGTGAGTTCATTTTAGCTTTAATTACGGGGGAGCTTATTTTTGATCATATCAAAGGGGGAGAAATAAGTTTAAGTTAGCACACAATATTCTAGTATTATGTATTTATTAGTGATACATGCATCTATTGTATATATATTAAACTTAAAGGATTTTCCATAATAAAAAAGGGAGAGATTGTTAGCCCAATGATTACATCATATTTTTGAATATGGCTAATCAATTAAGTTTACCATAATGACATCACTAATATTCATGTAATCACTATTATGTTGCTACTTAAACTTAGCATTGTCCTAATGTTAGCATTGTCCTAAATGTTCTATATCATATTGCTATGCTTGTATCATATTGTTTATCTAATATGTACTTGTAGACATGCAGTAAGCATGATCAAATATGATCAAATCAGGACATATACAATAGAGTATTATTGATGGGCCAAAGACGGCGTTATACAAGTAGCTTTCTCTGAACCGCCTAATGACCTATCCGGGGCCTCGCATCGGGGGTTCTGCTGCCCGGTCAGCGGACAGGGGTCGAGGACGCAGCGCCCCCCGTCAGGGGTTCGGGGGCGAAGCCCCCGAAAGGTATTCAGATTTCCAGATCTGTTTATCTTTGGATGACCGCCGTCAGTGAAAAAGGCGTCTTCATGTTTGCTCAAATATCTGAAGAAAGACGTCATCAAAGGGATATTGGTTTTTCTATTTGATTAATGTATTTTCATATTTATTGAGTTTAGGAATACGATGTAAACTGCATCGTTCTGGCAAATAGGCTACCCAAGAAACGTTTTCAAAATACCCTTTCATTTTGAAAACAAGCCCACTTACAAAAGTCCAAACTACTTCCTAACTGTTTGGCTTTTTCAAAACACCCAAAAACTAGTTTGCAAAAACCCTAACAGAACCCTAGCAGAACTCGGCCCAAATTCGGCCAGAGTTCGGCCAGAGTTCGGTTAGTGAACGTTGCTTTTTGAACTTGGTCTTCTTGCAGTTACGGATCCCAACGAGATTTTCTCATAGAGTTCTGCCCGAATTCTGTCAGAATTCTGCCTTTGGAAAAACTATAAATAGAGAAGAATTTCGATCATTTCAACACACTCACTCACCAATTCACTTTTATATCTCTTATCTATAAGCCTACTACTTCTTCCAAAGTATTCTGAGCTATTCATTTTCAAATCCCAAGCCAGTTACAATCCTCTAGTCGATTTGCCAGTGCGGTACAGTCTAGAAGTTTCAGAGTGATTGCAATCAGAGGCTTGATTGAAGAAAGACTCTTCACAATTGAAGTTGGTCGAGTACTTCGGATCAAAGCTCGCGTTGTAGAAGTTGCAAGAACTTCGGATGAAAACTTGTGGTGATTTTCTATAGTGGATTCAACTGGAAGCTAGAGTTCTTCCGACTGGACTAGTCCTCACAGGAGGGAAACTAGTATACTTCCTTGTGTTTGCGTTTGCTCTCTACTCTCTAATTTTTATTTACATATCTGTGACATATTATCTGTGATCTTGTTGCTAACACTTTTTCAAATAGTTAATTTCCGCTGCCTACTCTATTCACCCCCTCTAGAGTATTACGCTTTACAACTCGTTCCTACAATCGGTCCTACATGTATGTCGTGTCATTTACAGGCTACAAAGGTGAAGCAATTGGTCAAATCCCTCCGTCAATGCCAGGGCGAGAACTGTGTCGCAATTGCCAATGAGATGGAGTGAATCGATTACATTGTCGATTTTTCCTTTATGCAAAATCGGGAGGCGCGCACGAAGGCCCGACATGATAACTAGTTTGGATATTTGGACGTTTAACTTTTTTGGATATATTTATATTTGAATGTTTATATTTGGATATGTTTGGATGTGGACATATACGTGTTATATGGATATTTCTGGATGTGGACATGTAATTTTGGATATGGTTTGGTATGATTGCCTATTTAGATATGCTTGGTGTTATTTGGATATTTTGGTGTTACTTTGATATGTTTGGGTATGTTTTGTGTTATTTGGACATGTTTGGGATGCTTCCCTTCTGTGAAACTCTCTGTACAGTGAGTTTCAAGTAGGACTGTCATATTCATGGCAGTCCTACGTGAAGCAAGGACTGCCATGAAGCTTGAAGTCCTAATCAAAACTCTCTGTACAGAGAGTTTTGAGTAGGACTGCCAGCTACTTGGCTGTCCTTCATCACATTAGGGCTGCCAAGAAGCTGGTGTAACCTCACCTCCCGAAATTTTATGTTTAATATTTTCTGTGGCTAAAAGGGAATATTATTTCTTTAGAATAATAATAATTTAATTTTGTAATTATAATGTTATTAAATAATACAATGTTTATTTCTCCTTGTGTGTTTTTAATCCATTTGGGCTAAGTGGGCTTCCTACAGTCCAACTCATATAGCTGATAATGGGTTCTGATTTGCTACAACAATTCTAGTAGGATTTTCATGAGAATGGTTCTCTTCAAATTTCTTTGAATCCCTTCATCATCATTTCGAATCCAGCCAAATCCAGCTATGTAACAAACTCTAATCGCCTATAAAAGCCACTTCAGATCTTCTTCTTGATTGTTCCTCTGATCTAACTAACTCTGAAGAACGTCCTCTTCTTCCTCCTTCCCATTCCACAACCAACCCTAAATTCTTTGGTGGCCATGCCAATGGTGTCAAATTCTTCTTCGGTCACGTTCCTTCCTCGATCAACAGGCGATTCCTAGATTCGTGATGACAACAACAAGGAGATCAAGCTTTCGATCAACTGACATAAACTCCTTGGAGATTTAGGCGGCATACGAAGGGTTCTCCGGTGTCTCCTCCTTCCAAAGCTATGTCGGCAAGAAGAACGGCTTCCTCCGACGTCTCCATCCAGTTTCCTCCGTTCGATTAGATGATCGGGTAAGTTAGTGAAATTATGATCATGATCTACTCCTTTGATTACTCCTTCTTGATCTGAATTCGTGTATGCTTGGATCATGATTTAAGAACAGTTGATTTCATATAGAGATCCTCCTTCAGAGTTCCTGATTCAAATCTTCGACCAAAGAGACGAGGTGAGGATTTCTTGTTCATACGAGAACAAACTCTGATTTATGTGTTCCTTCCTAATTTCTGTTCTCGATCTTGAGTATCATAAGGGTGCGTGTCAGAGTTTAGAATTGGAATGGATGCTTTCAACTGAACGCAGATCGACTAATTTTTATAAATAAATCAAGCACAGGCGAGTTTGATTCCAATCCCCTCAAATTCGATGTGTAAGCGTCTTTTCTCCTTGGTGCGAGTTTTTGATGGATTTGTAATCTGGCATATTATGTTGGAGATCTCGAGCAGGTGTCAGGATCAAGGAGTGAGCGATTGTGTCTAAAGAATTAGATGAAAGGGAACGTGGATACTATTTGAGGCAGGACACAGGAGATTCCCATAGGATTTTTGAGCTTGATCTCTATGGAAGGAGTTCTATTAAGGTAATTTCTAAACCATTTCTATTCAGATTATTGTATGATGTATCATTTGGAATGTTTTGATGGTGTTAGAGGTTTAGGAGTAGGACAGAGTGATATCTGTGTCATTTTATTTGAGCATATCAATATTTCTTTCTGTACTCCAATATATTATGGGTAAATATTAGCATTAGTGTAGTTGTGGTGTGTTCTTGGGATTATAGAATATCAGCAACTGAATGATACTCTGAGCAAGAAAGTTTTGCTGAGTTATCTATAACTTGATGAAAGAATCAGTCATTATTTTGGATTATTTAGGCAGGGATGTTTCGGTTAATGGATGTTGATCATTATATTGGGGGTCGATGTTGAGGTATAAAACCATGTGTTTGTGCAGAGTTTTACTTGAATAACAGTAGTTACTGACAGTTAGAATAAATGTTGTGGGTTAGGAATAGGCCATTCAAGCTCAGGAATCAGGTATCAGAAATGGGGCTATCAGTTCTTGGTTGATTCATGTTATAATAATCCATGTCAAATTGATAATGTTATGCTAAATTTTACTTTATGAATGATCTGGGATGAATCCTGCCTAATGAATTCTTACCTAGGTAAGTTGTATTAAGTTTACATGGTATCAGAAGAGGCATCAGGTAGAGTGAACAAGTGAACCTGAGATAAGTATACAGACTGAGGAGTAATACTAGGCTCGAGAGCCTAATGCTCTGGTATGAGTTGGGATTTAACTGATGTACTTGGGAAAGGTTATGCAACTTATTTAAGATACCAATAATTCAAGGACCTAATCTCATTTTGAAGTTATCATAGCAGTATGTTTAGATAAGACTAATTAATTAGAGGGTTGATGAAGCTCCTTCAAGATTACTTTGGGGTTGAAAGTTTGAGTGGCTCTCTAACTAAGCAAGGGATGGGGGTTCATCATAGACTATGATTGAATGGATAGTAGTATTTTCGATTATTAATTGTTCTATTAAACTACTGTCATCTAAGCAGGTGTATAACATATGGAGAGATTTGGATTACAAGAGTATGGCATGGACTAAATATAAGTTGTGAGTTAAAGTCTAAGTCAAATTCTAGATGATAGTATCATTAGAAACAGTACCTGAGAATAATTAGCTATAACCATCATGTTTACATGTCAGTCTATGTTCATTATTTTGTACCTGAAAGCAACTAGTGTATCTTATACCTACTCTATAGATAGGTAGAGTTAGTAGATTGAAGTGGCTAGTGATACTTGAATTAACCAATTTGTAATCATTATCAGGTGGACACACAGATTTACTACCTATTCCCGATCACCCTGAGCAAGGCAAGTACTTTCAATGGTCTTGTGCACTTACATTCTTATCTTGTACTCCTTTTGATGACACGATGTGACACAATATCATGTACTCTTGTACTTTCATGGTCTTGTACTTACTTGTGGTCGGGAAGCGAAAATACACTAGCTATGTAACCAAACCCAGGGATCAAAAATTCAGGTGGATATCTTAGGCCTCACACTATGTACGCGGGCCCTAAGCCGTACCCATTTTATGTGCTTATTCATGTTATCCCAGCCGGTCACATATGCTAGCTGTATTTCAAATATTGTACACATGTCATATCTTGTACTTCAAGTTCAATATTTACTTCTCGTACTTTATTTCATGTACTTCCTGTACTTTGCCTTCTTGTACTTTTATGTTCTTTTTCTGTACTTTATATTTTATGTTCTCCTGTACTCATTTCCATATCATGATGTTCTTGTTCATTACCTGGAATAGTACTTTGCTCCGTTTCTGATTGGATATGTTGTAGATAAGATGGAGACGATATGTGACACGTTCTACGGGCAGGAGACTACTGATGTAGTTGAGCCAGCTGGGGTTGCTCAGGACCTAGAGGACGAGGAGGCCTAGCTACCTTACCTTTAGTTGTTTGATTTTCATTGTTTTGGAGACTATAGTCAGACTTTACATTTACTTTACTTTTGCTGGATGAATGTAATAATGCTTAGACATGTACCCTGATTCTGGGAACGTTTATAGATGCTGTGATTATACATATTCATATTTGCCTTGTGGTTTTCCTAGATTGGTACACCTTACTTCGTCGTGTCTAACGACAAAGGCTGGGTATGTCCGACTCGTGTCCGATTATTCGGGAGCGGGTCGTGACATATTTTTAGTGGTGGCCGATACAACTATGTCCTAATAGTACCTAGGCTATAGAGTACTATTGGAGGACTTACTAAACTAAGAAAAACTTGATCACAGCATAGGAAATTGGGTACATCAGATATATTGATATTCTATAAACACTTACTATATTTAGGTTTAGAATTTAGCTATCAACGAAGTTTTCTTCTATTTCAAGATGGTCGCCACCAGGAAGACTGTAAATTAGCCCGGAGCTACAAGAGCTTCGGATCAGACCACAACGTACCAGTGGAGCAGCTTCCACCACCACCCCCTCAGTTTCCTCCGCTGCCTCCGACGATGATGTTCGATGGCGCTCAGGAGATGTCCATGTTCCAGCAGTTCATGGAGGTCCAAAACCATCAGGCTGTGCAGTTCCGAGTTACGATCGTTGATGCACTGCGAGCCTGAGAGTCGACTACATCAGCACCAGCAGCACCTCCAGCACCAGCAACATCGAGACCGGGAAGCGCCAGAGATTACCAGAACCTCTGTCTGATGGACTTTTGGGACACCGAGGGGATAGTATATCCAGACGAGTGGCTGGAGAACGCCGAAAGACTGCTAAAGATGGCGAGGATTACAGAAGACCTGAAGTTGGAGGTTGCGAGCATGCAACATTTTTGACATTGCTAGAGCTTGGTACAGAGAGGAGCCTCAGCTGGCAGTACCCCAAGTTCTCTGGGCAGACTTCAAAAAGCTGTTTCAAAAAAAATTCTTTCTGGAGGTGAGGCACAACGAGCTTCAAAACCAGTTCGAGGCAATCCAGCAGGGGAGCATGATGATAACAGAGTATGCTTCAGAGTGCAGCCGACTTAGCAGGTTCACGGAGAACCTCGTCAGCACGGCGGAGGAGAGAGCTAGGAGGTTCAAGAAGGGCCTCACCAGGGAGCTGCGACAGGCGGTTGTGATAACCAGGGCTACAACCTATACCGACATCCTCAAGGTCGGTCAGGCAGTCGAGAAAGAGATGGACCCAAAGCTGAAAAGGGACAGGGACACCGGCAGCAGCAGCTATCAGTCACCGACGAAGAGGACCCAGATTCAGGCGTGGCCAACCCAGTAGGCAGCAAATCAGCAATATCGTCCAGCCAGAGTTTCTGCACATCATCTATAAAGACAGCAGTTGGCAGTTACTTGTCCTTTCTTTCACCGTTCGGGACACCACTTTGACGAATGCCGCAAGAGGCTCGGGCTTTGCTTATTTTGTGGCTCAAACGCACATCAGATGAGGGACTGCCTACAGGCTACAGCTCGACTGGCAGGAGGACCCCGAGGAGCTCGAGGACCACCACCTGCACCACCCAGAGTACCACCAGCTGCACCACAGAGGGGACCGACTCTACCCACTCAGCAGCAACAATTTTCACAACATCAGCAGCTGTAGATGGTAGGACCACAGTAGGGACGTGCTTACGTCATGGCTACAGTTGAGAAGGATGAGGCAGCTCTAGACGTGATCACATGTTCTATTTTATTGTATTCATTTGCTGTCATAGCATTGTTTGATTCTGGAGGAACACATAGCTTTCTATCATATGAGTTTATGCATAGACACGGATTCACACCTGTGCCTACTAGAAGAAACTGTCGGATTATGACAAGAGGTGGGGTAGTGCCAGTTAGTGAGATGATTGATTGTCCTATCACTATAGCTGGAAGGGAGCTTAGGGCTCGACTCCTAGTGATGCCATTGCCGAGATTTGACATAGTCCTGGGTATCGACTGGTTGAGTAAGCAGTTTGCTGTAATAGACTGCCATGAAGGGAAGATTACTTTCAGTCCACCTGGTGTTTTGCCCTTTGAGATCAAAAGAGGATTGTAGAGAAGCCAGAGGGAGTCTACTACAGTACAGTTGCAGAAGACCAGGAGTTGCCGTATCCGCTGTTTATAAAGTTTCTCGACATCTTCTCTAAGGATTTGCCAGGATTGCTACCAGATCGAGATGTAGAGTTCATCATCGACTTAGTTCCAAGATCAGCACCGAAGTATCAGCATTACTACAAGATCAACCTGAAGGAAGCTGCAGAGTTGAAGGCCCAGATAGATAGGCTTGAAGGTAAGGGTTTTATTCGGTCCAGTGCTTCACCCTGGGGAGCACCGGTACTCTTCTTGTCGAAGAAGGATGGGACTGTTAGAATGTGCATCGATTGTCGTATACTTAATAACATCACCATCAAGAATAAGTACCCGTTGCTGTGAATAGATGAGTTGTTTAATCAACTGAGTGGAGCGAAGGTCTTCTCGAAGATTGATCTTCAGTCGGGGTATCATCAGATGAAGGTTCGAGAGCAAGATATTCCGAAGATAGCCTTCAATATCCGCTATGGCTAGTACAAATTCTTGGTGATGCCGTTCGGACTCACCAACGTTCCAGCAGTTTTTATGAACCTTATGAATAAGGTCTTCCACAAGTATCTGGACAAGTTTATCGTAGTCTTCATCGATGACATCTTGATCTATTCGAAGAGTGAGGAAGAACATATGGAGCATCTGCGGATTATCTTAGAGATTCTACAGAAGGCAAAGCTGTAAAGGAAGCTCTCGAAGTATGAATTCTTTTTGGACATAGTGGAGTTCTTAGGCCATATGGTGACTGGAGATAGGATTGCTGTGGATCCCAAGAAGATTGAGGCTGTGAAAGCATGGGCCCCTCCCAAGTCAGTACCTGAGATTCGTAGTTTCCTAGGGCTAGCAGGTTATACTATAGGAAGTTTATGAAAGACTTTGCCAAGATAGCGGAGTCGATGACCAAGCTTACGCAGATGGACGAAGAGTTCATCTGGAGTGACGCCTACCAGTCAGCATTTGAAGAACTGAAGGAGAGACTGACTACAGCACCAGTGTTATCTTTGCCATCAGGATCTGGAGAGTTCATCATCTACAGTGATGCATCGAAAAAGGGCTTGGGATGTGTGCTTGAGCAGAACAAGAAGGTTATCGCTTATGCTTCTAGATAGTTGAGGCCCCATGAGAAGAATTACATTACTCATGACTTGGAGCTTGCAGCAGTCATTTTTACCTTAAAACTATGGAAGCATTATCTATATGGAGAGAGAGTAAAAATCTTCACGGACCATAAAAGCCTGAAGTATGTTTTCACTCAGAAGGAACTGAATATGAGGCAAAGAAGATGGCTGGAACTTATGAAGGACTTCAACATCAATCTGTAATACCATCCTGGGAAGGCGAATGTGGTAGCAGATGCTCTGAGTCGATATCCTGTTGCTATGTTCCTTACTATGGACCGGCATCTTCTTGAGGATCTTAAGTGTCTAGGGATCGAGGTCATTCTTCCGGGAGTTCGGGGACAGCCGATGCATATGCGAATACAGTCAGGATTGATGGAGAAGGTCAAGGAGGCCCAGTTCTTAGATGAGGGACTCCGATGTCTCAAGACTCAGGCAGAGGCAGGATTGCTATAGGACTTAGTTATTGCAGAGGATGGATCTCTGAGGCATGGGAGCCAGTTGTGTCTGCCGAAGGGTAGATTACGGGAGGAGATTATGTAGGAGGCCCATCAGTCGCAGTATTCTATTCTTCTTGGGGCTACCAAGATGTATAAGGATCTATGGAAGTATGTTTGGTGGTATGAGATGAAGCAGAAAGTTTCCAGATTTGTCTCGAGATGCATTGTATGCCAGCAGGTCAAGGCGGAGCGCCAGAGACTAGCAGGATTACTTCAGCCTTTATCTATTCCGGAGTAGAAGTGGGAGCACATAACTATGGACTTTGTCTTTGGTCTACCACGTACGCTCGGTGACAAGAATGCTATTTGGGTTATCGTGGACTAATTGACGAAATCCACTCATTTCATTCCATTCAAGGTAGGGTTGTCGACGGAGAAGCTTGTAGACCTCTACATGAGACAGATCGTACGAATTCACGGAGTGTCAGTGAGTATCGTCTCAGACAGGGACAATCGGTTCGCATCACACTTCTGAAGGACTCTATAGCTGAGCCTGGGTACGCAGTTGAAGTTCAGTATGGCCTATCATCTACAGACAGACTGGCAGTCCGAGAGGACCATTCAGACATTGGTGGACATGCTGCGGGTTTGTGCACTCGATTTTGGCAGATCGTAGGAGGATCACTTGTATCTTGTGGAGTTTACCTATAACAACAGTTATCAGGCTAGCATCGGGATGACACCGTTCGAGACACTATATGGCCGGAGATGTCGTACACCTTTATCTTGGGGCGACGTGGGCGAGAGGACTTTGTTTGGGCCAGAGATGGTGGTAGATTCAGCCGAGAAGGTCAGACTGATCTGAGAGCATCTCAGAGTTGCACAGGATCGACAGAAGCACTAGACGAACAGTAGCAGATGACTGCTAGAGTTCACAGTTGGAGACATAGTGTTCCTGAAGATCTCGCCGACCAGAGGCACTATCCGATTTGGCAGAGGCGGGAAGCTCAGTCCTAGATATATCGGGCCTTTCAACGTGACAGCGGATTGGCGTTGTTGCGTATCGACTAGCGCTTCCTGCTAGCCTAGAGGGAGTACACGATGTCTTTCATGTGTCCTAGCTTCGCCGCTACATTCCTAATCCTAGCCATGTTGTGGATTATTCAGAGCAAGAGGTGGGTCCGAGCTTGACCTACGTGGAGTAGCCGGTGGAGATCCTTATACCGAAGAGTGAAGCAGCTGCGAAACCAGACTATACCACTTGTCCGAGTCATGTGGAGGCACCACTCTCTGGGAGAGTCCATGTGGGAGCACGAGGACGAGATGCGGGAGCGCTACTCCAGTTTATTTGCTTGATTGTATTGTGCTTTTCAAATAAAGTTTTAAACACAATAAAACATCTTGTGTGCTTGAACAATCTTTGTGATATTGTTTTAAGAAATTAAATTTTGATTTTCGAATTTTGAGGACAAAATTATTTTAGGGGGGAATATTTGTAACCTCACCTCCCAAAATTTTGTGTTTAATAATTTTTGTGGCTAAAAGAGAATATTACTTCTTTAGAATAATAATGATTTAATCTTGTAATTATAATGTTATTAAATAATACAATGTTTATTTCTCCTTCTGTGTTTTTAATACATTTGGGCTAAGTGGGCTTCCTACAGTCCAGCTTCTGATAATGGGTTCTGATTTGCTATAGCAATTCTAGTAGGATTTTTGTGAGAATGGTTCTCTTCAAATTTCTTCGAATCCCTTCATCATCATTTCGAATCCCGCCAAATCCAGCTATGTAACAAACTCTAACCGCCTATAAAAGCCTCTTCCGATCTTCTCCTTGATTGTTACTCTGTTCTAACTAACTTTGAAGAACGTCCTCTTCTTCCTCCTTCCCATTCCACAACCAACCCTAAATTCTTCGGAGGCCATGGTAATGGTGTCAAATTCTTCTCCGATCAAGTTCCTTCCTCGATCAACAGGCGATTCCTAGATTCGTGTTGACAACAACAAGGAGATCAAGCTTTCGATCGACTGACATCAACTCCTTGGCGATTTAGGCGGCGTGCGAAGGGTTCTCCGATGTCTTCTCCTTCCAAAGCTACGTCGGCAAGAAGAACGGCTTCCTCTGACGTATCCATCCAGTTTCATCCGTTCGATTAGATGATCGGGTGAGTTACTGAAATTATGATCATGATCTACTCCTTTGATTACTCCTTCTTGATCTGAATTTGTGTACGCTTGGATCGTGATTTGAGAACAGTTGATTTCATATAGAGATCCTCCTTCAGAGTTCCTGCTCTATTCTTGCTTCAAATCTTCGACCAAAGACGAGGTGAGGATATATTGTTCATACGAGAACAAACTCTGATTTATGTGTTCCTTCCTAATTTTTGTTCTCGATCTTGAGTATCAGAAGGGTGTGTGTCAGAGTGTAGATTTGGAATGGATGCTTTCAACTGAATGCTGATCGACTAATTTTTACAAACAAATCAAGCACAGGAGAGTTTGATTCCAATCCCCTCAAATTCGATGTGTAAATGTCTTTTCTCCTTGGTGCGAGTTTTTGATGGATTTGTGATCTAGCATATTGTGTTGGAGATCTCGAGCAGGTGTCAGGATCAAGGAGTGAGCGATCGTGTCTGAAGAATTGGACGAAAGGAAACATGGATACTATTTGAGGCAGGATACAGGACATTCCCATAGGATTTTTGAGCTCGATCTCTTAGGAAGGAGTTCTGTTAAGGTAATCTCTAAACCATTTATATTCAGATTATTGTATGATGTATCAGTTGGAATGTTCTGATGGTATCAGAGGTTTAGGAGTAGGACAAAGTGATATCTGTGTCATTTTATTTGAGCATATCAATGTTTCTTTCTGTACTCCAATATATTAAGGGTAAATATTAGCATTAGTGTAGTTGTGGTCTGTTCTTGGGATTATAGAGTATCAGCAACTGAGTGATACTCCGAGCAAAAAAGTTTTGCTGAGTTATCTATAACTTGATGAAAGAATTAGTCATTATTTTGGATTATTTAGGCAGGGATGTTTCTGTTAATGGATGTTGATCATTAAATTGGGGGTCGATTTTGAGGTATAAAACCATGTGTTTGTGCAGAGTTTTACTTGAATAATAGCAGTTACTGCCAGTTAGAATAAATATTGTAGGTTAGGAATAGGCCATTCAAGCTCAGGAATCCGGTATCAGAAATGGAGTTCCAAGTCAGGCTATCAGTTCTTGGTTGATTTATTTTATAATAATCCATGCCAGATTGATAATGTTATGCTTAATTTTACTTTATGAATGATCTGGGAGAATCCTGCCTAATGAATGCTTACCTAGGTAATTAAGTTGTATTAAGTTTACATGGTATCAGAAGAGACATCAGGTAGAGTTAACAAGTGAACCTGAGATAAGTATACATACTGAGAAGTAATACTAGGCTCGAGAGCCTAATGCTCTGGTATGTGTTGGGATTTAACTGATGTACTTGGGAAAGGTTATGCAACTTATTTAAGATATCAATAATTCGAGGACCTAATCTCAGTTTGAAGTTATCATAGCAGTATGTTTAAATAAGACTAATTAATTAGAGAGTTGATGAAGCTCCTTCAAGATTACTTTGGGGTTGCAAGTTTGAGTGGCTCTCTAACTAAGCAAGGGATGTGGGTTCATCATAGACAATGATTGAATGGACAGTAGTATTTTCAATTAGTAATTGTTCTGTTAAACTACTGTCATCTAAGTAGGTGTATAACATATAGAGATTTGGATTACAAGAGTATGGCATGGACTAAGTATAAGTTGTGAGTTAAAGTCTAAGTCAAATTCTAGATGAGAGTATCATTAGAAACAGTACCTGAGAATAATTAGCTATAAGCATCCTGTTTACATGTCAGTCTATGTTCATTATTATGTACCTGAAAGCAACTAGTGTATCTTATAAGTACTCTATAGATAGGTAGAGTTAGTAGATTGAAGTGGCTAGTGATATTTGAATTAACCAATTTGTAATCATTATCAGGTGGACACACCTATTTACTACCTATTCCCGATCACCTTGAGCAAGGCAAGTACTTTCTATGGTCTTGTGCATTTATATTCATATCATGTACTCATTTTGATGATACGATGTGACACGATATCATGTACTCTTGTACTTTCATGGTCTTATACTTACTTGTGGTCGGGGAGAGAAAATACACTAGCTATGTAACCAAACCCAGAGATCAGAAATTCTGGTGGATAGCTTAGGCCTCGTACTGTGCACGCGGGCCCTAAACCATACCCATTTTTTGTGCTTATTCCTGTACTTACCCCAGCCGGTCACATATGCTAGCTGTATTTCAAATATTGTGCACATGTCATGTCTTGTACTTCAGGTTCAATATTTACTTCTTGTACTTTATTTTATGTACTTCTTGTACTTTACCTTCCTGTACTTTCATGTTCTTTTTTGTACTTTATATTTCATGTTCTCTTGTACTCATTTCCATATCATGATATTCTTGTTCATTACCTGGAATAGTACTTTGCTCCGCTCCTGATTGGATATGTTGTAGGTAAGATGGAGGAGATATGTGACACGTACTACGATGGGAGGCTGCTGTAGTTGAGACAGTTGGGGTTGCTCAGGACCTAGAGGCCGAGGAGCCCTAGCTACCTTACCTTTAGTTATTTGATTTTCATTGTATTGGAGACTATAGTCAGACTTTACATTTACTTTACTTTTGCTGGATGAATGTAATAATGCTTAGACATGTACCCTGATTCTGGAAACGTTTATAGATGCTGTGATTGTACATATTCATATTTGCCTTGCAGTTTCCCTAGATTGGTACAACTTATTTTGTCGTGTCTAACGACGAAGGCTGGACGTGTCCGACTCGTATCCGATTATTTAGGTGTAGGTCGTGACAGCTGGCAGTCCAATTCCAAACTCTCTGTGAAGAGAGTGTCACAAAGAGTTTGGAATAGGACTGCCAGCATCCTGGCAGTCCTAATGTGATGAAGGACTGCCAGAATGCTGACAGTCATATTCCAAACTTTCTGTGAAGAGAGTGTCCTAACAAAACTCTCTTCACAGAGAGTTTGGAATAGGACTGCCAGCATCCTGGCATTCCTAATGTGATGAAGGACTGCTAGGTTGCTGGCAGTCCTATTCTAAAATCTCTGTGAAAAGAGTATCCTAACCAAACTCTCTTCGCAAAGAGTTTGGAATAGGACTGCCAGCATCCTGGCAGTCATATTGTGATGAAGGACTGCCAAGAAGCTGGAAGTCCTATTCCAAACTCTCTGTGAAGAGAGTGTCCTAACCAAACTTTGATCACAGAGAGTTTGGAATAGGACTGCCAGTATCCTGGCAGTCCTATTACAATAAAGGACTGCCAAGAAGCTGGCAATCCTATTTAAAACTCTCTATGAAGAGAGTGTCCTAAACAAACTCTCTTTACAGAGAGTTTGGATTAGGACTGCCAAGAAGCTGACAGTCCTACTTGAAGCTGGAAGTCCTAAACAAACTCTGTACAGAGAGTTTCAAGCAGGACTGACAGCTTCTTGGCAGTCTTTCATCACATTAGGACTGCCAGGAAGATGGTAGTCCCAAACCAAACTCTGATACTCTGTTACTTTGATACATTTTTCCACTGTTATTTTGATACATTTTGCACACAAGTATACTCATATAACACACAGGTAAGCACAAATTGTACACTGATACTTTGATACATTTTGCACACAGATAGATATATAGCACACAGTTAAAGTGTAAAACAAAAAACATATATTGGACTTCATATTTCAAAATAAATTTACTGTATATAAAACTGGTCCTCCATATACAAAATGCCAAAGTATAAATTACTCCATATTCAGACATTTACGTATCAGTCGATTTTGATGTCGTAGTGGCCAACAGGTAAGTCTCTTGGCTCCTCAATCTTCAAGAACTTTTTATAATGATTGATTTGATCAATAAAAGGTGTGGTCCAGGCGATTGCTTCGTCCGGTGCATATTTTTACCAAATTGTTGAAGGTGGAGGAATCATAGAATGACCGATCATCCTTAGTATGACGAAGTGGTTCCCGATTTGACCTATAGTGGCCAACATGTTAGATTGTCTGTGCTCTACCGGAGGAGCGCACATCGGAAAAAATATATTGTTAATATCCGACGAAATAAGTACAAAGGTATCATGTACCTATTAGCAAATAAATAACCAACAGACGGGACAAACATATAGTGGTCTGGTCCGGTAACACTGTCAGTGCAAGGAATACTTGTCAACAAACTTCCAACTGTATCTTCGCTTAGGATGTATGAGTAGAATGGAAGACGAGGCTCTAACTCCTCGTACAGCTCCTGCCTCACCAATCTCCATCTGTCTTTGTCAGAATAACCAAGATGTCTTGTAAGCACATGAAATCCGCAATGGCCATCCCCGGGACTTCAACAATAGACCAAATGTAACAGCGAATCTCAGGTTCAAAATTTGTCAATATACAAACCCAGTGTTTGTCTACCCACGATATCTTTGCTTGGCATGTCCGTTTTTTTCTTTTTTCGAAGAATGACAAGCTTGCTCTTCCGTGCAGGAGGAGCTTGCTCTAAGCTTCGTTCAACATGCTCAATGGACGATGGACCTCTCTTAGTTGACTCCAGCATTCTTTTGTGAACTACTTATTCTTGTTTGAGGCATGCCCTTAGGATTGGGAACAACGCACGGCTCATGCATTCTAGTAGTCACTGGGCATGCAATTTCATGGATTTTGAGCTCAATGCATTCCCACTCCGCTCCTACTGAGGCACACCACCTTGCATGCAGAATTTTCACTTACAGCAACAAGAAGAAATCATCAACCATTTTCACCACGGGCATTATAGACAACTGTCTCCAACATTCATCGGCAACACCTACTAGAATAGGAATGGATTGACGATGACATTCATTAATCTCATGTGCATAAGGGAGGCCCAGTTTAGGTTGATGTACACACCCACAAACCTCAGGTTCAAACCCGACAAACTTTGACCTATCAATCTCATCAAATATTAATGCCAACGCCTTGTGAGATATCACACGCATTAAAGCATCCAAGAGGGCTTCCTTTCTGTCACGATCCGATCATGCAGAGTCTTTTTGTCCTTGCTTCGAACTCTGTGAGACCATTCGTCCTCGCTTGGGCATGATGTCGTGCAAGCCTAATTTGCGCTTGCACAAGGCGAAGACCTGTAACAAGACAAGATAGACAAGGTTGACAATAATGCAGCGGAACATATAGTAGATAATTGAAGCAATAGTGGACATTTTGCAGATATATGAATTGAACACAATGGTAACAAGAATAATTCTTTTTATTGATATTCTTTGAACAGATTACATGCTCCCAATTCTCATTGGTACATAATTTACACTCTTTCAGGACTTTACAGATTACAATGATCATGTTATACAAAACTAACTCTTGGCAACAGATGTCCTTCTCTTGGCATCTCTTCTGATTTTTGGCGCCTGAGGATGAGGCTCGGACTATCACTTCGGACTATCCTTCTCGATGCATCTTGTACCTGCATGCAGACTGATGGTAGGTCAGTATATCAACATACTGGTGATCGTAAACAAAGAGCTACATTTGTCTGAAACGATCACTGTTCATTTAGTGAGAAAATATTTCTTGTGATGTGATCTTGCTACTTTTACCTATATTCATTTTATGCATACAGAGTCAGCTTACATTCTTTGAAAACATCTTTGAAAAGCCATAATTCATTTTATTTCATTTCAAGTATACCATGGACTATTCAATTCAAGCACGATGACTATTCATTTCATGTTCAGTGCAGCATGTTTCATGAACCATATCATTTCATTAGGAAAAACAAAATTAGCATTCTTTTCTCTTATACAACATTCTCAGGGTCAGATTACAAGCATGATTATCATAACTTCTGTGGATGGAACATAGCAATTCTTGGCAGCAATTTATTCTTTAAGCAACTCATGTTTAGGAAACTTAGCAACGAATGTATCACTTTTTCAGTGATTCTAACCATAGCCGACGGTCCATCCCTGCATAAGACAAGGATTAGCATAAACATAATAACCAACATTCTTATTTCCTGTTCGTCTTTGCATCGTTAGCTCTTAGCAAAACATTCTTGACACATACAGACTTGATTACAGCTGCGACTCTCCGGTTCAACTCTGCACCAATCAACACTTATCTATATGAAGGTCCATGGGAATTCCTATGATTATCCGCTGTGACTCTTTGGTTCAGCTCGTCGCTAAGGACACAGATATCGACTACCCTTTTAACATGAGGTCTCTTTTACCTCAGCGTGCTCTTAATCTCTCCTAGGCCGAGTGGTTCCAAGTGCCCCCCGATACTACCCGAGAGACAAATTTTACTTATGCACAAGTTGTCCGAGACCAATGTTTGCTCTATCATTTCTATCAGTAAAACAGATTTTGATCAGATCTTTCAGATATAAGACACGTTCATTTCATGCCTTAGTAGATATACGACACGTTCATTTCGTGCTTTAACAGATGTACGACGTATTCATTTCGTGCCTTTCTTCTTTTCGGATCACATAGCCAACAGCTTCTCTTTTTTTTATCAAGCATGATAATGAGTCATATTCAGAACAAATATCTAATTTAGCATGACATCATCTCATTTGATTTAACATAGCAAAAGTTCCTTTCTTTTATCAAGCAACACTCTTCTTTTAGCATACAGGCATTATATCATTTCTTATTAACATGCAACAATCTTTCTTTTCAGCATACAAGTTAACTCTTTTCTTGTTCTTAGCATAGCAACATGTGAAATCTCTTATAAGCATACACACTGATTACCGCCTTGTTATTAGCAAAAGCATTCATTCAAAAACCCAGATTCTTATTAGGAGTAAGCGAATCATAAAATGAGTCTTTGTCCACTCATCCAGATTAATCGTCTTCTATTGCAGAGACAACAATCTGATTTCTCTATTTGTCTAGTGCCTTCGCGGAGCGGGGCACAACATATTACCCACCGAGAAAAGTTTCGTCCTCGAAACTTAAGAAGAAACTTACGATATCCATAGCAGCGATAGTTCTCATCCTTCGCCATCATCAATCGATAAAACTCTCAATTCAGATCATATCAAAACTCTTGTTCAATAAAGCATTTCAATGTCAATCAATCAAATCGATAAAACATATGCCGGCATCATAAAAATATTTACGGACTTATTGTATGGATGTTCATCTCATTATTGATATCGAGTAGGCAAAGGAATTTTGATCAGAAGAACATCTTTGAATTCAATTGAATCAATTGGCCCGAGAATCATGTGGCTCTGATACCATTATATCACGTCTCGATCCCGCAGAATCCTTTCGTCATCGCTTCGCTGTGAGACCGTTCGTCCTCCTTGGGCGTGATGCCGTGCAAGCCTAAGTTGCGCTTGCACAAGGCCAAGACCTGTAATAAGACAACATAGACAATACACAGTGGAACATATTATAGATATTTGAAGCAGCAGCGGACATATTGCAGAATATATGAATTGAACAAATGGTAACAAGAAACAATTCTCTTTATTGATTTTATTTGAACAGATTACAAGCTCTTAATTCTTTCTGATATAATGCTTACATTCTCTCAGGACTTTACAGATTACAATGATCCCGTTCCCATATATTATATCCCTTTTTATACAATATTTAAGCTCATCTCAAATGATGCCTTAATTTCGTTTACCGTCCGGTCTACCGTCAGATGTATAGCTTGCCAAACCGAGACAAAGTTGCCGAGAGATAACCTTAGATGCTTTTTTAATACTGAGTATGCTTATTCGACATGATTGGTAGTTGTCGTGCTGTAATGTTTCATCACATTCGTCCATGCTAAGACGAAATATTCTTTGTGCGGTTCAAGCCATGTATCTTTGATGTAAGAAATGTATGCCGGCTCCCTCGCCTTCCACTTTCGTAACTGTCATTGGTACAGGCTTGCCATACACAATTCCAGTCATTATAGAATTCTTCAAAAATTTCTATGTCAAGTTTACCATCCACCTTTCCGAACTTCAACTTACATTGGGCTTGAATATTATGATTGACATGCCAAGTTCATAGCAGTGTATTCGCTTAAGGAAACACCATGCATACAACATTAATTAGGGCATACTCTCTGTCGGAAACAAGAACAGATGACTCTCTATGACTGGTGTAAAGTGTTTTAAGTTTCTCCAATGCCCATGTGTAGTCTTCAAGTTTCTCACTCTCCATGAAGCAAAAAGCAACTAGAAATGTTTTCCAAGTAGAGGTGAAGTCGACAAAAGAGAGGTATCTTGAACTGATTGGTCTTGTACGTGCAATCAATAACTAACACGTCGATAAAAGACCTAGCAATATGTGCAATTAGGATGAGCCCAAAAAAGTGAAATGACTTCATTACTCTGGGATGTCTTCTATGGTATTCAACATAATGATTATCGACAAGTAACTTCAGCACTTCTTGCATCGCCATTCTTGATTTCGTCCGAATGGCATTCGAAGAAGATAGAAAATTGTATATTGATTTCATTGTTGATTTGTTCTTCTCATCTTCATGTCGTATGACGGAATATATTTGTCTCAGTGCAACTCCGGAAGGGGACAAGTCTTCGACTATCTTCTTCTCTGTATTGTTCGACCGTCCGACATACGGATGACCCAATAGTGTTTCGGCAATCTCATGATTGTGGATTCCATTCTTGACTTCGACTGTCCACTTCGCTTCTTCTACGTTTCTAATATGGATCGTGAATAGACAACCATATTTCCTTGTTCCAACATTTTTTTTAAAACTTTACCTCGGATAACTGTATCTTTCTTATGGCTTCTGAACACACCACCTCTTTCACATCCAACAACCATACTTTATCGTCCAGGGCAGTTTCAAACTGATCTGGATATCACAAGAATGTGTTATTTTTTCGTCCAACTTCTCAGCACCAATGTCGCACTCCTTCACTTGATTCAAACCAAATATCGATCCAAAATAAATTGCCTACATCGACGGCAATTGGAGGAGGTACCGCAATCTTGGAAGATGATAAGTCCTACAATATAACTTAAAGTTAATAAAAACTAAACAACTGCACAAATGTGAAAACTTTTACAAATAAAGGGACTGTAGACAGTGAGGCAGTCCTTAGAATACACATGACTGTAGCCACCAAGGCAGTCCACTGTATATAAAGGACTGCCAGAGTTTTGACAGTCCTGCTTTAGAACTGGACTGTCAACTGTCTGGCAGTCCTTTAAAGACAGTGGACTGCCATGGTGGCTGCAGTCCTCTGTGTCACAGTCCCGACTTTCACCCGACAAAAAGTTAAAATTAGTTACCAATAGTGCTTCTGAAGCATCGATGTGTTCTTCGGACGTAGCGGGACGAGTGTCTAGTACATTTGATGACCCGGGTTCTTCCATGTTCATTGTTTTCTATATTAAACACATATAATTCAATATTTATATGTGAATTAATGTTGGAAACTCTAAACATGTATTAATTCGATGACATACCAAATGACGGTAGAAGTCGATGAAACTATTACTAGAATTTTCACCCACAATCTTTACAAAATGTAGGTTGGGGAAAAATTGGGGCTAGGATTTAATTCTGCGACCTAGAAATGTTGGTTGAGAAGAAAAGAGTTGAGGGAGAGAAGAAAAGAGTAGGGAAGAGAGGAAAATAGTAGATGGAGAGAGAGGAAAATAATAGAAAAGTTTGTATTTATACTTTTTGTGGGCTAGCCTCAAGCAAAGAAATTGAATGACAAACTTGTAATTTTTTGGAACAAATTTGGGCTAGCCCCAAGTAAAAATGAATGTGCCCTTAGAATTTGCCTTTCCCAATTTCTTTTTTGGCCTTTTCTTGTATTTTGGAGTAGAAAGTGCTATTTTTTCACTCTCGTTGTTTGGCAAGTAAACATGCTAGTGGTATACAATCACCACTTTGAACAGAGTATGGTTATCCAGCAAAAAGAAATTATGGTCCGGATTGCACATTTTTGCAGCATTTTTTTTCCAGAACACATAACAAATAATTTTTGGGCTACACAATTTTGTTCTGGACTGCACAACTTTTGCAGTATTTTTTTCCAGAATACACAATAGATAATTTTCGGGATACACATTTTTGTACAGTTGATATAATGAAAATACTGCATTATACATAATACTAATAAAAATACAGTAAAAGCAAAAAAAATTGTTCTGGACCACACATTTTTTTCAACCATTTTTTTCTCATAATACATAATGCAATTTTTGATTGAAATTACAATATAGAGAACATGCTTCTAACAAATGAATTGACCACCGTCATATTAAATAACACTGCCCATATGTTTTTCCAAAAAATGACTAAAATTAAAATTATAAGAGAAGTCTTAGAGATTAATATTATAAGAGAGGTTAAAAGAATTTTAAAATTTTTCAGAATTAAAATTATAAGAAAAAGGCTCAGAGATTGAGATTTTATTATCATGGATAATTTAACAAGAATGATTACCTCTTCAATCCACTAAAGCATGATGATGAGTCCATCTTGCCTTAGTATGTACAGACACATGCATCATACTAAGGATGATGTCACGTCCCTATTTTGAAGAATCGATAGTCGTGCCCACGGTGTGATGCAGTGCGAGTCTAAGTTGCACTCACACAAGACAATTTCATAAGGTTATCCAAACACAATATCGAATAGAGTATGCAAGAAATTGAACAACACATTTGAAATAGAACGAAACTTTAATTCATTGATAATGAACATCATTTACAAGCCTCTATTATAATAATTGTTGCACGAGCTTATAACTTGACTTAAATACAAAATAAACGCTGATGAAATAGTCATTCCATACATTACATTCCCTTTTATACAACCAAAACATTCAAATCACCTGCTATCGAGGGAAGTCAAACCATCTTCTTTGGACTGAATGCAGAGTTTTCAAAAGAATTGAAACAAACCTTTAGCAGACGGACGAGGCTTTAAAACACGAACGTTGCCTCAGAGTACATGGTATCACATAGAAAAAATTCACAAAATATAGAAATCATGGCAAAAAAAAAATCTCAAAAGCATGAAGATTACGAACTCCACAACCTATATCTAAAGATACTAGGCAAAAAATGGTAGAACTATGCCGAAATATCACGTAAACAACTACTATGTTCCAAAAATTATCAAAATAAAGAATATTAACAACAAAAACCATCATATAACACTTTTCCAGCGTAGATCTAAGATTCGAGGGGGAAACCCATATATGAAAAAAAGAATTACGAAAAATTGGGAAAATAATTCTTACAGTAGGGAAACCGCATAAACAGATCTAGCAGTTAAGGTGAGCAGAACTGCTAAACAGAAACCAAAATCCACCACGGGAACCGGAGAGGAAAAAGTGGAGAGTTTTCTATATGAAATTCTCTCAACTTCCTAAGGAGGAAGGATGTGGAACCTATTGGGAACATGGTGTGATCCGAATCGGAGTTGGTCCATAAGGAGCGATATTAAATTGGGCCCTTATGCCTTAAAAGAGAATTCTCATGTAAAGCATGAACTAATTCTAATTATCTACACCTCATGATCCCACATCCAATCCAATGTGGGACTAAACTACCAACACCATTGTCACCCCCTTGAGGGCTCAACTGGAAACGAGATACAATCCAATAATCTTCTCAGCTTGTTTCTGCGAGCCGAACAACCTTAGCATCCTTGACACCTTTTGTTGTTCCCGCTAGCCCAATTATCTTAGCACCAACCTTAGTATCCTTGCTACCTTTTGCTCGTTTTCGCCAACCGAACAATCTAAACACCCTGCCACCTTTGCTCGTTCCCATCAATTGAACAACCTTAGCACCCCTACTACATTTGTTCATCCCTGTCAGCCGAGCACCCGAAAGATCCAACATATTGTCATCTCGATCAGTTCAGCCACACAACCAAACTGTCACGTTCATCCACACATTTATATGCTAATCACGAAGACTTGCTCCACCTTGGATGCGTCAAACCCACATTTGAAGCCAATCCGTGTAGTTGCATCCGACTACACCTTGAGAAGAGAGCTAGTACATCTGTGTATACGCTTGAACGTTCAGCACTATCTATTTCGAATCAATTAGTGTCAGTCCCATAACCTTGCGCTCTGATACCATTTGTTGGGACCGCATGTGACCCAAACCGGAGTTGGCATATGAGATACGATATTAGATTACGCCCATATGCTTTAAAAGGGATTTCCATGTAAGGCCTGAACATTTTTCAATTATCTACACCTCATTATCCCACCTCCTATCCGATATAGAACTAAATTATCAAACATCATTATCACTCCCTTGAGAGCTCAACCAAAAATGAGATACAATCCAACAATCTCCACCATAGCTCGTTCATCTTTGCTAGTTTTTGCTAGCCAAACAACCATAACACACTTGTTATTTTTGTTCGTTTCCACAAGCCAAACAATCTTAGCTCGTACATCTTAGAGTTTTTTTTCCCTCCTTTAAGCCTTAACTTCCTAATCAGAAGAAAGGATGTGGAACCATGGGAAAAGGAGAGGAGACATGAAGTAAATTATGTCAGAATCGAAAACCCAACTTTTCCATCAATTTCCATCATAGCCAAACGATGGGTGTGGGTGGTTTTGTTTCAAATTCGGTATTATGGACAAAAAAATCCCACTCCTATAGAACCAAACTAAATTTGATTCGTTCAAGAAGGTGAAGTTGTTTTTGGAGTTGTTTTTTATCATAGATTATGTCTTCTAATAATGGGAGATCCAGTCTTCTTCTAATAGGATTCTTTTTTGTATGAACCCCCTGCATGAACAAGTTCAAATTTCACAATTTTATTGCATCTTTTTTATTGTCTGAAAGTACTACAGTGCGATTCTCATCACTATGAATTGGAGCCTTAAAAGAACATAGATGAAGGGAGAACGAGAGAACTCAGATAGGGACAGAAAAAAGGGAAGGGAGGCTATCATTGCCAATGAGTCTTCAACATCGGAGAACCCCTCAGACCAGACGGACAAGGAGGTCACCAACCCCGCTGACACATGCCCTCCCACAACTCCCCATAATGCGCCCAACATTTGTGCGGAAGCCCTGACCAACATAGGCCAAGCACCAGTCGCCAGAATGTAACAAGCCTTATATGCTGGCATCAACAACACGAACAGGTTCTTAGGGGCCGTGGCGGAAATAGCTGGAGAGATCTACATGCACCCGAACGAGGAGACAGACAATTTTGTTGTGGTGGTCGGCAAGGCAGCTTCCATCTCGAAAAAACCCAACAAAGGAAGTGATAAAGAGGTTACGGCCAGGACTACTAGGTCAGCCGCGAAACTCAAAAACACCCCCAACCAGCACCTTCATTGCTTAACATCCTATCTTGGAATGTTAGAGGCCTCGCCAATAAACCCACCTTGAGAAGACTTAACAGTCTCAAAAA
Source organism: Iris pallida (assembly GCA_029216955.1). NCBI lineage: Eukaryota > Viridiplantae > Streptophyta > Magnoliopsida > Asparagales > Iridaceae > Iris > Iris pallida. The sequence continues at coordinate 6,076,266 of JANAVB010016797.1, read as the reverse complement.
AATCTACAAAATCGACATCCTGGTAATTATCGAACCCAAAATTACTTCGAACAAACTCAGATCCATCCAGCTACAGTTAGGCTTCGCTTCAGCTATTGCCGGCTGTCATGACATTTGGATCATTTTCACTACTGACGTGAAGATCGACATCATCCACATACGACTCGAGACAAGCCATCTCGTGTTGGGTGGAACATCCCATGCTCTCATCTTGCTCCCTCTTGTCTGCCGTCCGTGGCAGTTGCGATATTCCTGACCGCAGACAGATGTGGAATAACCTACGGAATACCCATATAAACAATAGCAATCTCCCCTGGCTCTGTGTCGGAGATTTCAATGCTATTACTTGCAGTGAGAAAAAATTGGAAGGTCGCCCCCCACCCCCATCGGCCATCCACGACTTCACCAGCTTCATCTTTAATGCCCACCTGTCCCCCCGCTAGTTCAACGGCATGGCCTTCTCCTGGTGCAACATGCATGAAGGCGTTCGAAGACAATACTCTCGCCTTGATCGTGCCCTCATCAACTCGAAGTGGTTAGACATGAAGGTCATCTCTAATCTCTCGCACTTAACGCCACCGAGTTAGGTCACTCACCTCTTTTCATTGAAATTAGCAGCAAATCGAACCGCATCAAGAAAACTTCCGCTTCTACGATTTCTGGAGCCACCACCCACAGTTTCAGAACATCGTCGCCGCCGCATGGAGCAGTACTGACACCCTTGAACCCCTCATCCGTGTCGCGAACAAACTCAAAGCTACCAGGAAAGCCCTCACCGTTTGGAGTAAGTAACCATTTGGAGACATTTTCCAGGCCATATGCACCGCTGAGGATGACGTTACCCGTACGAAGCTCTCTTCGTTATTGACAGATCTCCGGCCGCCAGGACTTCCCTGAATCTTGCCAAAGCTCTGCTAAAATTCTGGTTGAAAGTCGAGACTGAATTCTGTAAACAGAAAGCTAGACTGACCTGGGATAGTGAGGGAGATAAAACACTAGTTACTTTCTCGCCTGCATAAAGGGGCACAAACAGCAGCTCAACCTCCACCAGATCGCTGATGAGAACGGTCACATGATCAAAGATCAACGCGGTATCCAATTGGCTGTAACCAACTTTTACTCCCAGTTGATCACTAAAAAGCTATTTCCAAGGATGTGGGATTCATAGTGGCGATCCCTTGCCTACTAGATGATCGTGACTACAACCGGCTGTAGCTTCTCCCTTCTGACAAAAGGTTAAAGATGCAGTGTGGGCTTTTGACGAATACAGCGCTCCTGTCCTGACGGATTCACTGGTGTGTTCTTTAGATCGTGTTGGAACATTATCAAGTCGAACATCCACGAGGCGGCCATTGCTTTTTTTTCAAGGAGCCAGGTACCCCAGATCTATTTCCTGTACTAACCTGATTCTCATCCCCAAACAGGATAATCCGCAAACCTTTAAAGACTTCGCCCGATAAGCCTCTGCACCTTCACCAACAAAATCATCTCTAAGTTTATTGCCAATCACATGACCGAGATCCTCCCCAAAATTATTTTTGAAAAGCAGAGTGGCTTTGTCCGCGGCCGCATCATCCTTGACAACATTCTGATGGCCCAGAAAAGGATCACATGCATGAAATTACCTGCTACGGGCAGGAATATTGTGATCAAAGTGGACATGGAGAAGGCGTACGACCGGCTGGACTGGCAATTCATGATTTGGATTTTCAGGGCCTTCGAGTTTTTCGAGATCTGGACCAACATCATATAGAGATCGATCAGCAACTCGTAGTTCTCCACAGTGATTAACGGGCAAGCTGAAGGCTTCTTCAAGTCTAGTCGCGGTGTCCGACAAGGAGATCCTTTATCCTCAACCATATTCATCATAGCCACAGAAGCTTGAGGAGAAATCTGAACAGAATGGTAAGCACCCTGAATTTTTAATACTTTTACACCACAAGTGGCTGTCCGATCATCACCCATCTGGCGTATGCCGACGATATCCACGTTTTCTCCTTGGAAAACATTGGGTCGGTGGAGGTGATACACAAAACGCTTCAGAGATACGCCAGATGCTCTGGCCAGCACGTTAATTCCAACAAGAGTGTCATCTACGTCCACCACAAGACCAACAGAGACCATGCCTCTACTCTTTCCAGTATTACTTCCTTCTCTGTTGCATACCCTCCTTTCTACTACTTAGGATGCACGTTGGTTTACGGTAGATCCAATACAGACATCTTTGAAGGGCTGGTGGGAAAAATCAGAAAATAAACTCGAGGGGAGGCACAACGCTACTCTATCAGCTGGCGACAAGATGATTCTGATCCAACATGTGCTCTCTTCTATCCCCATATACACACTAGTCGCCTGCTCCCTCCTAAGAAGGTCCTCACATCCATTGAAAATCTCTTTGCCAACTTCTTCTGTGGCTACTGCGACAGTAAGAACAAACATCATTGGGCGAGTTGGGACACCATGGCCAGAACCACTGATGAGGAAGGCCTGGGTTTTTGCAGACTGTCGCATGTCGTTGATACTTTCTTAATGAAGCTGTGGTGGAAGCTACGAGTGAGCCGAAATCTCTGGGCGCAGTTCATGAAGGCTAGATATTTTAAGCATATTTATCCATCCGCCACTGATTTCAACTGTAGATCCTCAGCATCTTGGAGACGAATCCTTCACGGATGGAGCGTCGTAGAGCCCTTGATCCGCCCCCAGCTGGAAAATAGAGTAGGCAGCAAAAAATAGCTAATTAAAAAATTAGCAACAAGATAACAGAGAATGTATATATCAAAAAGAAATAAATATAAAGGCAGAGATCGGAAAGCAAACACAAAGACGATGATGTATATTGGTTTCCCTCTTGTGAGGACTATTTCATGCAGAAGAACTCTAGCTTCTAGTTGAATCCACTGTTGGAAAAACTGCAAGTTTTCATACGAAGTCCTTGCAACTTCTACAAACACGAATTTTGATACGAAGTACTCGACCAACTTCAATTGTGAAGTGTCTTTCTTCAATCAAGCCTCTGATTACAATCACTCTGAAGCTTCCAGACCGTACTGCACTGGGAAATCGACTAGATGATTGTAACTGGCTTGGGATTTGAAAATAAAATTAGAATACTTTGGAAGATGTTTAAGCTTAGAGAGAAGAGATGAGAAAGTGAATGAGTGAGTTGAAATGATTGAAATCCTTCTCTATTGAGAGAAGAGATGACAAAGTGAATGAGTGAGTTGAAATGATTGAAATCCTTCTCTATTTATAGGTTTTCCAAAGTAGAATTCTGACAGAATTTGGGCAAAATTTGGACAGAGTTCTATGAGAAAATCTCGGCAAGTAGCCGTTACATCCGTAATTGCAGGAAGACCAAGTACAAAATCTAACGTATACTAGGCGAATTTGGGCCGAATTCTCCTTGGATTGTTTTTGAATTTCTGGCCATTTTAAAAACAGATTTTTGGCTTTTGGCTTTTAGAAAAAGTTTTAGGCAGTTAGGAGCTTTTGTAAAATGGGCTGTTTTTAAAACATAGGATATTTTGAAAATAATTTTGGGATAGCCTATTTGTCAGTACGACTCAGCGTACAATATATTCCTAGACTCAATAAATGTGAAAATTATATTGCTTATAGAAATACAGACTCATACAACAAAATTAGCTTTGGTCTTGAACAGATAGGTAGCAGTTCTTTGGTAGTTGTCCAAGGGTCCAAATAGCCCATATATCAAGACAGAGTTTGATCAATTATTAAAAACTGGTTCAACCATGACCAATGAGCCAACAATCTCTTCCATTTTGATAATTGACAAACCTTGACCGATATAACATCTTGATCTTTTAGATTTGAAAACAATCAAACTATTGTACTATACTGTGTCTTAGAAAATTTTTTTGTATCCTGCAGAAGATGTTAGATCCTATTTCTCCTCCGTTGTCACTTAGCAAAATAAATGCAAAAAGAGAAACTCCCCCATAATTCGTGCATAAGGAACAAGAGTTGAAGAAATACAAAAAAATATGGATAAATAAATATTTCACAGGCAGTTTATATGTTGAAGCATAAAAAGATAGTGCTATAACAAGAAATCAGGAATAATATTAAACTAAAATAAAATATGCTAAGCAAAGCATAAAATAGATGTTCAAAATACATCATCTCAGTCAACACAGTCTCAGTGCAAATAAAAAGATAAAAGTACTAAATGATATCTTGGAATGTCGGAGCATTTCCAAGTAAACATAGACATAATAAAGTCTCACTAAATGACTTCTAGACAAAATACATCATGTTTAGATCAGATATCCTCAGAGTCATCATCATCAGTAGTGCTAGTAGTACCACCATGTCTGGTTGGACCAGCTCCAGGAGTGCCAACTCCAGAAGGGTGTGAGTAGCACCAGAACCACGGTACCAATCATATACGTTACTGGGCTGAAAAAAAGTATGGACTGCCTCATCCTCATAGCGTTATCCCAAACAGCTAGATCTCTAGGAAGAGAACTGGCAAAATGTCCAGTCTGAGCGAAACGAAGGTCGACAAAAGAGTTGGCGAGAGCCTGAAACCGACTGGCATTATGGAACTCGCATTTCCTATATGTGTTCAGTGATAAACGCTCGTAAATATAAGAGATGCTGATGGATACCGTCAAATGACATAGGATAATCCTGAGAAGGTGGAGCAGGAGCAGTAGGAGGAGCGACTGTGCTGCGATGTGACAGCTGAAGATACTTGGGCTCAGACTCAAGAGCACAAGTGGATAAGTAAATATCAAAATACTAGAGAGATAAGAGGGATAATCATCACATAAGAGAGGTTGTGATCCCTTCCACGACAACGTCCTATCTTCTGAATTATAGTCTTGGGAACAGAAAACAGAATACCCTTAAGAATATGATAAAGGGCAAATAGTTCAAGGGTGGTTACATTATCTTTTGAAGTAGATTTGGGTAAAATGGTAGAGTAGATGATGCGTGCAACTCATAGTTGAATAAGTTCAAGTTTGCAGCCTTGAACGTACCAGAATGAACGCGGGCAGGAGAACAGAGTTCGTTCTTGAAATTGATTCGAGTCGTGCCTTCGGGGAAATCAAATTCAGTGATATCATCAAATGGGCACCTTCGTTAGGAACACCAAGGTTTTTTGCTAAAAGAACATCATTGAACTCGATATTGATTCTACCGACACGAGTTCTAAAGCAAAAGTGTCCAATATGAAGTTGCAATCGAACAGTCTAATGGCATTAGTGGCGATAGTAAATTTTATGGTGATAATTCTGTGCAACCCTAATGCCTCAAACAATGGACGATGTTCAGGAAATATAGTCCATTTAATTGGGTCTCTGGTACATATGTTACGCATCGCAAAATCGGTGTACCATAATAAAGATTGATATGAGTTTCAAAGTAGAACTCATTAAACGCACCGTCGGCCGATTGGACTAGGGAAAAGAGTGAATCCACGTGAGGATTTGAAGACGAAGCTTCTACACTGGCTTGGGTCTTCTTCCTTTTAGAGGGATTGAAACACATATGCATTTTCTCCCAATAGGTAATGAAATACTAATGAATTAAAAGATAGGGAAGAAGGAGTTTATACCTTCCAAGATTGGAGTATGTGGTAGAGGACGAGAATCTCCGTACGAATCCAAAGTTTGGTTGAAAATCTCCAAGTAGATTGGAAGCAATAGCTTGGAGAAGAACTAGGGTTTTGGGTGTTCTCTCGGAGGGCTGCTGTGTGATGGAGGGGTTTGAAGGAGATGAGAAGAAGGGGGCCTCGGGTTGCTGACTTAAAACAAAACATCACGAACAGAACTCTGGCCGAGTTCGCCTAGGGTTATGTGGATGTGGTTTTTATAAAAATTTGTAGGCCACTTTTTTTCATTAATTCTTTCAATTATTTAATTCAAAGTTTAGTTATTTTAGATTTCAATTAATATGATTAATATTATTTTATAAATTAAATTTTGTTACACAACGACTGTTTCATATTAGCTGTAGGGTACTATCCCAGCTAACGGGAGTTCACCGGGGAACAATTATATATCGCTTCGCTTCGACCGTAGTCGTTGTGACAGACAGATCCTTTGTAGGCTTGTCTCAAAAAGTTTTTGAGTATTGAAAAATAATCTATAAAAAAAGATTAATTAATATTATTGATATCTAAAATTCCTAATTCTCGACGTAAATAATTGAAACGATATTTTGCTAATGATTTTGTAAAGATATCAGCTAGTTGATTCTCAATGTCTATATATACAAGGTTTATATCTCCATTTTGTTGATGATCTATAAGAAATGATGTCGTTAATGATCTCTAAGAAAATGATGTCGAATCTCATACACAGTACGAGAGTGACATACAGGATTCTTAGTCAAATTAATATAACTAGTATTGTCACAGAAAATGGGTATGTGTGTGTATAGTAAACCAAAGTCTTCTAAGGTTTTCTTCATCTACAAATTTGTGCACAACAATGTCCTGCGGTGATATATTCAGCCTCAGTCGTTGATAATGCGACAAAATTTTGTTTCTTGCTAAACCAAGAGACTAGAGCTCGCCTAAAAAATAACATGTACCGTTGGTACTTTTTCTATCCACTTTGCATCTAGCAAAATCAGCATTCGAGTAACCGGTTAGGTCAAACGACATAATTTTGGGATACCATAAGTCAACAGAAGAAGTACCTTTAAGGTATCGAAAGTTATGCTTAACCGCGCACAAATGTGATTCCTTAGGATGAGCTTGAAAACGTGTACACAAGCAAACGCTAAACATTATATCTGGACGATTGGTAGTTAAATAAAGTAAACTACAAATCATACCTCGATACTTATGTATGTCGACCGGTTTGCCTGTTCATCAATATCAAGCTTAGTTGAAGTTGCCATCGGAGTGCTAAGTGGTTTGACTGTTTCCAGATCGAACTTCTTCAATAGATCTTTTATGTACTTGGCTTGATTAATGAATGTCCCATTGTTGGTTTGTTCGATTTGTAGTCCGAGGAAGAATTTTAGTTCTTTCATCATGCTCATCGCAAACTCATTCTGCATACACTTTAAAAATTCTTGACAGAGAGATTCATCAGTAGATCCAAAATTGATATCATCTACATAAATTAAACTAAAAGAATATTTCTATTAAAAGACTTTATAAAAAATGTAGTATGAACCTTGCCATTTGTAAAGCCGTTGTCAAGTAGAAAAGAGCTTAGACGATCATACCAAGCACGAGGGGCTTGTTTCAAAGCATATAAGACTTTCTTCAACTTGAAAACATAATCAGGGTTTTTGAAATCAGTAAAACCTGGAGGTTGAGCTACATAAACTTTTTATTTTATAAAATTGTTCAAAAAATGCACTCTTGACATCTATTTGAAATAATTTAAAGTTATGAAAATATGCAAATGCACATAGCATGCAAATGGATTCTAATCTCACAACTGGGACATAGGTTTCATCGTAGTCGATACCTTCTTCTTGATTGTATCCTTGAGCTATGAGTCGAGCCTTATTATGAGTCACTAAACCATTCTCATTCAGTTTATTTCGGAATACCCAGCGGATGCCAATGACTGGATGATCAATGGGCTTGG